>CM053169.1:5509142-5581459 GCA_012977825.3 Pteromalus puparum
GGGGGGGGGGGGGGGGGGGGGGGGGCCGGCCCCCTTCTTTCTCTCTGTCTAAAATCCAAGGCTCAGGACTCTCTACACCATAAGTGCCCCGTGTATACATACAGATGAACAACGGACGAGGGGGAAAGAGCCTGTATTTATATCCAACGAGAGGGAAATCCAATATAGCCGCCCGATGCAGTGTGCAAACGCGCACTTTTTTTCTCTAAAACTCGCAGCGAGTGCTTATATATATATATAGTCGAAAAATCGAGACGCGCAGCACACCTGGGATTAACGCGATACCAACGCGTATGTGTACATTCGAGCTAACGTGTGCATGCGCTCTCGCAGTTCGATCGGGCGCGGTACGATAAGATTACGTCTCTTGAAGCCTCGCTTGAAGCAGAAGCTTGTTTAACGGACGGGCTCTCGTATATATATATGCGCGCGCATCGGAGCGATGCGTTATGTCCAAAGAGATGCCCTGTGCGTATACGCGCTTGTATAGGGAAAAATCCGAGATTATCCCGATTTTTTTCCGACTGACCAATTCGCTCCATGCGAACGAGATTTTCGGTGCCGAACGTTTCTATTTCCCGATGGGAAAGAACAGCAGCGTTTTTCGCAACAATGTTTTCCATGCGTCTCTATTTCTTCGAAGCTAAAAGCCCACATTGCAAAACAAAGCCTGTAGAGATAATACCATTACGCGCTAAAAACAGACGGTGTTATCATAACATATTATCGGACTTGTTAAAATGAACTCTGATTTCTCTTTTTTAATAAAAATAATGCGGTAATGCGTCGAGGTCAGGTTTACTTTGTATCCAACACATATTACATAACGAGATCTGCTGTTGTTGCAGTGGACAGTGATACGGCGCCGATCTAACGATGACCTTTGCGAGGCTATAGAATATCGTTAGGCGCAGCACCTAGAACGATACGCTGCACTTCTGGTCAAAAATAACCTGCATTATACAGTCATTCCGCAGCAAAACAAGCTCGTAAAATTGAACAAAGAAACAAAAAATGCAAATGCCCGCGTGTTACGCGATTCCCCTCGAGAATTCAGCACAGCACAATGAAAAAAACTATATCCCAAAACAAAACGAACAAAAAAAAAAATCTCGTCCGACGTATCCGTGCGTACATAAGTGAATACAAGTGGCGGCGTTTCCCCCTTTGAAAAAAAGAAATATCAGCGCAGTCGGAAAAAGTCGTGTGGCCCCTACAATATATAGCGTGGGCGCGTGCATAATCGACGATGCGCGACGAGACAGCCACATGAGTGAAGGAGGAAGGGCAAGGTCCCTTGCTCTCTCAGCATCGCCGTGGGATTTACGACCTTTGCGCGCTCGGCCGAAAATAAACGCGCGCTTGAGCGCAGTGGCGCGAAAACGTCTTGTTACTCATCGCACGGGACCTCGTGAGTCGTTTTCACGCCGGTCGACGAACTCGTTTTGTGTCGAGAGAGAGAGAGAGAGAGAGATGAGGAGACGGAGTAAAAAAAAATTGGACGCAATCTAGCGCGCGCTTGACTTTTTTCCTTTGATTGTTCGGTCGAGGTTGTTGCAATCTGTCTCTCGCTTCGAAGTAGTATTGTACAGAAGAAGAAGAAGATAGAGAATTCTTGTCTCGAGAACTGATTAGGAGTTATCTTCTTTTTCATCGAGGGTTAGTGTATACACAAACACACAGACGTTGAATCATTACGAGAATGTTTATTTGTCGCTGAAAGGAGACCCGAGAGCTCGAAAGAAAATAATCGCACTCGAGCGAGAGAGAGAGAGAGAGAGAGAGAGAGAGAGAGAGAGAGAGAGAGAGAGCGGAGGACTGTATATCTGATAAAATTTTTATGGGCTTACGTAAAGCCCAAGTGTGTAAAGCTTCTCGACTCCGGAGGCCTTTGCTGTACATATTTCAAGCCCATCAAGCAGTGGCTCGTGCTTCTTTCCTCTCCTTTCCGCACTCGGGCTCGTAGAAATAAACGTTTTTACGGCTCAAGCGCCATTATTAACTCACGCGCACTCTTATTGACTTGCCTACTCTTTCAATGATAAATCGCGACGTCCTCGGCAATTCAAGCTGTCCCGGTTTTTACTGCAACAGTGTTGCAAGCACTATACTCCGCAGAATCGCGATTTTTCCTCCGACTTTTGAGAAACGTATACGCCGTAGGACAAATAGACGGAATAATGGTGGAGCGAGCGACAAAGGAGAGACTCTATGTCAAGTTTGCGAATTGAAGCTGTACGCAGCCGCGTTTATGGCATGCGAAACCGCAAGCACGCACCGCAGGCTGGGTAATAGTGCGTATATTATATCGACGTTTAAGAATCTCTGTTGTGCGCGGATGAGTATAATGGTTAGTGCAGATTTTCAGCTTTATTAGGCCCCGATGACTTGAGTGCGTGTTATAGCGCGAGATTTTACAGATTTTCCAGAGTGAAAAAGAGCGCCCGACGATCCGTACGAATATAGAGGCAACGAAGCGTAAAACGAATTTCTCATGATAATAAGGTTAATTTTTTGCCAGTCTTTTTTTAAAATTTGGCTGAATTTAACTCGTACAGATGACACAAAATCGAGTTTGCAATCCGTACATGAGGAATAAAATTGAAAAATTTTTATCGTAATGCTATCACTCTTGTCATATCAAGATCATACAGCTAATGTATACATCAATTAGTCACATCTTCCAGCAAATTTTATCAAAATTAATTTCTATCGAATCGTCTAAAAGCGTTTCCGTCTGAATTTTCGCGTTCCATCTCTAATTTTGCGGTATCGCGCGCACATATAACATAGCAACCGCAGTGCGGAGAAGAGTGTCAAAAACGTTATTTATCCAGCGGTATAAAGACGCCTCGTCCTCAAAGTCCGAGTACCCTAATAAAGCAGTGCAATACACAGAGACGCGCGAGTCCCGCATATCAAAAGCTCCTTCATCTCTCTCTCTCTCTCTCTCTCTATATATATATATATATATATATATATATATATAAACGTCTCTCTCGCGTGCGGTTCCCCTATACCCACAAACACACGCTTACAGGCGATATTCGACGAGCGCGCGGACTAATTCGAGTGCACTCTTCCGGCCTCGAGTGCAGCAGCTGTGGCTGAGAGACTTCTATTTTCGACAGCCCGACGATGAGCTCTTTTTCTTAATACCCGCTGTAGGAATAAATATAAATAAAAAGCTCTCGCGTACGTGTGATTCCACGGCGAGCGAGATCGACGTGCTTTCGCGCGAGATGGAACTTTGAGCTTCTACTTTTAACGAGTACCGCGAGCGCACATGAAGCTGAGCGCGCGACAGGAGCTATTAGACTTATCGATTAATAATTCGGGGAATTTCGCTAAGAGCTTCGCAGAAACACGCTGCAGTCCTTGAATAAGCCAGCGCAACAATAGCGGAGATCGTGAAAAAATGTTTGCCACTTTTATACACGAGAGGGAGAGAGAGAGAGACACGATGCCGCCATCTATACATACGCTGCGAGTTTAACGATCGTCCAAACTTTACTAACTTTTTTAACTCCTCAAATTAAAAACGCATGCTCGACCCAGTACGCGCTGACTATTCTTACACGCTCGTAGAGAAATTTACGAAATCGGGAGCAGCGTACGGTTACTTATATACATATACACCACCTCTCGAGGATGCAGCGATGCGTTTTACAAAGCGTCAACACACTGCGCTGTGGATTGCAACATAAAAGTTTGCCGCCGAGCAGCCGACAACAAGTGGCACACCATATGGCTAACACTGCAACAGCTGTAGAACTGAACCGCGTACTAGTCGAGACTGCAGATCGTAGTATAGTAATTGTTAGCCAACTGCTATATCGTGTGGCTGCTTCTCTCGGTCTATTATATCGCAGCAGCAGCAGCAACAGCAACAACAACAACAGTAACAACGACAACAAGAGCTGGCTAATCTGGAGTGAGAGCGCGAGAGTAGAGGATGTAAGAAAATCGCGGAAATTGAAGGTGGCAGCACGCCGCTTACGTGTAAATACACAGTCCAGAGCAGAGGCCGTCCGAAGCTCACCGCCGCAAAATCAAATTAGAGGAAGTTCAATTAGTGCTCGAAGAATTTCTCCCAGGCATTTCCACGGGTGCGCCAGCCTGCAGCCAGCAGTAGCCGAGTCGTTTTGTGTGTGTGTCTGTCTGGTCGAAGGCGAGGCGCCGACGATCGATCGCTTTGCTAATACCTAACCACTGCCGACTCCTTTTTCTCATACGTGCAGCACCACCTGCACATATACATATATAAAGCCGCATAATGAGCCCGCAAGCTCGCAACGCTTTTTTTTCGAGCTTAATTCGGCCTTTCGTCGCGCTGACCCTTTTTTCTCGTTTATTGCTCTATATATGCTCTATTTTTTTTCTCGCGCGCTCGCAAGCTGCAAATTTATTCCTTTTTACGCGCTCGCGCGCCGGGCGCATGTATCATCGCGTATACTTTTTTTTATAGTCGAGCGCGCGTTTTACAGCTGGTGTCCGTGCAAGCGAGCTCTCGAAAACGCATAATCTAATAAGCGCAGAGACAATTTGGCCGAGAGGGAGAGAGAGCAGTAAGCTCCGCGAATGGCCTCGAGCTTTCGCTTTGCGCTGCAGCTCTGCAAGCGAGTAAGTATATTGTACGCCACTGTGACTCGATCTACGCTGCCACACTGCTGCACTTTCGTGCTGGATAACTATTGGCCGCACTCGACTACTTACATTAATGAGTTGTTAGTTGGATTAGCTCCGCGTGTATGTGTCTGTGAGTCTCTCTCTCTCTCTCTCTCTCTATACATGCACGTAAGCGGCCTTTCTCGCTTGATTGTTTTTATCGCTCTCGCTATACTCCTGCTATAATTTTCTCGAGCGAGGGAGGGAGAGAGAGAGAGCGCAACAGTGACAATCTTTCGGCACCACTGCACCGCACACCACACCAACCTGTCACTTAAATTGACGACATAGACCCTCTCTTTCTCTCTTAGCCGACTCAGCAGCAACAAGCAGATCCCCTCATCTCCCTGAAGTACACCAATCTCCATTACTTTAACTCATTACCGGCGGCCGAGACTACGCTGTGAGCCTCTCGCGAGAGACCAGGGAGAAAAGTGGCGCACACATGTACTCGAGATGACCTATATGTCTGTGTGTGTGTGTGTGTGTGTGTGTACATACACGTCGCCCTACCCCCTGCTCCTTCTGTTCCTCTCGACTCTTCCGTTTCGCGAATTAAAAGACCGAGTCGGGATTTCGTCCAACTTTCTTTTCCGCTGTTCCTTCTTCTTCCTTCGAGAGCTTACTCAAGCGTGCGGGTCAATCTCGTATGATTCAAAAGTAGCCGACGTTTTTAGCGCTTGGATCGTCGCGCACTGAACTATACACACACACATACGAAAAGAATCTGGGTCACTTGTATACAGAGCGACGACAGCGCCCGGTTTACAAGTAATTCGATTAGCAAAGGCCGGTATGCTGACGCTCATATTATTATACACTCGTTGCTACGCCTTCGAAGATAATATACTCTTGAGCACCTGCGAAGTGTGCAGTGGACTCAATCAGGACCAACAGCTTCTCTGCTAACGCAGTGCAAAGAATTGAATCGTTTACATACGCATTTAAGCGTTTATTACGCGAAAAAGAGAAGGTCGGTCAAAGCGCTCAAAGGATTAACTACAGAGCTTTTCGACATCACATGAGAGCGAGCCTAGGTTGTATATTTTCGTCTCTAATTAATATAAGACGAAAAAAAAGTCACTTGCCTGTTTCTCAAGCACCACGTCCTAATGGACTTTTAGCTTTTAATTGCTATACCTATACCAATGTGGTATTCTATATAACACACCGCCGCGCTAGATTTTTAGCGCTGCTCCATTTTCCGCAGATGAATCGAACGCAAATAGTAATGCACTGCTGGCACAATTTATAGAAATGGAATAGAGGATGAAATCTTTCTCATAATATGCATACATCTCATACATTCTTTTAATATCAGCCCGACAAATTTTTTTATGAATATATGCACTCGAAAACGACGTGCAGTACAAGTACATAGCTCGAGTCTGAGAAATCACGGGCTTTTATTACACGACGAGCAGCAACGAGAGCATGCAGTAAGGTATGCGAGCCGCTCGCCAAGGAAAAGAGAGGCTCCATGACTCTGCGCGACGAACGCATGACGTCATCACCTTCACGCACATTATATACGTATATATAATACCTGAGTCAGTTCCGAGTGCCGATGCTTCTGCGAACGAGGCTGCTGCTACGTTAATACGTCAGGAGAACCAAAGAGCTTATCTCCCCCCTCCGTTTTCTCTTTTGTGAATGAATCACGATAACGGACGCCAAAGTGACACATTATCCTCGTGGCTTCGGATACACGCGGATATGCGCGCAGTATCTACCAGCTAGTGTATATAAGGTATAGCAATCTCGAAAATGGGAAAAAGCTCCGGAAGAGTAACTGCGGTCCTGTTTCATAAGTCACGATCTCCCGCCGCCTCAGTTTCGTATATAGTTTCGAGTTGCGAAGCTCTTTCTATATCTTTGACTTCCGGTTTACATATACGCAAGGTGACTGCTGCTGGCCGCGATAAGTCCGCGGACGACCGCGAGTGAATTTCTTTTGGGGAAATTTTCGCGAAATCGACAACTTCGTGGATATAATACGAGTGACACGGCGGCCGTATTGGCATGAGACAAAACTTTAGTGTCAGTTTTACTTACTGCTTATATATTTTCAGTTTTAAACGAGTTACAGAGAAGCAACGCGATTTTCTTTTCAATTAAGGTTGATAATTGTAATTGGATCTCGAGTCATTGAGTCCCTCGTCAGTTTTGTTTATTACAATCGGCGAATTTCTATCATCAGATTATTTCATCAAACTGTCAATTGTCGATCGCAGGCATACAAATTTATTTCGCAGACAGATATACATATGCAAGTGACTCAAATTTGGCTAAACCAGAAACAGAAACATGCTTGCATACCTAAAATTGTAGCAGCATCCGATGACTATCTCAGGAGTCTCAAAATTATATCTATAGTATAACATAATGTATACGTCATCTGCAAGCAGAAGCTCCGAAAATATGTCGTCTCGACGAAACGTGCGCTTGCACACATATGTAATGCACATCCGCGGCAGACACTGCCCTGATACGATTATTCACTTTTAACCTGGCCGTCAGCGTCGCGACCGCTTGCAAATTCCAAGAGAGAGAGAGAGAGAGAGAGAGAGAGAGAGAGAGAGAGAGAGAGGAACATTAGAGTGTAACCTGGGTGCGCGACTCGCCAAGCGTAACGAGGGAAAAAATATTCAATTTTCGCGCGGATCTTTCGTTGCTCGTGCTGGTCACGTTCGCCGTCTAAACACGCTCTACGTGCTGGACTTTACAAGCCCAAAGCTTACGCTCCCCACAGCGACGGGCACACATTCCACACTGGCGGGTGTCGCCGCAGCGACGGGCAAGTGCGAAAAATTGCGTCGAACCCCGTGAGACCACGTTCGGAATCTTTCTCTCACAAGCTTCTTGCTTTTCTTCCAGCGGAAACACGCTCTTCTCCTGAGTTGTAAGCTAACTTTGCTCTCCTCGTATATATGCTCTAGTACTTTGGTCCGCCTAATTTACCTTTGCCTACCCCGTGTAAGTATCTACAAGTATATTTTGCTCACATCGCGATTTGCGGATTTCCGCAAACGAACCACATGCAGACAACTTTATCCTCTATAAGCCTATACACACGTACACGAAGCTACATAGCTATATGAAAATTAAACTACGGGCGAAACTTTCGGTGCAGCTTCGGATATATAGATAAGAGAAGCGCGATTCAGGAGAAGTGTCTCGCGCGGTGTATTGTCGAGTGCGCGCCACTAACCTAGACAATGGATACACGATCTGCATTATATCTTTTTTTTTTCTCGGTATACACGTTCTGATGCTCGTCGAGCATTTCAGTCAGGTGCAGTATACTATAGCAGCAGAAATATAACCGCCAGCGAACAATGATGATAATGAAAATGCAATGCGAGTGAGAGAGCATACGTCGATCAATATTTATCGACTGATTTGTTTATTTGATCGGCAAATTATACGACCTCTTGTCGGTCTATCGCGTCGAGCGTCAGAATTTTACCACTGCTCTCGGTATTAATCCCAGTATTTTCAACGCTCACGCTCGACTAAATTCTTGTATTTTTAAAAGCGCTCTCGTTGCATATGACGCGACGACCCGGTGTGAAATTACAGAGGCGTCAATGTTGTTGCTTATCGACGCACGCGCGCAGTGTGTTTCAAATTGCTAATTAGGGAATTGCAAAATTATTGGAAGCGCGAACAAAAATCAAAAAATATAAGCGACTCAAAGGCGAAATTACAGTGGATAATTTGGATTTCGCGAGGTTGCGGGATATCGATTACGCGTAAATCCGTGCATTGCCAGAAGAACGTTTTTACCGAGGTTTTTACATCGAGTTTTTTTTTCAGCTATTTCAAACGCAGAAACGCGAAATTATTCCGTGAATTCGAAAACATAAAACCGCAAAGTATACAAAAGTCACTTTTTTTCCGAAAAAGTGCACCGCCAAAGGCTATACCGGGTCTTCCCGGTATATACAGTAAGCGATCAACGAATTCAGCTGGCCTGTATATACAGAGTAGAGAAAGAGCGAATATTGGACTCTCTCGAGGGGACGTGCGCTCGCGCGGGCGCGCACACACAAGAGCCTCCCACGAAAATATAAGGCGCGACAATAAAACAGTAGCAGAACAAACGCGAAAGACGCTGGTTTGCAGAGAGGAAACAATGGCCAAAGAAAGGGAGCTCTCTCTCTCTGTGTATATGTGTGGCGAGCGGGTCCTGCCATATATACACACCAAGAGAGAGCACACGTAATAAAGCAGAGAGCGAAGCCTTGAATATAACGGAAAAAGAGAAAGGACGGCCCAGCTTCTAGACACTCTGAGCTGTATATCTGTAAGCAGCGGCTATATGTATGCGTATAATACGTGTGTGTACAGAAGACGTCGTCGCGACGTGTCTCGCAGAAAGAGATTGAATCGCGTCCGAGAGTCATATACAAAGAGAGAGAGAGAGAGAGAGAGAGAGAGAGAGAGAGAGAGAGCTGCTATGCTGCTGCGCTGCAGCGTACGGCGTTTAGCCCGCGCGCGAGCTGACGGCCGCCAAGATGCGGGTCGCCCTTCGGTGTGCTGTACTGCTGCTGCTGCTGCTGCTGCTGCACGTCTGGCAACGTCGCTCTTGGCTCTCTTTCTCGAGCGCAGAGCCGTAGAGCGCGCTATCTCGCCGTTGTCGTCGGACTTACCAACACAGTCCACTTAAGTCATTCCGCAGCGGCCGGCGGAAATAAACGGCATGCTCCGAATAGTTACACAGAGCTCCTCGACGATACTCGTGTATATATCTTTCGAAGAGGCACACACCAAGCACGAGGTTAAAGCTTTTCACCCTGTTGTTTAATTAACCTTTGGAAATGATGCGCGCGGAGAGATCAAAGCCCTGTGAATACAGCCATGGGAAATTTCCTGTAGCACTGCGTATACGAAAGAGATCGATTTATAATGGCTTCTTCTCCCTTTGATTCGCCTGCATATATACGTATAAGAGAGAAGCCGGCTACGGAGACGCCTTACGCCTTATTAAAACTTCCGGCGCGATAGTTTTCTAAAATCTCCGTACGATCTTTCCATTACTCTCGTGCAGAACGCCAATTCTCTTTTTCTGGACGAAGCGATGGTAGAGCAAATTTAATTTCCCCATTTTTCAAGAAGCCGCTCCCCCTTTCGACGCAGCACGCGCCCTATCTTTTGATGAGAAGGGAAAAATTTTCCGTTTCTGCCGCGACCGAGTAAGTATAATACAGCTGTGCGCATAAGGCTGTGTATCGGAAAGCGCTATCCAGCGGAGCATTCGCGGCATTCAAAGCGTCTTGAAATCGAGTCGGCGATGCTCGATTACTCCGTTGAAAAGGATAAAATCAGAAGATTAAAGCGCGAGCTACTCTTGCTGCTGTATAGTATATGCACGAGGCGAAATTTCCCAGTCCGGTGCGTGTGTATACGTATCTCAAAGCGCACTCTATCTACGCGTGTGTATGTGTACGAGTGTGTATATATATAAGATTTCAATCACGAGGGAGAGCACAGCAGATGTGATTAAGGAGGCCCACTTTCATTCTCCGCGATAACCGGCGCCGAAATGAACGCGTGAATTATCGGGTCTGGCTCTCTCTCTCCCCCCTCGTACGTACTCGGCCGCCCGTGTACTGATAATGCGGTGGGAAATTCAGGAGAGGGGCTCACTGCTCTCTATCTCTTACTCTCTCGTCTTACGCTGTTTACGACAATAGCAGCCGCTCTTGCGAGGTATAATCCCATTTTATTATTTTTAACGAGTTAAATGGCTTACGCTCTATGAGAAGCATAACGGAAGAAAAGAGAGCAGCAGCGAGCTCTAGTTACAGCACTGCTGCTGCTTGAAAGGTGGAGTAGTGCTATAGGTACGTGAAGTCGTAAAGCCGTGGCGTGTCACACGAGAAGCAGCAGCAGCGTATATACAAGCTTGGGATGAATCAGCCGGTTAGGAATTCTTTTTCTTGCCTTCTCGCCCGTTCCTTGTGTATAAGTCGTCATGTGTGTGAGTCGCCTCGCTGCTGTGACTCGATCGTTTACCTTGCTCACGTGTATATACATATATACATGCACGTTGCGCGAAACGGTCAAAAAATACCAGCGAGATACGGAGAGAAACTTTATTTTCCGCGCGCGCCGGCTCTCTCTCTCTCTCTCTCTCTCTCTCTCTCTCTCTCTCTGGTGATGGCGAATTTTTTATCTCCCAAGGCGGTATGTGCAAAGACACCGCGCGAGGGAGTTTATGTATAAAGTTGGCTTTGAGAGCCGGGACATTGCTGTCTATCGCGTTGCTGAACGTATAAAGACAAATTCTTGCTCTAGACTCGTGTAGTCTCCTAAAAATTCAACGGTCGACGTATCATGCAGTAGACATGTGTACATACATACAATTTTAATCGCATTAGCAGCCGATATTCATTCACAGCAATCGCCGAGCGAAACAGAATCACCTGCATAAATAAATCCATGAGCTCGATATTATACCTATTCATTAAATGTTCTATACCGTAAGCATACTCGTATATACACCGCGACAACGACGACAAAATCACACGGAAAAACCGGATTCCTCTCTTCATTCACGTAAGAGAGACCAGGTGTGGCAGTATAGTGCAGCAAGCGCAGGGCACAAGCAACGGGCCATACGGCCCTATATTCCGCGCGATCGAGAACCATACACACACACACACACACACAGATGTATCCGTCCCTCTCTCTTTGCACCGCGGCGGCAATGCTGCACCTACAATAAACGGCCGCCGACCCCGCTCTCCCCCCACTTTGCTCGCTCTCTTGCGCTCGTCGGTCTTTCGTTGTTCTTTCTTCGTTCCCCCGCCTCTGTGTATATGTATACCTATAGGTATCCCCATACCATGCGCGCTTCTTGGGCTTTGCTCCCTTTTCTCTTTCCTCGCTAGCTCTTTTTGCGTTTCTCGTCCCGTATACTTAGCGCTTTGTGTACTACGATGCACACTGTGTTTCTCGTGTATATTAAGCAGAACAACCCGCGAAACTAAGATTACATCGCGCTAATCGAAGCGTCGATGACAAACAACTCACGAAGATCACTGAGCGAGCACACACAAATTTAGCTCTTTCGGTAAAAACGAATAGGACACAGTGTAAGAGAGGTCAGAAGGTTAAAAATAGTTCATCAGCGAAATTCGCTTCTAACTGAATAAGTGGAGTAAGTATAGGTGCAGCTTGGCCGTCGAACGGGTCACTTTTTTCTCTAACGACGATTCACTTTCCATACTGTGCTGCAAAGCGGATGAAAAAAACACGCGCCCTCGAAATTACAGCCACCGAAACTGGCGCGAAAATACAAGAGCGAGAGAAAGAGAAAATAAGCCAAAGCCGTTTACATTTCTCTCTCTCTCTCTCTCTCTCTCTCTCTCTCTCTCTCTCTCTCTCTCTCTCTCTCTCTCTCTCTCTCTCTCTCTCTCTCGAGTGGCGTTAAGTGTGCAGAGCTGCTGCGGCGCACTTCCGAAATATCGATTGGCCGCATACCTTATATTTCTACCACCGGCATACTGCCGTGTGAGTACTTATACTCAAAAGGAGATGATAATTCCACCCCATATCGCATATGTACAACGTATACCTATAATGGGAGGCGAAAGAGTATAGCGTGTAGATCTCACAGATCTGCCCCGCTTGTATATATATACACCACTGAAATAACGTCGAAGGCGCGATACTCGACCAACCGGAGAGTTTCGTTTTTTTTTCCATTTGCATAATCCTCCTGCTGCAGCCAACTCCCTATGCGCGTTGCACTTGCGGATGCACCAACACACATACACACACAGGTGGCATGTGTATACGTACGGAGTGCAAAGTAGCGGCTTGGTTTCCTGCCATTTGCAGCCCCGTGAGTCGTTCTCTCTTACTGCTGTCGGTTTGATTCCACTACACGCGACGCCAGGACGAGTATATATATAGGTACTGTAAGAAAGACCGAGAGAGAGAGAGAGAGAGCACGGCGCGGATGTATAGTCTTATAAACTGGTTGTGTGTCGTGCTGCAGCCGCACGGAAAAACTGTCTAGAGTACAAGTGGAGCCAATAAAATGAAACTCTCTCGCGATGTTTGCGTGCATACCTATATAAGTGTACTGCACGTAATACTTTTGCGTCTCTCTCGAATGTGACTGAGCCTCGCGCGCGAGGCTCCTCCTTCGTTTTCTTCGTTCCTATATAAAAAAGGTTCGCTCGATATAATATATGTGTTGTTTTTGCGAACTGGAGCGTGGATAGGACGAAGTATATCTGGAGGTGAGAGAGTCTCTTTCGTTCTATTATTATATAAAACGAACATTTTATTAATATCAATTTTATATTTAAATGGTAAAATTCAATATTCAACATGAGATTTTCACTGCTAACGGCTGTAGATCCGACATTCTACAAAAATTGGTTTAAAAGATGACGTCTAAATCTATTAAGACTTTTCGCTCGAAATACACAGCCGAATCATGCTTTCGACGCTTGGCTACGATAATGGAATTGCCGGAAAATTTAATCCGAATATACCCATGCAGAAGTAAAGCGATAATAAAAGCACTTTTATAGCGCGACACGCGGCTCCGCTGCAGCGCGGCCGATCGGATGAGGCGCGTGAATATTATAAGGTTATACGCGCGCGAGAGAGAGAGAGAGAGAGAAAAAAAGAAATTAAAAAGTGCAGTTTAACTTGAAAATTGCTGATCTGCACCGCCTCTCTTTCTCTCTCTCTCTCCTTTCGCGAGGGAAATTCTCGCGAGCGGTTTCATTATAGCTCCTCGAGTGAGTATATTGTTTCGAGGATGTGCCTCGCAAATTTATGAAAAACCATAACTAGCGCCGCAACGGTTTGGTTCCCCCTAAAATAATAATATACGAAAATCCAGCGAAAAGTGTGAGCCGCATAAAACGATGCTAAAAAACTTTAATACGCATATTTAAATAAAACGCGTCGCATTGTTTCAATTAGCGCGTGGTACAGCAATTGAAATCACGTAATGTGCTTCTCAACCTTCGCCGTTGACTTTCCAACTCCTCCACTATACATATATGTATACAGAGTCGTAGGCACAACACCTCGTGCGTAGTATATCGGCTGCAGCGTGAGGCATTCCCACGGGTTTACGGATAACACCGAGCCTCTCTTGCAGCCAAGCATACGGGTGTATCGCTTCGCGCGCGTATACATTTTGTAATTCAGTAACCTTCTCGCACGCTATATACGCTATAGATACAAGCTATATGAGAGGGAGAGTTATGCGCGACGACGGGCAAGCATGTGTGAACGAAGACATGCTGCTGCACATAGCTGCTGTGCCTGGATCCGATGACATCGTTCAATCAACTTTCTATCTCACGCTTTGTAGCGCTGCTGCGTGTATTATCTATACGTATACTGAATTATTAATCTCTTGGAAGGAATATTGTGTCAGTTATTACAGTCTTCTCTTTTGTTGTGCCGTTGCTGGCGGAAAATTATGTCGGGATTAGCTGCTGCTGTTGCTGCTGCTGTGCGGGGGGCGATTTTTCATCGTGCGATCAACCCCCGCCGCGCGCTATGTATATCCGACAAGCTCGGATTTCGGTCGAGTTGCGTTGTATTACGGTAAATAATGAGCAAAACTCGTTAACACCGATTTTTTTTTTTTTTTTTTTGAACGAAAAAAAATCATCGGACTATGATGTACTACTTTGGACGTGAAAAAGAAAACAAAGATTAGTTATTTTATTCACATAATAAGGTTAAATAATTCCATAGTTTAATTAACCAGTCATAATTTAATTAGTGCGATATTATGAAGGACTATTCCGAAAGGAAAAAGTTTGATTATATTATATTATTATATATAATTGTAAACTGAAATGAGAGATGTGTGCGTATGTATGCACTGTAAATTATTGATGAAAGGAATGAGATAATTTATTTATTCACTGTGATATCTAATTCGACTGAGCGGCTCTATGCTACATGATGTAATTTATACACAATGTATTTTTCTTTTTTGGATCCTTGACCAAAATAAATCAATTATTATTATTATTATTATTTTTCGCATTTTTTTTCTCAAAATGAAAATATATTTCCGGGCGCGGATATCTGAGAGGTGTTTTTTCCCCAGAGCTGTTATACCTGGCATTCTTATCAGGTGTGCTTTTTATCTTTGTATCGATGATTCATTCACTCGTATATAACGACTATGAGTAAAAGCTTATCTTCGTCACTGGGTAACTATAATCCTCTCGACGGTTTTTAAAATTTTTAAATTGAAATGTTATGCTAGGTACTGGAATATAGTGAAAAATTAACTCGTGCTTTTTATTCAAATGCTGAAAATTTAACACTGAAAGACTGCTTATTATTCTCGAGAGCACCTATATATTCGTTCTACTTATTGATATTATGCAATTCGATTTTATAAGTCCAGTACCATACATAAAAATCTGTGTCGGAGAAAATTCGTTAATTTTGCAAATGCTCAAATAGTAGAATGGCTGTCGACTCCGTGTTATGCGAAAATTCTGAAAATGCGCGCTTCGCCCAGTTTATTATAACGCGTACTGTTTGCTAATTCACGTACAAAAATTATTTACAATTCAACATACGCTCGAAACATCACCGAGCGAGCTGTAACCAGTTCATTTTCATCCAGAGTTATGTGAATTTAAAACATGCATAAAAATAGTCGAAATCGGCAGCCGTACCTGTATAAAAAGTACCTATGCCGCAGTTTCAGGTCAAGCGAGGAAATCAAAGATCGTCGCGTCGCGGCCTCGTCATCGTTTTTTTTCTCCTCCCACGAGCAGCAGAATTTCAAGAAAACCGCACGAGTCATCGCGTCACCGGCAATTCGTAATTTCTCTCCGACTGATGCTGTTCCGTGTGACTCACCGATTACGGACTTTGTGTGTACCTATCGATATACATCACCTATGCGTGAGCGCACGCACGATTCGAGAATAAAATCATCTATGGATCACTCTTGCACAATAATAATAATTCCAGAGGATAACAGCAAGCGTAGCTGCAAATCTAGGCATTGTTATCGCTTATACGTCGAAACGAATTCTAGCACTGATTTTAATTCGTATAACGCAGTATTCAATTAGCACGCGCTGGAAACGAGAGAACGCATATCACGAGCGAAATGCATTAATATATTATATTATACTGTACGCGAGAGAGGAAATTTTTGCACAGCTATATACACGCACATATACCTAAGTAGTAGTCGACGGGGGAAAAGCAATTCCGAAGCTTGAAGCTTAGACAGATTACTCTTTCCTCCTCCCTAGCTCGAAGTCTCGAGTTTAAGTGTGAAATACTTCTCGCGCTAAATTAACCAATCAACGTGAACCTTGCCAGTGCTCTTTCTCTCTCTTATTTTCTCTCCGGAAAGCTTGGTGCGCTAGATTCTTTGTACACTTCTCGGAGATCGAGTATACTGCGGGAATTAAAGGCGCTACTAACCGCAGTATTATGAACGCGAAAGCGAACACAAAAGCAAAATCCGAGCAAGGGTCACCCCGGCGCTGTGACGCGCTTAAACACACATTCTGTTTATATAGAAAAGCAGGGAATAATCGCATTCCTGTCGAACTCGCGCAGTAAGTATACAAAAGAGCGCGTCTGTGTAGAAATCGGCCGCGTCTCTCTCGGAGACCTCGGAGTTCGAGAGAGAAGTAGCGGCAACAGCGAGCAACGTCCAGTGTGTGTGTGTTGATGTGTATAGGGGCCCGTAGGTACCCACGCGCACACTCGAACGCAGGTAGTACAGGTATATATAGAGAGTGGGAGAAAGGCTCGACTCACCTAAAGTTCCAGCGCAGAGAAGCATGAGTAGCGCGAGCCCCTGTACACTCATCGTCCTGGGCCTCGCCCAGCGGTAAAGCCGGGCCTGCTGCGGCCACCCCGCCATGACTTCTTCTTCTTCTTCTTCTTCTTCTCCTTCGCTTCTTTGCTCCTCTTGTTCACTCGCCGCTACTATACACAGCACACCGTCCCTCTCTGTTATAACCTCGAGGCTCGCGATGCAGGAGCGTATACTGTATAGTACGACTATTCTACCGGTCGCGGCGCTCGTTCGCGTCTCTTCCAAGTACTCTCCTCCTCTCGCGCACTGAACCGATTTTTTCTCCGAAGTAAACTCGTATATACGGCTATAATCTCGGCGACACACAGTGTGTATCGCGTACGATCGTAGAGACACCAACTGCTTGCGACACCTTTGGAATGCACTAAACGAATCACCGCGTCATCTCTTCTCAATGTCCGTCCAACCGATTCCGGAGGACCAACACAGCAGCAGCAACAGCAGCAGTGATCCTACTCCGGGAGTCTACGCACTCGCGCCACCGTCGTCGTCCTCATCTCGCCGCACTTTTGGGATCTAAATTATTCTGGCCTGTCGAACAAGTATACTTTTGTGTATAGCGTCGAGCTCGCGCGCGCGTAGCGTCAGTTGTTCGTCCGTAGGCGCCGCTTGGCGAACTAACAGCAGTCGGCACGGAGCGCACGACTCACGCCGCGCATTCCGCGAGAGGGGAGGGAGAAAGCGGGGACGCCGCGTTCTCTCTCTCTCTCTCTTCCCCCTACTTCTCACTGAGCCACGACTATTATTGCCGCTGTACATATAGGTGTGTTTATGCCAGAAGTGGATTTCGGAGTTTTCGGAGCTCCTCTACTACACGAGCTTTTCCATGGACTTACATCAGGGCATATTCAGGATTGTGCAAGGGGCGCTGAAATCGCCAACGGTCAGCAGAAAAAGAGCGCTAGATAGAGTTCGGAGAATGCCGTCCTCGTCTCGCAGCAGCTCAACCCCTCCATCGCTCGCGGGAGCTGTGTATGTATGTGTGTACCTAGTATACCTATATAGAGTACTATAGGTGCCCCGCATGCAGCTCGTGCGCGCAGCAGCAGCGCCGCGACTACTTGTTGATCGTACGGCCAGGCGCGGAGTTGTACTGATCCGGGCCACCGGCACGTCGCGAACGCCTTTGTTGCATTGTGTGTATAAGTAGTGCTTCTTTCGCCGAGTTTTCCGAGGAGGTAAAACTTCTTTTTCCCTGTACAGGTGTGAGTATACTATACAGCCAAGTTCGTCGCAATGGTGCTTCGGAATAAAGGTGCGAGTATACGTATAGAAGGTTCCGAGGGGAGAGAATTAAGTGTCGTTTGGAAAAAGAGAGGGCGGATGTTCCACATAGCTACATATATAGAACGTGGGGGAGTTTCTGGGACCGTCGTCATGGATGGCTGGCGTTTGGAATGCTTTTTTTTCTCTCGGCCGCATGCGGGGCTGCAGCTACAGGTGCATAATGTGCGGTTTCGAGCGGATGCTCCCTGTGATACGCTTGTATTTGTTTTTCACTTGTCGTCGTTATTGTATAAGCTTTATCTCGGCTGTATTGAGGCCTAGAAACGGGCTCGGTTCACGTGTACAAGGATTTTTTTTTTTTACATCCACCAGTTTTAGGGGTCGGAAAGTGACAAATTTTCCAAATGGCAAAGCATATTATTATGATATGACCTTTCTAGTCCGATGACGTTCGTTAATTATAAATCATGCAATGGATATTATTAGTATAATAACCTGCAGTGAAACTGGAGCATGTGAAAACATTCCATCAATACTATTTTGAATATCATAATATATGATATATTATCGAACTGAATTGTTCAAGAAAGGAGCTCTTCAATTTCCCATATGACAAGCCGAAAACCAACGGATTTACAAATTCGTCTCGTGCAATATGAAGCTTTTGCAAGCGGAATAATTGTTTTCTCTCTATATTTCATTAGAGTTCTATATGCGCTGTGCCGAATCGAGGGGCTTCGTAAATTGGTAAATAACGTTTATTCGCACAAATTTTAATTATTAGCGCGATATTAATCAAGTTCCGTGCGCGTATTCGATTATACATAGAGTTAACGAGGAGATTTGAGAGATATCAAAATTGAAATCGAACAATTCGATAATACAATTTGGTTCCCGCGGAAGCCACGCAACGTCGATATTGTAAAATCAAATTGGATGTACCTTATATGATCTGTAATAGAGCCTTTTTTCCTTCGCTATACAACTATATACCTATGCACTATATTACTGTTATAAACATATACAAAGTATCTACTCGATACTGCACTATAAGGGAGAACACGAAAAAGCGGTGGTTTGTCGAGACGACGAAAAGTCGCCCAGTATGGCAGTATATAATACAAGTTTGACGATTGACATATTACGCCCCTTATTCTGCGCGTATATATAATAATAATAGCGAACCGATTTCCAGTCGGCGAAATTAGGTATAGAGGTCGAAAGTGCAGAAAGTAGCCGACTATAGACTAATACCAGGCGTGCACACTGCACACGTTCGACAGAAGCAGTTCTCTCTCTCACTCTCTCTAGCGTCACGTGAGGCGATAACCCGAACAGCCTTGCCACGATATATAATAGCCTGGCAGAGGGAAAATCAAGCTCGCGCCCTTTCGATTTGCATACACACAGCTGCAGCGCAGTAGTTCAGAGTGAGCGAACGCGTTCTCGATGC
The DNA here is from genome assembly GCA_012977825.3 of Pteromalus puparum. NCBI lineage: Eukaryota > Metazoa > Arthropoda > Insecta > Hymenoptera > Pteromalidae > Pteromalus > Pteromalus puparum. The sequence continues at coordinate 5,528,348 of CM053169.1, forward strand.
GCATTTAAAGCCGCGGCTTCGACGTATATACAGCTTGACTGCGGCACTCGTTGTGTTATACGCGTGTATATATATATACTCGTGATTCCCGTGGGGCTTTCGCGGCGTGTATATTAGGGCTCGATAGCGCGTCAGAGCGAGAAAATCGGCCGCGATCCGCGAAGCGACGCCGGTTATAACTGCATATTGCGCCAAATGACGTTTCGAGATTTCGATGCGAGGAAAGAGAGAAAGAAATATATATATATATATATATATATATATATATATATATGTCTGCGCGCTGTATGGAATATATTCACACTGTTCTGGCTTTGGCTTTCTCCGAGAGATAAGAATATCGAAATATCTGTTTGCGGTTATTGTTACTATATAGCGCCGAAGGAATCTTTTATTTCGCGCTTCCGTTCGAGTATTTTGCCGAGATACGCGCGTATATAAAAGAATTCTCAAGAGTAATTTACTTTCACAGATCTGATCTGAATATATACATTCGCGAAAAATGCTTGCTTATTCAGTCTTTATCGCAATTTAACTCGAAATCCCTGCATAAAATAAATTCATCATAATCATAAGGCTTCAATAATAAACTTGAGCTAATTCCTATATTCACTTGAAATTCAATCGTTTCAATTTTTATCCAATTTCGAATCGGCAGATTATTCTCAGCAAGTCATAAAACATTTAGTATCCCCTTCATCGAAGCGAAGCGAGTGAGTTATATTATAGAGATTAAAAAGAAAACCGCTGCCTCGAATTAACGAAAGCGCAATGAAACTTTGATGCGCAAAAAGGGGCTGAAAATAATACGCGTCTATATGCCTGGCGCAGTGTGTCCCGTGAGACCTTTGATTTACGCGAACATCCGCGCGCCGTGCGGAGATTTCATTAAAGCCCGCGTTATAATCAAGCTCCCGGCTTATACGCAATATTTGACGGGTGGCGCGGGCTATGCGTCAAAATGATAGCGCAACCCAAGGGATACGTGTAAACATGAGTCTATATCGGCTATATATTTTTAATTCGAATTCGTCGATTTGTCGGGCTCAGCCGCGGCTGTATACTTGATGTATATATACAGACCGGGTTATCCAGCCCCTCGAATCATTGTATGAGTATAGTGTATAGGTTTTACTTGGAATACAGCCAGGACGCGAAGCCTTTTGTTCGAAGAACCAAAGTGCATATTACACAATGGGCTAATATGTACGCGTGCTTGCATTGATTTTCCGAGCGCTACTCGAAGACGAGGAGTCTTGCAATTTCTGTAAAATGTCTACGACGTCAAAAGTGTTTATATACACAAGAAGAAATTGCGGTATCGGAAGATAGCATGCAAGACCGTATCGCCTTCTTTCCATTTGCAGATGAATGAAAACGCATCCGCGCGCTTGCTGCCGCGGTCAATCATAAATTTCAGTTCACGCGCTAAATCATCCCCTTCTCTCTAATACCTCTTCCCCGCACTTGACAAGTCGACTATATGACGCATGTGCACTTTCCATCGCATTCAGTGTCCACGAAAGTATCGCGGTGTATCATTTCAAAGCCGTTCCATCGTTATATATATATATACACACAATTTTAAACGCCCTCTCCCCAATATAACACATATATACACAGATATAGTTATCTCGCAGCTCATCGGCATGAAGATACGAACTGAGCGATATACATCCATGTGCATTACAGGGAATAGCTGCACACGCGTATGTATAATAGAGTAAGCTATACCAGAGCCGCGATCGGAACTGCAATTGGTCCGCGCGCAATATTCGCCTGAGGGACCGCTGCCAAAATCACGGCGCTCGCCTATAATACTGACGTCATCCCTCGTCACTGCATATATATATACACATACACAGTAGATCGTATATGCATTACACATAGAGTCACGCGCTCGGCGCATCCCTCGCTCACAAGCGTCTCATGGGCCGGCCTCGCGAGATAACGTCGCTCCATCATTATATTACAGCCGGCTTTATAATAAGCACGTGAGCCTATACGTGTGTGATATATATATATATATATACATATATATGGGCGATGGTCGATAAATGTGGATACCGGCCAGTAGCTCGAGCGCGATTAGATATATATATACCCTTCGCTTCGGTATAAATATCCCAATCAACGGTCTATTGCGCCGTTCGTATAATACGCTCTTGATGATTTTTCGATGTTGGATCGAATGTTTAACGAGCATCGTGTAAGTCTTTGAGTTAAAGTTGCAAATTTACCGCAGACCGCATGTGCAGCGCAGAGGCGCGTAATACCTATTATAATTACCATACTATAATGTTCGCGGCGAAACTATCGGTGAAACTATGTCCCAAACGGAATTACAGTTTGGGCAAAACTCATCGACGATATAACGATCGACAATATTTCAATTTTTTTTTTCCATTATTGTATTAGAAAAAATCGAGGGCAATCAGAGAGTGAGAGACACATATGTGTGGCGAAAATCGTGCCGCGAAAATACTATTTCTCTCTCATTGAATATTCAGACAATGACTAGATACAATTGCCATATTCGTAAGAGCGTAATCTCGCGCCGTTACAATATTGCGCGCACGTAGACGCGCGTGACAAATACCGCCGCGACGCGTTCGTACAATACATAACATACATACATACATATATATATATCTCTGATGCGCGCACTAGTTTTACCCGACAATCCGCGACGGGGGGAGAAAAGAGAATCAACAAATTTCGATTGCCTACACGTAGTATATATACACCCGCGATTCGTCCTCGCGTGTCCTCGTCGGTTTTTCATTCATGACTGATTGTTATTTAGCGGAACGACGTTTTTTTCCCTCACTCGAGTTCTACTGCTGCTGCAGAGGATTAATTTGCCGTTATATCGCGGGGACGTGCGTGATTTTTATTTTTTTCGTTTATTCTTTTGGACGAGGCCGAATCGGGTGTATAAATTCGTTTGACGTGTATTTCAAATCCGATTGGGGACGGCTTACATTTTTATGCGTGACGAAAAAAACAAAACGGTTTATAAATGACTAGCTCGATCACATATTCTGTATTATACATTACTATTTAAGTATCATCAGTCACATCCTCGTTAGCTTTCGTTCGCTCGTCAATTTTATTTGCAAACAAAGTTTGATTGTTTGAAAAGCTATCTATATATACGATACCAAAATCGTTGGCTAATGAATACGCTGCTGATATATGCGCGCGCGATTTGCATATTGCATAGATCGCCGCGTCGAGAAAAAGAGCTACGGATAATCCGTCGCTGATGCAGATTTTGCGGCTCGCCGATCGATGTTTTCATTTAATTTGCTCTTATCGCGTGCGTGTGCGCATCTACACATATGTATATATAGGACCTGATTGTTATAATAGCTCGAACAATGCAACAAACGCCCACGTTATTCTGACGATTATGTATACATATAAATTTATAAGCAACTCGAGATATGCGCATTTGTAAGATAAATGAACTGTATAATTATATATAAATTTTACTATGCAAATTGTAATATTATAATATTATGCAAACTGTATATAATTATTTTTAACATATAATGTGTAAAGTAGTGAGGAGGCCACTACTAGTTATGCGTAAATATAGCATAAAAGTTTTAGTTTTTAAGTATTTTTTATATTTATATCTTTATTACCCAGGCGGAAATAATCTTATTCACATAAAATTTATTAGCTTTTATTAGCTTTTATTAGATTTTAATAACCATTTATAAAGTTTGGAATTTGGACTCTAATAATAGTTTATAACACTTATTAATGTTTGAGAGATTTAATTATATATTTTATTTTACAAATGTTTTTAAGCTTTTATTAGGTTTTATTAGTTTTTTTAAATTTTTATGTGTTTTTTAGAACATTAAAAACAAGTGATTAAAAAATTTTTTTAAAGATATTAGAAGACAAAACTAAAAATAATTTATTAAATTTCATAGCAGTTATTATCTTTTTGAAAAACTTACTAACATATATCGTAAGAATTATAAATACCTATAAATCTAAATTATTGTAAGTAAATATTTTTTAAAACTTATTAGATTTTTCAGAGGTCACGCGTTTATTTCTTTTTGTGCCAGAATATATAGAAAATTTAATAAAAGTTTAAAAAAGCTAATAAAAGCTATAAATTATTATTAAACATTTTTAGAGTCCAAAATCTACATATTATAAACTGAACATAAAAGTTATAAGCTTTTATTAGTTTTTTTTTAGGTAAATAAATTTCCGCCTGGGGTAGTTTGTAATTAAATGCCAGGCCTACGGTCAGATAACTTTGCTTATCTTTGCAGGAATGCGGAGTATGTATTTATTCTGTATTTTATTTCTGGTAAATAAATATCTATTATTATTATTATTATTATTATCCGAGGCGCATATTATTTGCCGACATGCAATAGCGTCGCGGACGGTGGCACCATCTTTAATGAATCTACGATACTAGTGATACGCTATACCTATAGATATGATATACATCGAGTGAGTTTGTAAACAAGAATGCGAAAAAATCATAACCTGCAAGGCTGCAAGAACTCTCGATGCAATATAAGAAACAGAACTGATTTCTTCTCTATATAAAGCCATGAAATCGAATAGGTGATCAAAATTCAAAAAACGAAAGTATAAGGGATCCAAAGTGTAGTCAAGTGTAAAATGTTTATTGTCACGAAAACGATCGACAGTGAAAATATCAGCAAAGTTTGCAGAACTTGTTTGAGAGAAGACAACGACAAGATGGTTTGTTTATTCATTGGTCCAGCGGAATCATCTTTGGGTGCCAAACTGCAGTCTCTCTCTTGTTTAGAGGTTACTAATGCTCTATAGATGTTAGTTTTGAGTATACACTCGCATGTACATTGCAAACATATGATATTTTCCAGGTTGCTCAAGGCGACGGTCTTCCTGAAAAGATGTGCGATCGATGTGTGACAAGAGCAGAATCTGCGTTGCTCTTTAGAGAGCAGTGCCGAGCTGCGGATCAAGCTCTGAGACAAGCAGCTGTCAGAGTATCCAAGGATAGAGTACGGCAAAATGTTCTTCCTTGCAAAGCGTATCAGCAAACTCCCAGTTTTGTGCCATTTCAGTACTCCCAAGACAGATTGAAGGCAAGCGATTGTAGAGCTTTGGCAAATCATCAGGATCTGTATCTGCACAATCGACTGCATCCCCCATTTTATCAAGGAGAAGATAACATACCTCAGCATATGCACATTGTTGAGTCGCACAATAACTATCTAAATTTGAGCAGGTACAGTGGTGGTTCCATAAACCATGAAAGTGTGAGGCCAGATGACTTTGACCCAATTGCCAGGCATAATACAATACAAAATAGAGCATCTTGTGCATTGCAGTGTTCACTGTGTCACAGCACTTTCACCAATAGAACTCAGTTGGAGAATCACTGTATAACTCACAATTCAGATAATGTTGATATATCAAGCGATGAAGTTAATATTGAAGTTGAAGAAAACTCCAATCATCTTGAAAGGAATCACAGTTACGAGAGATCCATGAACCAGTCTGTGCAACAACCTACTGAAAATATTACGTACAATAAAATGAAACCAGATTGCCAAAATAGTTTTCAAGATCTTACGTTCTCAAACTCCATCAACAGAAAGTATTCCAACCAGGTGAGTGCAATCAGTACAACAGTCATTTCTCAGGAGCCAGAATCTATGGCGCGTACAGAGCCTCAAGAAATTTCCGAGAACAACAGATATAAGTGCGAGACGTGCTCCCGATTATTCAGTCAAAAATCCAAATTCTTAGCTCATCAAGTTACCCACGATAGAAAAAAGCCCTTTGAATGTATCGACTGTGGCAAGTCTTATTCTTCGAGAAGTAAACTCACGGCCCACTCAAGACTACACACGCAGACAAATGTTCATCGATGTAAGATCTGCCAAAAGATATTCTCCTATCCATCGTACTTGGCAGACCACATGAAATCCCACGACGCTAAACCAGTGAAAAGAACAGCATCCTTCGAGTGCGCACAGTGTAAGAAGCAATTTCAATTTGCCAAAAGCTACAAGCGGCACATGAAATTTCACATAGGCAAGGACTTGTTCCACTGCGACATCTGTGACAAACTGTTCAATCAGAAGTACGCGTTGAAGGCTCACATGAAGTCTCACGAGTCCGCCAAGTTTCATAAGTGCGATTTGTGTGACAAATCGTTCAATCAGAAAAGCAACCTCGTAGAGCACATGAGAATTCACACAAAAGTCAAGCCGTTCAAGTGCAAAACTTGCGGGAAGAGTTTTGCGCAGTCTAGTCATTTGAAGAGTCACGAGGCGTCGCACGATTCGGTTCGACAATTCCAATGCAGAATGTGTGGAAAACGATTCAAACTAGCGAGTCATTTGAAACGTCATGTCAACTTGCACACAGGCTTAAAAATGTACAAATGCGATCAATGCGAGCAGGTATTCTCTCAGGCATTCAGCTTGAAGCGCCATTCGAAAAAGCACTCGGAATGAAATTTGTAACGAAAGTATTTTATATAACGTATTATTCTGTACATATAACGAGTAAATATTCTTCATTTGAATTTTGCGTTTTTTTTCGTTTTAATAACAATTACAATATACAATGTCAAAAAATAAAATGCATACTTAACGAAATTAACAGTCTAAATATTGATAAGAGTAAATTATAACGATAAGCTAAAAGTATATAATATATACATTAAAGTATCGAAAGCTCTTAGTTCTTCTTGTGCGTCAGCAGAGTCTTTGTGATGATATCCAAGGCGGTTCGTATTTGTTCCTCGTTGATACACAGCGGGGGCGATATCCTGATAATGTAATTGTGCGCCGGTCTCGTCAGCAGACCTTGCTTGATCAGCTTCGTGCAGATGTCCCAGCCGTTTGCGAACTCTGCGCCGAAATACAACATCGTCAGACGTCCGTCACGTTTTACGAAAGAATATAGCAAACATAATCATAAATGATCGTCGCGTATACCTGGGTTGAGCTTTAGGCCCGCAAGCAGTCCTCGGCCTCTAAACTCCAGGGCGATGTCCTTGGGTATCTTCTCAAGTTCCGTCCTCACGATCTCGCCCATCTTCGCGGCGTTGTCCGCGAGCTTTTCCTCCTCGAGGACCTTCATCGCCTCGAGGGCGACCCTCTGACCCAAAGGACTGCCGCCGAACGTGCTGCCGTGCACACCTGTCTCCAGCGCAAGAATGATCTGTAAAGACAAACATCGTCATAATTATAATTAGGTGCATAATTTCAAAAGCTTTTAAAGCAATGATTTTCGTTTCAGAATCACTGACCTCGTCCATTCCGAGGACTCCGGAAACTGGATACATGCCACCGGAGAGAGCCTTGCCGAGCACCAGGAGATCGGGCTTGACGCCTTCATGATCGACAGCGAACCTTTTTCCCGTACGGCCAAGTCCAGTCTGCACTTCGTCAGCGATCCAGAGCACGTTGTACTTGGTGCACAGCTCCCTCACGCCTTTGAGATAACCGTTCTGTGAACAATTCCGATACATCCATCATCGTTAAATACAAGTCAGGGCTGTATAAGTAATCCCGAATAAGATAAATTTGACCGATCGCTCACCGATGGAACATTGACCCCAGCCTCGCCCTGGATTGGCTCAACCATGAACGCGCAGATGTTCGGATTCTCTTTGAACTTCTGCTCGAGCGCGGGCAGGTCGTCGTAGGGGACGCTCTCGAAGAGGGGCATGAAGGGTCCGAAGTCGGTGTAGCTGTTGGGATCCGTTGAAGCGGACACTGCTGCGAGAGATCGGCCCCAGTAGTTACCCTTGGCGAATATCGTTACCGCTTGGTTGCTCGGGATCTTCTTGATCCTGTAACCGAAGCGACGGGAGATCTTCAACGCCGTATCGCCTGCCTCCACACCTGCGAACCGATTTTTACATAAAATTCACATGACGATTCGTTGAACTGCGGGTATTAATCAAGCGTATACAAAGTTAGGATAGCGACCGATTTTTTTATATTCGTCGCAGCTAAAGTTATCGAGCAGATTAAATATTTGTTCGCTTTACAAAGCCCGTTGAATATTGTATATTTTTGGAGGCTGCCAGCAGACTACTGTATTAATTATACGATGCTGGTAATTGATCAGACATACGAATTTAGACTGAGTAAATTTAAAAATCCGGATTGTTATAAATGTTATAAATTCACCTGACACGAATAGTAGTATAAAAAGTTACAATTCAGAAAGTATCGATCGCGGCCGATATTTTGAAAGCGTACAGTCTGGCGTTGGATTACATAAAAAATTTCTTCTATTTATGCTTCTTAATCTTACCGGTATTCATGGGCAGGAACCTGTCGTAGCCGGTGATCTTGCTGAGGTACTCCCCAAGTGCGCCCTGGTGCTCGCTATAGAACGCCCTGGAGGTATGGGCAAGTTTGCCTATCTGATCCTTCATGGCCGCGACTATCCTCGGATGCGAGTGACCCTGGCTCATCGTGGCGAAGCCACCCAACATGTCGATGTATCGCTTGCCGTCCTTGTCCCAACAGTAGACACCCTCACCACGCTCCAGCACGACCGGAAGCGTCTTGAAGTGGTGGCCGCCGTATTTTTCATCTCGCTCGATGATCTCTCGGGTAGACAGTGACCTACCGCCCTGTACCGAACTCTCACGAATACTGGACAATAGTCTTCGGCTGACTCGCTTCATTGCTCTATATTCGAGAATTATACAAATGAACTATATTATAGGAAACAGCGTCCCGAGCTCGTTCACACTGTAGCAGCGTACGAAACCAATTACGACGATTTCGAAATGGGTTCGCGGCATTTATAGTCGCCTCGAGAGAGCAAGCTAAGTGAAGATCGCATTAGTAGGATCATCATTCCGACTCCTCCTCTTGTTTATTGTTGGCTGTTTTCTTGTTGTGCACACACAACTGACTGTGTGTAGCTCAGTGCGAATCCATGCGCCGATAATAAAGATAAGGGCACTTTGCGAGGCAAGATTAGCGGCGCCATCGAGTCCGTGTATGCACAAGAGACGCTTGAATGTATATGTACCTACGTTTTAAGGTGTTCGAGCGAGTTAAAAGAATAAGTTTTTATAAATACGCACGATTGAAAAAATGCCAAAAGTAGCAGATGGAATTTTATGGGATATGTTGCTTTTGGCTCTTTGAATGAATTTTGACGGTCTCTTGTATAAGTACAGCACGCGATAAGAAGATTCCCGAAAATTCGGGTGATTCACAAATGGAATAATACGAGCGCGCTGTGCATCGGAAGCTAACTTTCAAAATTACACGCATACACACAGATATGAAGAGATAAGAAAAATTACCTTCGATCTGGAAATTCCTCTGCGCGGCCTTTTGTCTCTTTCTTGTAGGTATATATGCATAGCTTGCTTTTTATCTCTTATCTCGGCGTATTTTCGTTAATCGACCATCTCGTGCATAAAACGCGACAAACATTTTAATCTTTTGAGCGGCTACAAACATTTTTTAGCGACGTCGGCGCGAATGCCTCGGGCGAATTTACTTGCCCCTCTTTTTTGTACACAAGCGCGGGGTAAACCTACACATAGCCCGAATTCTTCGATAAAACGAAAACGGGTCATAAATATTTTTGGACTTTTTTGATAAGATCGTATACAGGTCGAGTCGCACACTAGGCTAAAAATAATCCGACACAAATGTTTAATACAAAAGTAATACTTTATTTCGTTCATGCTCTGTACAGATATCGTTGATCGAAGGATTACATGCATAGTGCAAAGACGTGAACGCGCAGACTGCTTCTCAAAATATAAATCCAAACATTTAAGATGTACAATTGACAACCGATTCGATAACGCGATTTTTTTTTTGTGTCTTGTTCGAATCGATTTACAAGAAACGTTTATTTTTGTCTGGACGAATAAAGAATTCGTCGAGACGACAAATTAGACCGGATTAATAACTTCAGATCAGGTCGAAGATTTCTCTCCGCTCAGATCTTCTGCCGAGAGATAACCTTCTTGATGATGTCAACGCACTCGTGGACCTGCTCCTCGGTGATAACGAGCGGTGGAGCCAAACGGATTATGTGTCCGTGGGTCGGTTTGGCCAACAGGCCCTCATTCTTCATCTCGATGCAAACCTTCATTGCGTCAATCTTTTCATTGATGACGATAGCGTTGAGCAGACCCTTACCTCGCACCAATGTCACCACCTCCTTCGGCAGTTTGTTCAGCTCGGCACGCAGAACCTTACCTGTATTTATAACGAGACAGGAATTAACTATAGCTGCAGGAGATAATATATCAGAGCGCAAGCGATCATCAACGACAACTCACCGAGTTTCTCGGCGTTCTCCGCGAGCTTCTCCTCCTCGAGCACCCTGAGAGCTTCGAGCGCGACTCTGCAGCCGAGCGGATTTCCTCCATAGGTCGAGCCGTGCTCGCCGGGCTTGATGGTGAGCATGACCTCGTCGTTGGCGAGGACGCCGGAGACGGGGAAGAAGCCGCCGGAGAGAGCCTTACCCAGGATCAGAATGTCAGGCTTGACGTCCTCGTGGTCGACGGCCAGACGGCGACCGGTACGCGCTAGACCGGTCTGTACCTCGTCCGCGATCCACAACACGTTGTTCTTTGTGCAGATGTCGCGCACGCCCCGAAGGTAGCCTTCCTGTTTTGCCATGATTATAAGTAATGCCATTCGTTTACAGATAAAGATATCGCGCAATGATTATAGAAGTTGAAGCACCTTCGGCACGACCACACCAGCCTCGCCCTGGATGGGCTCGACCATGAAGGCACAGACGTTCGGGTCGGCGGCGGCCTTCCTAAGAGCCTCGAGGTCGTCGTAGGGGATGATCTCGAAGCCGGGCATGAAGGGCCCGAAGCCGGCATAGCTCGAGGGATCGGTCGACGAGGACACGGCGCTCATGCTTCGGCCCCAGAAGTTACCCTCGGCGAAGATTATCTTGCCCTGGTAGCGCTCGATGCCCTTGCGGTCGTAGCCCCAGCGACGGGCCAGCTTGCAAGCTGTCTCGCCACCCTCGACTCCTGTGTTCATCGGCAGCCACTTGTCATATCTACGCGCATACAAATTTAATCAGATTAGTGAAATAAATGTTTATTTTATATATTCTATTCTGGATTGAAACCGATGTTACTGCAGCAAAATAAAATTAACCACCCTAGTGGAAATGGATTTTGTGCCAAAGTGGTCAAATTCGGACAAATGAAACAGTATGGTACACTATGGCACACTTTGGCATAGTTTGGCACAGAACTTTTATGTTTATGACGAGTAACTGATGTGAGTCCTCGTATAAGTCGTAAACATTATATGTATTATTATATATATAAATTTTTCATAAAAATTAACGATTGCTTTTAAGTTTGCAAGACTTAAGAATATTTTAATCAATGTAAAATCTATATGAGGTGCTGCTTATAAAAAAATAAATATAACTGTATATATCGCATAAGATATTAGCTCAGGCGGTTACACGATAGACTGGCACGCTGGTGATGACCCGGGTTCGATCCTACCTCCCGACCCTTTTTTTTTAATTTTCAATAAATCCTTTAGTGTGACACACTGTGCCATACTGTGCCATAGTGTGCCACAAAATTATTAATTTATAAATGGGTGTACGCTCGCTGTGCTATTGTGTGTCATGGTAATATTAATTCTTGTCAATCTTATTCTCGAGTGACAATTGTGAAACGTGTTCCAATAACGAAAAATGTCTAACTTATACAATATAGATTCAACGACTTTAATCCAGCGCTGCAGAGATGCTCAAAATAAAAATACCAGCTGTAAAGGTAGGTGTACAATCAAAGAGGAAAGAAAAAGTCTTCCCGAGAAACAAATCCCACGGTAGCGATCTCCTCGCCCCTTTCCGCGCGCGTAAAGGGCGAGCTGTATTATACTCATAATGATAGCACCGCGCGTATACCGCATATAGCTTATCTAGCACAGTTCATCGACCACTGCACTCACTTGAAGAGTCCTGTGATGTACTCGGCGAACTCGCCGAGCGCGTCCGAGTAGAACGCTCGCGAGGTCAAGGTCAGCTGCTTGGCCTGCTCCATCATTGCTTTGTAGATGCGTGGGTGGCAGTGGCCCTGGTTTACCGCGCTGTAAGCGCTCAGAAAGTCATAGTATCGTTTGCCCTCGCAGTCGTACATAAATACGCCCTCAGCGCGCTTCAGAGCCACCTCAAGCGGGTGGTAGTTATGTGCGCTGTACTTGTGCTCGCGTTCGAACACCTCTTGCGAGGAGATGTTGCGGTTTGCTTGCTGGAGAACGGCTGTTGCTGACTTGCTGCTGCTGAGCAGGCGTCGCGTGGAGGAGAGTCGTGACAGGGACATGGCTTTTCCTAGTTATTTCCGTCGACGTCTATAGAATTTTTCTTCGAATTTCAGATGTTGTCTTGGAGCGTTTCGACCGATTGGAACGTCAGCTGAAAATTGAGAAATGTGTATTTTGAGTTTTGCTATTTCAATTTTCAATTCTAACACATGATCAATCATTCAATCAACGTTGATTGGGATACAACTTCTGATACAGCCTGCATCTAATCAAATCAGCGTAAATTTTTTATCCGTATAGCCGCACGATGAGTAAAAATCTGATCCATCGCGATAGTATCTAGTAATCGATAATTCGAAAGGAATCAAAACAATAATAGGTACCTCGACCATTATCCGCGAAATATATTCATTTTCATTTTGCACAGACTTAAATAATAGATGCGCGAAAGAAAACATAACATGACGTAATAGTATTTTCGGCATCGGTCAATCAATGCTCTACTTAATATGGTATATATATATATATATGTAAAGCAATTACCGGTCGATAATAAATGGAACCGATAGTTCAATAAGAGTCGCTTATTTAACACATAGGCTTGTTTATCAAGGCCAATCGTCGTTAAACTTCGTTAAATAACGTCATAAAGTATCATCCGATTTTTTGCAGCCGTTTAAAAAATACGATAATTTATTAAGCGCAAATATAGCGCGATGCACTTAATCATCAAGATATTCCGTTTTGACATCCTATAATATCAACAACGCGTACAGAAATAGTACTTGTATCTCAGAACTGTGCGATTCGCATTGAATTTTTTTATGTTATGCAAAGATTTCTCCTTTCATTATTTCGTTAGTCTTTATTGAAATGTAATTTATAAGCGAATCTGAGAGATTGCAGCGCTCGAAAAAAAAAATCACAATACACGCGCGTGTTAAGTTTAACCTACTCTGCAAATTCTTTAGATACGCGAAATCACGGTCTGATATCTTCGATCCAAACCAACTATGTTTAATAATGTGGAGCACTTATAAATTTAGTTATTTTAATTTATCATCGCCTTAACTTATAATCAATGATAAAGAAATCACATTCGAGTATGACTTCAGTCGTTATTTATTTTAACTATATCGACGATACTCTTATTATCCGTTGGAATGAATCAGATACAAGTCGTATATACGCCATGAGGAAACGTTGGAGCGCGAGACAGATTTGAGATACCAAATTTTATCTTCGAAACCCTTATCACCCAACCAAAGACTGAAAAACTGAGGTTTTTATTTTACGTACATACACTAAAATTTTCCTAAAACTTTTCCCACGAGATGACGAACTCGTATGAAAGAAGTCTCGAAGTGTCTGTACACAAGTTTGTGTCGTATACTAAATAATATAAAATAAAAGAATACAAAACTAGTTGGCAAGCGAAAATTTTCACAAGATAACAAGCAGGCCGAACGCGTTTTATACTTTCTACAATGATCGACGTTGTGTGGGGATGCAAAACCGGTTCCTCGCTTTTTAAGTTTCGCTCTACAAATTACCGCTTGCAAGTGAATACGTGTACATCATCGTCGCATACGTTGTAAAATAATTCGAAATCGACGACGTGGGTGCGTATTATTGAAAAAATCAAAAAGTAAAACGAGCAAAGAAACACTGATTCACTTAGAGAGCTTTCACTGGGATAAAATAATTCGCTGGATCGATTTATTACGCACTGTGTGGGTACTTTTCCGACGATCCTCAGGCACGAAAACAAGCCTCTTTGCCGCGATGATGACAGAACAGACCACACGAACCGTCGATAATTCGGCGGACACTGAGCCGACCCAGTCCAAGGAATGCCCCTTTATACGATCGACTCGCTCGTGCTTTCGTTACGCGCTTCGGCCGATATCTCTTTCGCGCCGGCACATAATCTATAACGTAATGTTACGAATATTATACACTGGAGTACCGAAAGCGCGTGAGCGCTTTTGACGAGTCGTACTTCTTGTTACTTCGACGTCGTGTATTTGCGTGAGATAACTATACCTACAAAGCCGAGGAAGAAAGAGTGCGCCTGATTCGGAGAAAATTTATCGCCGATTCTGGGTCGATTATAAATCATATATCTCACGGCGATACGCGTAGTTTAGACGCGCAAATGGAGCGCATCCTGTATTCGAGTGGCGCATGCATGACATTGCTGATGTAGGCGTGTAAAGTCCAAGTCTTTCCTCCTGTAGTTAAAGATATATCTTTATTGCGTTGTATTACACGTATATAAAATATTTAAATTTGTAAATTCAAATACACCATCTCAAGCGGAAGACGCAAACACTGCGTATTAAAAATATTATCGTATGTGTACTCTTGTGCAAAATGCGCTGGAAAACGGACAATATAATAGTGACGTCTCACTTTGTAGCGATAATAGCCCAATTTCTAGGCGAGAGCAGCGGATCGAACATCTGGACCACTTCTAGTTTTGTGCAAACGTTCGACTTTTTAATGAAGAGCAGTTTATCTAAAATGATCGCCGCTTCCACTACAGGCGCTAATCGGATTCGCAATAATTGGAAAACATGAAACTTCCATTCTAAATTTTTCTTCTCGTTATATACGTCGTTGAGTTTATCGTCCGTTGGAACCTGCAATATACCACGAAGTATGTTAAATATTATACTTTTATAAGGATCAATCGTACGAACTTTTATCAAGATAGCATACCTCTGCTGCGTGGATTTTTTTGAGAGCCCATTTAGCATAAATCAAAAAACTATTTAATGGTGCTCCTCGTCCGGTTTTAATATCTTGGATACCTGAGAGAAAGAAAGAGTTGTAAATATAAAAATCGATGAAATGACTAAAGATATTTGAAACATAAAAGGTACTACCTAATGATCGAAAAATAACTTGCAAAACGGCTCTGTAGAACAACGACGGCGACAATGCTTCGTCTTTTATTTTTACTCTTTCAGTAGATTGCTGAGCTAACATACGTGAGTTCTTTGAAAATTCATACGCACTTAAAAGCGACTGTGAAGCCAAATGATAACAACAAGGAACTATGCATAAGCATTTCATATCACTGACGTTTACAAAAGATTTTATCACAGAATCAGTCAGTGACCCACATGCATGTAAGGCAGTCATAACTAGTTTTTTCTCCGGATAAAAGTCTGGATAATGATCCTTCGCCAGCTGCACAAAATCTGTTGTCTCATCTATTTGTTTTACTGCATAGTTGATCTGAAATCAATAACACATTAATTTTATACCATTCTTTTGCACTACAAAAGATGTAACAAGATTTAAGATTCTTACCAAAGATGTAGACTGCTTACTCTTTTTATTCACAAGGTCACGATGAAGGATAGCACCTTTATGATTGATTTGAGAACATTCTATGGCTAATACAGGAAAATTGTAATAATTGGCTAGATGCAAGGAAGAGTATCCTTTTCCAGCCCCTGCATCGATGACAATGCATGATTGACCTTGATTGAGCCATGCAACAGTTTTAGTGAATACCTCAACTTCGTGCCATTTTTTAACTTTCATAAATTCAGACTGTAGAGGTTTCAAACTCTGAGTCTTTGCTTTGTTAACAATATTTAAAAAATGATGTCTAGTAAGAGTGTCTTGACAATGCTCCAAATTCAGAGACTCGGCGTCCTTCAAGAATTCATAAAGCTCTGAATCATGACATAAATTAGCTTTATCAAACTGTTTAATCTCACTAATAACATCAGGACCTCTTTTCTCCAAGTATACTTTCAAATCTTTTGGTAAACATTTTTCCCATAAATCTTCAGTTAAAAAATCTACCAAATGACAATCTATTAAGCTTTCATAAACTCTTAAAAAATTCAAAACTTTACAAAACTGATCTTCATAAGCAGACATTTTTAAAACAACAATTAAAATCTTTTATGCTAATCTTAAAATTCTAATTTGTTTGCTTCTGGATAGGTAGCATCAATTTTAGCCAGTGAACAGACCTTCTTGAAATTGAGTTTTATGCTGTCAAATTTTTCAAAAATATCGACTGCATCATCATTATCAGCAGGAAATTTCTGTATGTCTACTATGAGCTTCTTTGTTTGCTCTAGAACTCTGTCAACATTTGAAGATTGCTGTATGTATATCAAAACACCAAAATAATATCCTAATTGTGCTGCAAGTGAACTTGCTCTGTGATATCCAAGGTGGAAGCCCTCCAGCATCTGATTTTTGCCCACAGCAAAACCCTCTTCGTAAGCTGCCTGCTCAGCTAAATCTTCGGCGAGTAATAAATTCTCAAATGCTTCATTAACATCGGTTTCTACCTTTTCGTCTGTCATAGTTGAAACTGTAAAAAAAAAATATTTATATGACATATGATTGAAAAATACATTATAGACTTCATATAATAGAGAAAAATAAAAATCGTGTTTGAAGAGTAAACGAGATTTCAGACAGGAATATTTAATAATCGATCCGCCTAAACGCATGGTGAAATGTTCTAAAAAATGTTCTAAAAAATAAAACCTTATTTTTATTCTCATTTGTATATTATTACTCCGAATATTCCAAGAAACACATGTTAATGATTTGAGAGGTAAGGTTAGGTTAGATATCTTGACAGGAATAAGCTATAGGAAAGGTCCGAGACACCTAGCGCGCAAACTGTGTACTACCAACCGCGTGGTGCGTGGTGCGTGTACCTAATTTTCTTCGTCGTGATTTTGTTATTGTCAAAGATTTGCTGGTGGCATTGAGTGGAATGAACTTCTCGAATGGATTACTCGTATTTTTGCATGAGTCATCTTTAATAAATCTGATGAATTCAAGACTGAGAAAGTATCATTTTATTAAACGTAAAAATGAACTTTGAAAACGATTTGGATCAGGTAAGTGTTTGTTTCGCATTTCCTAACCTCTTGCCAATTTTGCACCCTATAACAAAGAAGTTCACCGCGGACCACGGATATGCAGCTAAACAATTATTATTGTAAAAAAAAAATTATGAACTGCGACCGTAAAAAGAGAATTAAAAATGTATATATTTTTTTTCCAGAATTCAAATCCCTATGATGATGGCCATGATAGTGATCTTGAAGCTAGGCTCTATGCTGAAATTCATTTTTCTAATAACATCATAGGAGAAGAAACTAATTCAACAACTAACCATCAACCAGCAGATGCTCTGAGTTCTGGTTCCAATAAAATAGACATTAATGGACCAACTGAAAAAGTAGTAAATCAATCTGTTCAAACACAAAATAGTAGTGCAAATAATAAATTAAATGACAGTGTAGCAACGCCATCCAATGCAAGAACACAAAATGATAGTGACACAAACAAGACTAATAAAACACCTCAGAAACGATCCACAGTAAAGGATAGTGACGAATTGAACAGATCTAATAAAAAAAGAAAACCAGGCAACAACAATGAATCTGGATCTGTCAGACAAGTAAAAGAACATGTTCAACCAGCAGATTCAAACAAAATTATTAATCCTTATAATAAGAATGTAAGTCGGACTCCAACAGAGGGCATGCAACTTTTAAGTAAAGAATTTATAGATTTATTGTTTGGAAACCGTTCAAACAACAAAAAGAAAATACAAACCACAAGTAAGCAAGCAAAACAAAAGAAAAATGTTAAACAAACAAATAATAAAGTTCAGAAACTGAATAAAATACAAGCTAATACATCCAGAGTAGTAGTTGAGAATGAACAGATTAATACAGATGTACGAATGAATAAAGGAATCCCACAAAATAGTTTATCTGAATCATCAGTCATTGACATCAGTTCAGAAGATTCTACAGATGATGATTCTAAGTATAACACAACGGTAGCGACTGATAAAAAACTTGGTAAAAAGAAAGCTGCTGTTATAGAATCAGAAGATTCTTTATCCGATAGTGAAGAATCCATTTTTGAAGTTCCAGTTCCACCAAAACCAGCACCACCTGTTATTGAGTTGAAAGATTCCGGAAGTGAAGTTGATAGTGGAAGTGAAAGTGACAATGATAGCTCTTCTAGTGATTCTTCTATTTCACAAAAAAGTATGACTCAGAACAAAGGTGACCAATCTTTGAATTCAACAATAGCTACTACTGATAATGAATATAATACTGATTCCACAGTTAATGAACCAGATAATATTGTTTTGAATTGCACAGAAATTCAAAGAGGGGTTTCTAGTCTTAGTGAAATTAAAGAAATGAGTCAATCATCTAGTAAAAAACAATCATCTATGAATGCAAAAGACAATACACAGAACATCGAAGAACAGCAAACTAGTTCACATAGCATTGATATGTGTAGAACTAAAGAACCACAAAATCAACAAAAACAATCGAGTAACTCTGTCAGCAAAGAGAAAGTAGCTAATATTTCAAATAAGAAACAGAGTGATTCTTGTCGTAACAGTAAAACACTTTCAAATGAACAATATTTCTTTCAACCCATGAATGATACGATGAAAGCTTTTTATAACGAATCCTGGGGTGGAGAAAATTTTGATATGGATGAATTAAAAAACAGCATGTCATGTAAGACTACTTACTTTATTGTATTTGAATATTTGATTGTTAATACATATACTGTTAGTATTAAACTTACATGTTTTATTTTTTATTTTACAGCTGATCCAAAAAAATGGGCAATTTTAAATGATGATATAGTTGCTAGCTTTGTTAAACGTAAACGGTATTTCGGAATGGTTTGCAGTCGTTGTCATAAGGATGGACATCGGCAAAATCAATGTACTGAAAGAAGGAAACTGCCTACTTGTCACATGTGTGGTCTAACGGGACATACTGAAGCTACTTGTCCTAAACCGATTTGTTTGACGGTAAAATATCTTTATAAAAAATTGCCAGATATAGAACAGTATAGTTTTACATTGATATTTATTGATGAATTTCGTTTCAGTGTGGCCAAAGTCAAAATTCGTTCAGGAAAACGTGTGAAAATTGTCGAAAACTATCTTGTTCAAGATGCCAATCCCGTGGACACATGTCATATGCTTGTCCAGACTTATGGCGTCGTTATCATCAAACCGTAAGTTAAAATTTTGATAAATCAACTATTTTCCATGACTTGATTTTATATACACGATTATACTCTATTACAGATTAATAAAGCCAATGCAGAACCTCCAGACAATTTAAGATTTGTTATCAAACCAAGGAATGAGTTACAATGTTGTAACTGTGCAAGAAGAGGTCATGTCTCAGCAGTATGTAACAAACTTCGATGGTCTCAACATTTCCCAAATCCTGAACATGTAACAAATTACAATGGTCCCGCTTACCCTCAAGATAACGGACCATCCAGAAATGCAACTGACACTACCGAAAGTTCAACTAACAGAAATTCAATATGCGCTAGCTCATTAAATATTGATAGTACAGTAGATAATTCAACAAATTTAGATTCTACACATGAAGCATCTACCCAAAATCAAAGCGTAGCTGGAAGTCCTGCAAATACCGCAAGAGAATCGAGAAAACCATGGAGTTTTCTAGTAAAACAAAAATATATTGATGAATCAGCATGTATGAAAATAAGTACCTTGATGTTAGATATGCGTAACAAGAATGCTTTAAACGATTATGGAAACTGGACATATTTGGAAAATTTTTTGAATTCGTTTGTATCGTATACACCAGGTGAATTCATGATGCAACAATATGGCAAACAGGTAAAAGTACGAATTAAATGTATAAAGAAATACCAAAAGTATATAACACAACTTATTCAACAATATGCATCTCGTAAAAATAACGAAAGATCTCACATGTTAATGACTTGTGAGAGACATGGTTTTAAAATTATAAATACTTTAACTGAGAAACTCAATGAATTGAAAAATTTGAACGAAGACCCGGTTCAATTATATGAAGAATCAAAGCAACTTAATTGGGAGTTGATGAATAAAGAAAATCGTGTTTTAGACAGTCTTGACTATTCGTTAAAAGTCAGCAGATTGGCACTTTGTCAACGAAAATTATTGATGATTCTTTATCGAGAAGGATTCCTTGATGATTCACTTAAGAAATTAAGACATATTTATAAAACTCTAACAGCTTCTAGACGGTACAAAAAGCCTAACAAATTATTGGAATTTAATGTCTTTTTTCGATACTTACATTATTTTAATAATGTATTTTCACCACATGAACCTAAAGAGTTGAACACCGCGATGCGAAAGTTTCAAGAACATTTAGCAAGGTGTGACAGGCTTAAGAACAATCCTTTATTTTCTCAAATTCATAATGAACTCGGAAATGAATCAACTCAAAACGTGAATTCCAGTAACGACATCGATGTGTTAGAAACACCGTCGACATCTCGTATACCTCCGTTACTGCCAAATTACACGTCAGCAGCAAACAGATCTCAAGACCGCCAAAATACCGCACATGAAACGCAACAAAATAGTGCAGAGTACCTAAAATACCTCAAAAAACATCCTCGTGGTTTATTTTTGGAATCGGTACAAAACAAAAAAAAAGGACCAAAATCTAAACTGACAAAGAAAATGAATAATTTTCAAGAAGAAACTAAAAGATTGATAGAAACTGCAAAAGAATTGAATTTACCACACTTACATAAGCATATTGATATATTGCAAAAGAAAATGCAGAATGAAATATATGTTTATGAAAAAGACGTTAAACTATTGCAGCAACATGTCAATGAAGAATTGAAACGTCGTGGAGAGAGACGGAGATAGTGTCGGATGTGAAATGGAGGCCTGTAAACCTATGTAAATTGACCAGATTTTTATAATTTAGAATCTTTAAGATCTATTGTAAAAAATTTTGTTAAGGAAAAAATAACAAAAATGTATGTAAAAATAAAACGTATAGTTGAAATTGCGTTATTAAATGGACTCTATGTTTAAATTGTTAAATGGTTTTTATTTTCGAAGCACTTGAAATACCTACACAATACAAAATTTATTTACACACTTTAACGTAAAGTTTTTTAAATTTTCACTTCGATTCTTATTAAATTAAACACTGAGTTGAGTTTTTATTTTTTTATCGACTGCGGACCTGTCATAACCTGTGGTGGAGGTCCTGGAGGTCTCATAGGTCCCATTGGACCCATAGGACCCATTGGCCCAAGCATAGGTCCCATATGTCCCATCATTGGTGGACGCACACCCATCATTGGAGGCATTGGTCCATGTGGTCCCATCATCATTGGTCCGCCGGGTCCCATAGGGCCACCTGGATGCATTCCTGGAGGAGGCATCATACCTAAAAAATATTTTCAAACGTTAATTTAATCCAAGTACATAAACGAATCATCGAATGTCTCAAATTAGTAGTGATACAATCCTATATATATATATACATATGCAGTACATAACGAGAGTCAAATGCCGCGAAGTTTGAACGGGATATTATCGCAAAAAAACTAGTTTTTTAGTAATGAATGTATACGAATCGTACGTGAATCAAATAAATTCGCGAATCTGATATTTTTTTCAAAGCGCTTTTAAAAAGACATCCTGTCAGTTCAAGTATAAGTTATAATACAAAATAATATAGCGTTATTAATGAAACAAGGTGTTAGAATGCTGAAAAAGTGTAAAAGTTCACCCGGTGGTCCTTGGTTTGGAGGTGGCACACCTGGACGTGGGCCTAGACTTGGCGGTGGCGGAATGGCAGCACCCTTATTTGGAGCAAATGGATTCGAAGCAATTTTGCCGGCTTTAAAAGCGGCCGTCGTGGCGTCAATCAAGTGCTGAGCTTGTTCTTCCATCCACTTCTGATAGAAATATTTAACATTGTCCTTGTGTTTACGTCCTTGGCAATGCGTTTTCCTTACACTTGGGGAGTCATGTGTGAGATACGTGTCACAGTAGTCACAATAATACTTCGGCATTGTGTCTTCTCATATAACGTCCAACTTAATCTGTAAAGATGAATAAATTTAATTAATCACGACGTTTGTTAATTCAAAAGAATTAAATAATAATCAGGTACGCGACGGATCTAGGTTATGTTGTTTTGGGGCAATACGTTCAACTTTAGAGAAATGATAATGGAGCGAATTCAATGAAATGATTCTCTTTTTATACGATAAGTATATATTATCAACGTTTATAACAATTAGTCAGATATAGGTAATACTTACAGAAATAGTTGAGATACAATTTCAGCTCCGAAATGTCAAGCATACACAGAATTCAGCTAGTACACATATATATACACAAACACTGTCGCGCAAACAGACACAACGACGCACCGCCACCTATATAGGTAGCCGTCGGCCGAATATGAAATTTGTCCAAATTCAGAAATTCTTTCCACTGCATGATTCGAATGATTAATATGTTCGTCAGAATAATGTCAATATAAAGTTTAAGCATACTTTGAAGTAAATTTGAATCGATAAACGATGGGGCTGCCGCGTGTGTATACGCGTAGGCGTCGATCCACTTGACTCGACCAATGGGAGAGCTCTAATACCGTTAAGATAGGTGGAGACGGTGGAGTAGAAAACAGTACCTTCACGGACAAGCTGACAAGCTCTATTTGATTGAAAGTTAGCCTTGAGGTCCGTCCGCTGAGGAAAGAAAGAGGGAGAGCGAGAGAGAAAGGAAAACTCGGCGGCGAAAGGAGCTAGCTCTGGCGTATATGAGCTGTCATGGCTGACTCAGAGTGAGGGATAATATTTTTCAACATACCAACCGTGGCGTGAAAACAATACTTAGGCAGGAGAGCAGCAGTCGCATTAATATAGGAGCGATGCAGCAGCGGCAGTAGCTCCCAACACAAAGCGATAGACGGACAGGAGGGACGCTGGCCTGGCCGTATCGTGTGTATTGTACAGTACATCGTACAGAAGAGAGGTAGAAGAGGAGCGACAGAGATAGTCGTGAGTGTCGCGTAAGACCTCGATATTTCTTGGTCCGCCACCTGCGCCGCCACCCCCCCCCCCCCCCCCCCCCCAGCGTACAAATATTCCGGAAGACGCATCAGAGGAGAGGCGTACAACGACGAGAGTGAATAAGAGATAACGAGAGGCTGCGCGTTTTCGGATTGTGTGTGTGACTTCCTTATGTTGTTGTTGCCGAGACGCAAACGCGTATAACGGAGTCTTCGTGATCCCCTGTACGGCCCCCGTAAAATGATGAACGGCTTAAGCCTAAGCGAGTTGTGCTGCCTATTCTGCTGCCCGCCCTGCCCCTCGAGGATCGCCGCGAAGCTGGCCTTCCTGCCGCCAGAGCCAACCTACAGCTTCATCGAGGATGAGGGCTCCAAGTACACGATTTCTCTGTCCGAGCGAGCCGAGTGGCAGTACACCGAGCGCGAGAAGGAATCCGTCGAGGGATTCTACGCACGAACCTCACGAGGCAACCGCATTGCCTGTCTCTTTGTGAGATGCTCCGCCACTGCGAGGTTTACCATACTCTTCTCCCACGGCAATGCCGTCGATCTGGGACAGATGTCCAGCTTCTACTTGGGCCTTGGCTCTAGGATCAACTGCAACATATTCAGCTACGACTACTCCGGCTATGGCGTCTCCGGGGGCAAGCCCTCAGAGAAAAACCTCTATGCGGATATAGATGCTGCCTGGCATGCACTCAGGACTAGATATGGAATCAGTCCTGAAAACATTATTTTGTATGGACAGAGCATAGGAACCGTGCCCACTGTGGACTTGGCTTCCAGATACGAGGTTGGAGCTGTGGTGCTCCACTCGCCTCTCATGTCAGGCATGAGAGTTGCCTTTCCCAACACAAAGAGGACCTGGTTCTTTGATGCTTTCCCAAGGTAAATTTGTTTGTCATGATTAACCTCTGAGCCGATCCATGTTATAAATAAACTTTGATAATGGAAAAGGCATTAGCAGAGACAATATTTCTTCATATACGTATATAAAGTCATGATTGCATGTCTGATAATTGCTCAACAATCTTTATCAAAGAAAGCTTTTCTGAATATCTAAATTCCAGTTATTTGCCAAGATAGTGGAGAAGTATTTGCCAATCAACTGCTTCAATGAAATTTTTATTTTGAAGATTTTACATTTTTTTTTTCTCTTTACCATTCATGTCCAAGTTACACCCTTTTATTTTTATTCTTCATAGAGCAATTATGAACACTTATTGGAGATTGAACATTTTGTTATGTAACCAAAAGAGCAATTGAATATAGATCAGTTTCTTTTGTTTAAATATTGAAGATAATTCCCCTAATCCTTATAATGCAGATCACTAGTTGTTTGGATCAAGTTTTTCATTAATTCTGTGCAATTAGTCTTTAACAAAAGTCAAATCAAGTTTTCATTAATTTAAATTTAAAACATAAACGTTTACTTTAAAAATATGTAGAAATAAATGACCTTTAAATAAGAAACCTATTGTCATGTCACAAAGTAAACATAGCATGTTTCTTAATTGAATTTGACCTAAGCTCTTTTCACATATAGACTGACAGTACATTCATCTTTCACTGGTGCTTGAACAATTTCAGTAAATCTAGTTAGCTATTTCAACCCTCTTTGAAAATAGTAAAAATACACGAGTGCTTAACAATTTATTTATACTTATCATGTATTTGTTTTACAGTATAGATAAAGTACCCAAAGTTACCTCACCTGTATTGGTGATTCATGGAACAGATGATGAAGTTATCAATTTTAGCCATGGCTTGGCTATCTATGAAAGGTGTCCACGAGCTGTCGAGCCTCTATGGGTTGAGGTAATAATTATAATTATCATGTCTTCAAATAAGACCTACTAGCATCTGTGCATGCAAACAACGCACGAATATAGTGCTGAAAGTTTTCCCAAGTAGATAACGTTATTGTCCTATTAAATGCCTTTTTGAAACAATAGCCAGCTGCATTTGAAATGCCAAGGCTGCATATTTCCATATGCCTCATTGATTTTCTTTAATTAGAGCAGTGCTGAGTGGGAGAGGAACAGTTACATTTGCATGCAGGCTGACAGAAAGCCGCATTATGCTCAACACATTATCATTATCTTACATTTCACTCTGCACATTATATTTTTTGGAATAGAACGAATAATCGTAATACTTTTTGCTCTTATTCATTCATTACTTATCATATGTTATACAATGATTGATATAAATAACGCATTCAACTAAAATTTATAAAAAATCTCAGGGTGCCGGTCACAACGACGTGGAGCTTTACAACCAATATTTGGAGCGACTCAAGCAGTTTGTAAGTGTGGAGCTGGTAAACTGACGACGACTGAGCCTCTCTCAGGGCCAGGGAGGCGGTGGCGGCGGCGGTGCAGCAGTGCAGCAGGCCAACAGTACCAACAAACAACAGCAGCCAGCGCACGACCAACAACAATACCGCCAGGACTCGCTGTCGACTGGTTCTAGCATCAGTTCGACCACTTCCAGTCCAAGCTCTGGCAGAGCCGTTCCTAGACTCTCACCCTCCGTCAAGAAGCTCAACCACAATCCTCGTCCGATCAATGGCGACACAGCGCCCTTAAATGACGAGATATTCTTCTTCTCGGAGGAACGTCTTAGATCCAAGTCGGAGATCGACGCTGAAAAAAAGGAGAAGCCCGGGAATAAGGCAGATACCAAACAAAGCTTGGACGAGCCGAAAAAGAGCCCAAACGCCAACGCGACTAAGAAACCGCTGTCGCCCTGTGAGAGCAAGGAGAGAAGTCTTGATTATCCCAGTACTAGACTGGCTAATCAAAAGAGCAACGCGCGAGCCAAGAGTTGTATTACCGAAAAATCAAGTCTCGTAAAAATACAGGTTGAGAACTGCTACAAGGAGTCAGCTAAGTCGCCGAATGAGCCGCAGGAAAATGTTCCTTCAGACAAGGAGAAAACGAGTGTCAGTCAATCAGATCACAACTCCGTGGACTCTTTGCCCGATGGCGAGAGCGCTGCAACAAAAAAGAGCGATACCACGACTAAATATAACAAAAAAAGTCCAGATGACCACCATCAACAGTCACAGAATACTACCGCGAATGTGAAGAAACCCATCGCAGACAACAAAAACAAATTCACGTGGTGCGGTAGTTGCAAGAGCACGAAATCAGCCTCATCGGTAGGTCAAGGATCGAAGACAGCCGCGGCCGCCGCTGCTGCCGTAGCCAACAAAAGCAAGCGCACCTCCTCGACAAGTCCGCTGAAGAAACTTAGTCGCTCGTCATTGACGGCCGATTCTACGGACAATAACAAAATCACGCTCAACTTGTCCAAGTACTCGCCGTGCGCCTCGCGACTTGCGGCAAGCTCGAAGATTTTGTCAAGCGATTCGCTCGGTGCCACCAGTCCAGAGAGCCCGCTGCATGTAGCGCGCTCCAAAAGTCCGGTGCAGCCTAGTCTTTCGCTGAACATTCAGCAAGAAACGCGAAGGCCGGCTAACAAAACCGGCTCTCGAGCTGTTGGAAGTGGAGCTCAGCCCGCGCGCAGCAAAAGCGTCGGAGGTGGTCCTGATAGTTGCGTCACATCGCCAGCCAGTGACGCCCTGAGCTGTTCTCCGCCCGGTACTGAGATTCTCTCGCTGGAAGACGTTTCCACGGGCAATAGCAAGCAGCAACAGCAGCAGGCCTCTGCTTTAAATGACCAGTCGACACCGCGCGCCGTTGCACCCGCCTCAGCGATCGAGCTGGGCCTGGACCGAGAGAGGTGGAACGCCAGCTACCGGAGCCCACGCTGAGAACTCAGTCGGAAAGACTATGCTGACAGTAGTTCACCCATCACCTTGTGCCACTGAGGAGGAAAAAGAGTAAGGACGTCGTATTTCGTTGAGCAAGTGACTCGTGTAGTCTGGCGTCCGTATGAGGTTTTTATATAGGTCACGCAAACAGCGCTAAGGGGGCATTTCCTTTGAGGAAAAGGAGACTGTTGTAGAGTCAAAGTCGCCACCATTGCGGGGATTTCTTCCCTTGTGTGTGGAATTTCTCGTCAGACTGACCGATGTGTGAAGCGCGTACACGCTGTGATGTTGTTGCGCGCTACGTCATATTATGTACACGTCGGCGACGCCGGCGTTGAATACGCCTACGTTTTTTCAACATGAGTCATTGAGAATGAAACCTGTGAAGAACTTCCCGTACTTTTTCTACAGCCTACTGTGCTAGATGAATCTTTCGTAGCTAAATTAATGAAGCGAGATTCATTCTAACATAGCATCATTCCAAGAAAAGGTCTTTAATACTTAGAATATTTAATAATAAATATCGTGCAAAGTACGGGACTTTCTCGGTGGTTTAGCTCTGCGCGCATTTGAATTTTTCGAATTATTAAATATTGATTTCTCGTTATCATCATTTTAGAATTAAATTTTGATTTTACTTTTAGCGTGTTGAGTATAATGATTTGTAAAAGTAAAGCACTATAACGAATTATTTACGGGAATTCAAAAATATGTTGAACTGTTTTTATAAAAGAAGTTGGAATTTTTATGAAAAAAAAATTTGACACAAAAGTTGTGAGCGGTTGTTTTTCTTTTTGCTTTGCGTATACGATAGAAGTTTCTACGGATAAAAGTACAAAAAGCAAGAATTAGTTAATACGTTTTTTCACCTTTTTATAAACACGCGTGTAACTATCATTTAGAATTCTATAAACGAAGGAAAAAATCCCTGGCGACGTGACGCATGTACGGTGCGCTCGTCGTGGAATGCTGTTGCGATATATGAAACAAAAAAATGTTGAGTATTATTACAAAATTAGACAATCGATTGACTTGCGAGTAATGAGAACTTTTCGTCGCGCCAAGGAAACAAGTTTCTTAGCTGTCGCTATACTGTGATGTTCTGATCTTCGATATTTTGCAAGACGCGCGTGCTGCATTGACTAAAATGCTGTCTCTTCGTTCTTTTCTTCGCGTACTGCAATTATACGTGTACTAATATAATTATGGATTTTCAAAGTCTAATATGAAAAATTCGCATTTGCAACAGAAGTGCCAAAGAACACTGACTAGATACTCGACGATTTTGTCATTGTTGCCTTTCTAAATACGGGAGACTTCCAATTTTGCGTTTCACTTAAAACTAATGGTGGGATTTAATGAGGTGTCAGTTATCTTGGAAAACAGAATTATTTTAATACAATTTTTTTTCATTGGTTTGAGATTTTGAGATCGACACTTTTTAAATATTATAACTATAAAAAATTCTAGCTGTATGATTGCTATTTGTTTTAAACAAATCTTATATTGGCCATGTTTATACAATATATAAAGATAGAAATAGAGTATACAAAGTGTCCATCTTGATAGATAAAACAGATTCCAAGTTCTGATTCAGATTCGCCTAAGAATTTTCAGTGATGATATTTCATAAATATAAGCAATATTTATATTTTTGCCAAAAGAGGAGAGTACGATAAATCGCCGGTTCTTTTAAGATTCAATAATCTTTCTGTGTAATATTGTCGTAAAAGTCTCGATTACCAAAGTCGATTGATTTTTATTGGTAATTATATTATACTGTAAAAATATTTAAGAAACAAAGTTTTTGTGATTACAGTGCATCGTTGAAAATTTAATTGATTTCTAAGCGCGTTTTGGAATACTATGTCTGAAGTTTATATAAATAAAAACAACTGATTAAAAAAAATGCCGAAAACTGTTATTAATGTTAACGTCGTTATATATAAAAAGTGCTTAATTTACATTATCAAAACCATGTGGTTTACTTTTACCTAGGCTATATACTTTAGCGGGAGAAATATGTAATATTATAAATAAATTTTAATCGACTAGTATTATATTGCGTCTATCCTAGATTAAGCAAAATAAAGGAAAAACGGTTTAAGAAATTATACGTTTAATAATCGAAAAAGACCAGCTGTCGCATTCCATCGGCTCATGCAGTATTGTGAATTTTGCACCGTTCATATATCTTTTAACGGAATGTAGAAAATCAGAGACTGAGGTGAACCTGGCCCATAAAATAACTTCAATCGTCGCATTCAATAGTTTATTGCTGGCGCTCAAGTTTTACTCATCGCAAAAAGAAACTAAGGAAACATTTTTGACAGACCACATGGATACAATATTCGTCGCGAAAATTATTATCGAAACGCAGAATAAACTATCGAATATAGGCATGCAAGTTATTTCAGGTTTGCACAAGTAAATCTGAGAATAAATAGAACAGCTAAGCATTTGATAGAGCCATATTTGCAAACTTATAATAGTTGCCCCATCAAATATGAGCGGTCAAAAGAATATGTATGCAATGCAAATCTTCCAACTTAAAAATTGGTTAAAATGTACCTATAAATTATTGCGGTGAAAAATATTACAATCGCCGACTTTCGTTACTTTCACGATAATCCACATACATAATAATTATTATTATAAACTAAAATCTATTTTTTTTTATTTATTCAATTCAAACATTTATCGAATTGTTATTGCATGAAATGTGGACTGAGAAAGACCTTTTTTCTATATAAATAAGAATAACTGAAGTAATGTAAGGTTTTTTCAGTAACGAAAGATGGTTGAAAAATATGAAGCGTTGTAAATGTAAGCAACAATAAGAATGCAAATAGCTAGGGACAATATACTGCCAAACTTTGACTATGCACTAGTTAATTTGTAAAACGGGGAAGAAAATGCGGGGAAAAGTAAATGAATCGTCTGAGCGACTTTGACCATGATACGTTTCTTGTTAGTATTTTTATATCACGAAAATGTAAATATACGAATCACTTTAACGAAGATAAACAAAAGCGATTGAAAATGAAACTGCAATAGATCGTGTAATAATTCACAAGATAGTCAAAAGACTGTTAAAGAACCAATGGAGTATCGCATTTTATTTCGACACTATTCTTTCGGGGTACGAGATACCAACGCACAAAAATATTTAACAATTTGCATAATAAAGCTTAAAACATATCGAAATACATTTCAAAATGATGCATGTTTCATTACTACGACATTAAACGAATACAAAAATTCCAATTGTTTCCAGATTTTTAAATCTCTAAAGATATTTAACTGCTAATTTCAAATATTCTCGAATCCCATTGGTTCTTCGGGCTTTTAAAATATGATACATTTAATATATAAAAATATACAATATTTAATATAATAGTGACAGTATATCTCTTTTTGCAA
Source organism: Pteromalus puparum (assembly GCA_012977825.3). NCBI lineage: Eukaryota > Metazoa > Arthropoda > Insecta > Hymenoptera > Pteromalidae > Pteromalus > Pteromalus puparum. The sequence continues at coordinate 5,558,749 of CM053169.1, forward strand.
AAGTCTAATGTATAAGAGATAAGTCGGAAACAAACAACCATATGAAGTAGAAACTTTGTACACTCACTTTAAACGACCGTATTTAATCCTGTAAGAAAAAAATCTCGGATTGAGTCATTTTTTCACTTTGTATTTCTTTCCTTAATGCCAGTTCGTCGCAGTTTTAATTGTGAAAGCGGGAGTTAAAGTGCTCAAATGAATAGAGCAACTTAAAGTCTGCGCTGGCATTCATATTTGTACATAATGGTATACTTAGATAATAAGGTTGAAACAAAATTTTGTCCATAAAATCTGGTTGATGGAAGATGCTAAAATTGCTAAAAAAGAAAAAAAAATATACCGGCATAAATGTTGTCGCGTGTGCCTGTCCTTTTTCGCGTCGCGTTTGATGTACTTATAGTTACGCACCTGCGAAGTAATAGTGTCAGAATTTCAAGGTGAAAAACGTGAGAGGCGTTTGATCGATCTTCTCAATCTCGAATAACGATATAAGAAAAGGTCTCTTTTTAAAAAAAAAAAAAAAAAAATTATTCGATTAAATTGACTGGATGCCTGTATCGTGATCGAAAGTGTTTTGCAATATTTGTCAATATATATGCTAAAAATTTAAGAGTCTCGTTTTCTTCTTTAATTTTCAGCAATATTTTTATTTGTCCGTTATTTCAATGAGAAAGTTTTTGAGCTAATAAACAGTTTTTATTCAAACTTTAATGTTAATGCTCCGCCGTTTTTTATTTCGGTATTTTTGTTCATACGTATGTTAAATATCGATGTGTAATAAAGACATTGTTTCATATAAATATATCTTATGAAAAAAACATGAATTGTGTTAAAAATCAATTTTAGTTGTCAAAGACTCCAATAAATGCTCGGGCATGTTTTTTTTTATACACTAAGAGATTTAAAGGTTGGATACTTATTTGAAAAAAAAACCAGCATAATAGTATTTATTAATTAATCTCCATTTCTTTCAGTGAACGTCCGATATCGAAGTTATCTATAAAATGATAACTCACTGCTATTGCTCAAGCCTTCAGCTGAGATAACAGAAAGCGAGTGAGCGATTAGCGCTAATTGACCACGCGTAACTTTATTTAATTACCAATCGATATCGACTTGTATATACTTATTAGTGCGTTCCTGCAGAAAAAAAATCGAAGAAAATTAGTTGTCAAGCACAATCATCAGGATATAAACCTATATCGACTAGGACTTTTCTTTTGGGCCGTAAGATTGCCACAGTATTCGATAACGTGAACCGTGAATATTTCATAAGGTCACGTAGACGAATAAGAGAAAAAACAGATGCTAGAGAGACCAAATGCAAAGACTCGGAAAAGGCGCACGTACGCAAACAGGCAGTACGTGCAGCTAATGAATCCACACCAGCGGTTACCTACTATTTTATACTTCCATCACACGTTCTCTGAGCGTCATTGTAAAAAAAAGAGGAGAATCTCGAATACTGATGCCATACTATACTAGAGCGGCGAGTAAAAACACAACCACGTTGTTGGTGAAGTTTAAAATGCTATATGTACGGTTACACACACGCTTTAGATTATACGTATATGATGTGCACAATACCGTCACCGCGGAGGTAGCTTCTATAACACATGTTCCACAAAAAATATTGTAACTGCAAAGAAATGAAGACCAGAAGAAGAATTTTTTTCACTCTGACAAATGAAGTTGGAAATGCGTAGGTACAAAGCGTTGTGCTTTGCAGCACGCGAGACGTACAATTTTAACGTTTAATCTTGGGTAACAAAAGGTGCTCTAAAAAGTTGCGCTTCCTTCGGCGGTAAAATATGAGACCGAGTGAATTTGAAATTTTATTCGAAGCAGTCTCGGCGAATCAAATTAAAGTTTACTGCTATCCGCGTAGCGTAAACGAGTCGACGTTCGACGAGTATGAAAAATTCTCCAATTCATCAAATATATAATCTTAATTAAGTACATAACATCGAGATCGACACTTTACCTTTGGCATTGAACGTCGTTTTTTAAACTAAACGTATAAAATCAAAGACGCTTGTTCGCGGGTATACGCGAATAAAGTGGAAAAATAAAAAGGCCGATTTGAAATTCAAGCGACTCGTTAACGAGAAAGAAAAACAAATTTATCTCTTCGCGTGAGTAAACAGTTGGAATAAATATATGTTAATCCCGCTTGGCAGGCGTAAAAACACGTATATTCCAACCATTAGCGGCATTAGTCCACCAATAAAAAGCTTTTGTTAGAAATGTGAGCCTTCATATTCACTCGCCGGGCAAAGTCTGCAGAAAGTCATATTTGCCGTGAAAAGCTCCATACTCAGCTTTCGCGCGTACAAAACGCGCTCGTTAAAATAAAAGAAACGATGATGAAACTTGGAAAAATGCAGTATATGCGAAAGACGGCATAGCTCGCTAACGAGTGACTCGCTGCTATATATAGGTATATACTTTTACGTATATGCTGGTCACCTCGAATATTACTCCTCGTGCGTGGACATCGGTGATGCGTCATCCCTCCCATTGAAATTCTAAAACGACGCGCGTAATGAAGTAATTACACGCTCGGCAGCAGATGGAAAAAGAAGGAGCAACTCGCTTTGTATAGTATGCACATATACCTCTCTAGCGAAGCTTTTAACGCATTTACGCTCGTTTCTATTATCCCTCTTTTATTATTTTTCCCGTGTATGTATATATACGCTCTCGTGGCGCGTTAAGGAAAATATATGTGTGTGTGTGTGTGTATTTTCTCGCAAAGACCGATGTCACATATCCCATTTCTCTTCGTTCAGTATATATAACGTCGCGCGATCCTTTTTACAATTCCTTTTTATTACGATATTCTCGGGAGAGGGATAACATGCGTAGCGTCGAAGGCTGTAATGAAGCGACGTTAATGATCGCAAGAGCTGTTATTGTTGATACTCGTGCAGTGACCACCGAACGGGCAATATACGCGGTCGAATAAATCTGTTTTACGGAGCGTATATAAATTATGCGTTCCTCGTGTGAATCTCCACTCGGTGGCACCGAGGGATTTTATTATTATATGGGAAGCAAATAACAACGTGCAAACAATAACCGATGTACACGTGGAGCGAGCTGCGGGTATTTTTGCACTAAATATTGCATTGGAAATGTCGATGGCTCTTCCTGCTCTTTTTCCCGCAGTTAATATGCTTCATTGTTCGTTGTTTATTATGGCCTACCAGCTTTTGATTGGAAAAACGTGTATACACCTGTTATTGTCTACAGTTCTTTTAATCAAAGCGCACTTTTGACGAGTATATCGGTAGATTAATCAATTTCATTTCAGTTCGATCGATTCGCATAAAAATATTTATTTTGTAAAAGCACCCGATGATATTAAAACGTATAGGTATATAATTGTGCTCGCAGTGCTCGACCATAACAAAATAGAAATGAATGAGCGCCGCGAGCATTCAATGGTGAAAGCAAATGACAATCCATTCCCTTTATGATCCTCGGCTGCATCCAGGCGGAACAGCCCTTTTAATTAATTAACAATCGAAATCGAGAGAACAGACCTCAGAGCTCTTGGGAGACTGTTACAAATCTATAAGACAAGCACGGCGGGCTCGACGAGAAAGGCGGTGCGATATTCGCGTATGTGTGTGTCCTCGGCGTGCCAGTGACTTTTACTCTCGATTATATGCAGCGTACTACTTACAGCTATATATACAACTGTGCGCGGCCTTTTCACTTATCGATTTTCAACATCGAATCATGCCTGTCTGGCTCGTAATGTTATTGTGTACTAGTAAGGCCTTTCCTATATACGCTATGTGTTGTATACTCCCGAAAATTCTCTGACGCAAGCGCAATCCTTTCTCTCTTTTACGCGTTTCGTCGCGCGCCGCGTTTTTTTTTTCGCTGACTCGATGTGCCAACGACGACGACGGTTTGCTAATACGTGGATTTACGAGCGGCTCAGCAGTATGTCTTGGAAGCGTTTTTCAAGGACCAGAGAGCGACGAATGTAAAACTTGTATTACACGAGGCGCCTGAGGGCTATTATATTATACCCACAACATATATAGGCTTTTGTGGAAGCGCGCTTGAGTTTCGTGGCTGCTTAATCGTTTTTCGCGCTCTTTACGATGAGGCTTAAAAAAAAAAATTCATTATACCGTCGCGCGCGGGCTTATGACACGTATTTTTTCACGTCAGCATCAGAGTGATAAAGTGTTCGGGTTTCATATTGAAGCGATATTTCACCGGCGAGACTGACACGCTGTCTAATTGATCGCGTATAAAAAAGCTATTCGGATAGACGGCGCCTGTTATTATAGTGGCCATCCGCGCTCGATGCGCGTATAATGTACGTTATTCCCGCGAAAACACAACAATGGTATATATATATGAATAAAGGGTTGACCTGCTGTCACGAGCCAATTAGAATAATCCTTCCGCTTGCGCGAGTGTGTAATATCCATTACAGCGCGCAGCATCACCGTAATTGAGTGCTGCTTTATTTTCCATCTCTCTCCTAGGTATATATACATGCGCGCGGGCTCCGGCGACTCACGTGTCTGTCTGTCTGTCGCGAGTTTCTTTGTTTCGAAGTCACGTTCGGGAGTTGAAACCGCTACGGAGAGGATCTAACCGTGCACGTCTCTCCCTCTCTCTCTCGTATATAGAGAAGAAGAACTGTCTTTACGGGTGGCGATGCATCGCGAATGACGCGGGACTGCGGTGTATACGTATACTCTTTTCATCTGACTCTGATGTCTGCAGTGTTTATACGTATATGTATATAGAGGAAACGGGCTGTGTAATAAATTTAGCGGGACGTCGATTATTCAGCGGATGGCTTCACTAACGGAGTATTGGACGTGCTCGCGCACGGATCGGAAGGGGTACATTATAAACGCGCGGGGACGTTTATTATATTATATTGTCTCTCGAATCCTTATTAATTTTATCAGAGAGATCCGAATTTCTTTCGAATAGTCGTTGGATGAAGAGACGTGCATTTGCAAAGTTGGATAGAAATCAGTCACTATTTAGTATTGAGAAGCTGCTATTTGAATATGTATGTAACAATCAAATTTTCACCCTTTTTTTTGGATGATTGAAAATTAGATGTCACACTGATTTATTTCAGTCGAATTGGGGTGATTCTGATTTTTTAATCCTCAAATTGCATTTCAATTATTCAAAAGCACTTTGGAAGAAAGAATCGAGTTTTTAGTCGCTTTTATTAATGAAACCGCGATGCTTAATTCAAACTTAACTCACTTGATCTCATTCTCTTGGCGTAATCGTATTTACAAACCGTTGTATTATTAGCTAAATTCAATTTGTTGACATCATTATATTCTCAACTCAGTCCAATAAATTATCCGCAGATCGCAAGCTACTTTTCTATCCGCGTCAACTGTGACGTATACTTATTATTATTTAATACGTTGTAGCATCACAGCGAATCAGCCTGCACTTAACCGCAAAAGCTCGCTTTGCAATCCTAAATCTGGCGCCGCACACATCCACACATGAGCCTTTATCCCGGGCAAGATTAGAAGCCGCGGGTACAGCGAGTTCGGACGCCTCGATCGCTAATTGCTACACGAACCTGCCAACCAGCTTAATGACGCGGCGCCGCATTATCCGTCAACGCTCGGTAAACCTACGTTGGCCGAGCCCGCGAAACTTTGACCTGACGCGGACATTGTATGCTCGCCCGCGTTTATTTATGCACGTCTGTGTATGTGTACTAGCTGTGGTTGCGTATACGGGTCATTATCGCAGAAATTTCGCACTGATTGTTTTCGCTGTGATTACCTATATATATACTCGGAGAACTTTGGGATAGTGGCTTATTGCGAAAATAAGCGAAAGTCAGACTAGTGGTAGTATCGACTGTCCAATATCGATGCTAAACACTTAAACAGCCGAGAGGCTTATTTAATCACGCCATAATCGCGTACGCGCTTATTCGGATGCAATTATACATATTATATGCGAGCAGAGAGAGAGAGAGAGAGAGAGAGAGCAGACCTACACAGCGGCGTATAAAGCTCTGGAATTTTTTAATGAATTTCAAAAGGTCTAACGAACTTGCACGAAGATCTCTTCCGCAAGCTAGCGCGCAGCTTTCAGCTCGACACTTTCGGGATCTTTATAGTCTTTAATCTTGGTGACGTGACACCGTTGCTCGCTTGCCTGAGCTTAATTCCTTTGACGTCTCTTACAAAAGGCTAAAGTACCTTTTTCTACACGACCCTGTAAATTTCATTAAGCGCGTCTACCCTAGCCCGCGCGCCTTTAATTAATTCGCACCGATCATCCGCATGATATGATTGTTCAACGGTAGCGCAGAGGGTATCCCCGTAAACTTGTATATAAATTGTAGCATAGCAGGTATATATATATACAAGAGCGAAAGAAAGTGTAACGGGCTGTGCTCGACTGGTCGAACAAGCACTGACGAGAACGTCAAAACCTCAGTGTAATTTGAATAACAACCGAGAGTAAGAAGAAAAAATAACTGGTCGAAAAGTAGATTAATTCCTCGTGCTTCCCGGTAGCTGTGCGTCTATATATTTATGTTGCAGAATCTGTGCAACTCAAGCCAGCCGGTTATACGTGGCTTACCTATATAACGCTATAGCGGCAGGCGAAATCATTGTCGCAAACGACTCTGGGCAGAAAATTGCAGCAGCTCTTGAAAAACGCATATCGCTGCACGGGCACGCATGCGCAGTTGCGCAAGAAAACCAGTTCGGCTGCAAGGAATCGTCCGTTCGCGCAAAAATAGCCACGTGCGCGCAGCAGGTGTGCAGCTAGTATACACTGTATACACGTACCGAATCCCTAGAGTCCAGTATATACGTATACGACTGATGCATATGTGGCGGGGATGATCTCGAGAGAAAGGCGTATGTTGCGTCCAATAATTCATTTCTGATGCTGTATAAGACCCGAGCAGTTTAGCACTCGCGGGGAACGTGTAGCTATGCGCGCCGAGTGCACAGCTGTATAATAGAGAGAGGATGATTGATTGATAGACTGATCGATTGGCTGGTTGGCTGTGGTCGATGAAAAGATTATGACGAATCGCGGCGAAATTCACGCTATAGGAGTCTCTCTATATTACTCCCTCTGATGTACGCTTCAAACACACGCACATACAGCAGCAGCCTCCAGCACGCGAGTTTTATGTAAACAAGTCCCCGCAGCATTCCGCAATACCCGACCGCGTAATATCGCCACTCGGCTGCAGCAACGGTGCAGCTTTGCAAGTCATAAGAGCGTTTTTTCCTCTCCTTCACGGCCAGTTCTATCTTTTTTTTTTTTTCCCCCGCCGCTTTTCAAGACTGTGCGCACGTGTCGACGTCGCGTCTTGGATTCGCAGCGAGCTGCGCGCGAGTGTATAGAAGCGAATATGGTAGTTTTGCTCAGCCGAGCGCGCGAGCTATAGCTTTGACAAATTGTGCAGCATTCTCGGCTTCTTGCCTTTAATGGTCGAGCTCCAACGCTTGCGTCTATTATCTTGGCACGCGCAAGACATACGCGTCTCCGGAGACGTTGTTGATAAGGAGAATGCGATTCGTTGTTGCCTCCATTCGCTGATCTGCACTTATCGCGAACGTGTGTTTAGTAGAAAGTTTAGAAAAGCAAGCAATGGGTTCATCGGAAGAGGCGAGCCGTAATATAATGGCTGTCTATACCGCGATCTATACTTATTATTCGCTCGGGGTCAATATCTCTGCAGTTTGACGACGATAATGACGTTGTACGCAATTACTCGAACCTGATTCATCACGCCGTACAGAGAGCGTTTCTCCCTTTGCTGCTACGTCCCATTGCGTAATGAATCAGTGTCTGATGTTTATATGCTCGAACTGTGGATGGTATCATCATCAGCCCTAACTCTGCGCGTATGACGCGACGCGTTCAAAGAGCGACATTGAGAGCTTTTTCCAAGCTCGCTCTAGACGAGTTCCGTACAGTACAGACTCTGGCGTGGAATACCAGTCATCATCAGACAGTGTACTTGTTGCCCATACAGAGCTGGATGTACAGGGCTTGGCAAGAGAAAGACCTCAACTGATGTATGAAATATTTATTTACTTATTTATTTATTTATTTATTTATTTCCACTTACATATACCAATTAAGGTATTCTACAGAGGCAAGACATAGCTTGCCTGTACATAGAGTGGATTACAAAAAAAAACTTACAAACTATCCTATAAACTAAACTTATAAATTAAAAAAAAAAAAAAAAAAAAAAAAAAAAAAAAAAAAATGCATGCAAAAATGCAAAAATATGCAGCAACTTATAACTAAACTAAAGAGCTGTTTACCAATTTGCTCTGCAAGTGTTTATATTTAAGTATACACCAGAAATACACGATTTTCGAGGTCCGCTATGGAGGCAATTTTCAGACCCATAGCAGGGCTTCTGGCAGAACTCACTCTACGGTGTTTTCTTCCACAAAGATTAATTGAATGCCCACGTGTCGTCGACCAGAGAGAGAGAGAGAGGGGGGGGGGACGGGAGAGAGTTAAAGGAGCGGCTGCAGTATTCCAGATTCTCCGTCTCTCTCTCTCTCTCTCGCTCACCTGCGTAACACAAACCTGATATGCCTTACCGGACGACAAAAATGGGAAAACAGGTTGCCGCACAGTCGCACACGCATATAGTAGGTCTATTTGTGTGCGGCACGCAGCGGCGTTGACGCGAATTTCCCTAATGCGCCTGCAGAAGTTTTCTGCGCGTACGCGGCGATTTTCTTCGTAAGCGGCAGAAGTGCGAATGGACCTATAGTGCAGCATCGGGGAAAACGAATCGCCTGATGCATTCAACGATGATGCAACGCGAAAGTTTTTCCGTGTTCGCGTTGCGGCTCGTTTTTCATTTTGGCGGACTATACGACGATCGCCGATGTCGATTATATTGCACCGCTAGCGTATGCCTGTTTTTTTTTTCTTTCCAGAGGCGCTTATCCTCTGCGCTCACAATCGTATAAAGTTAACGAGCGCGTTGTATACGTATGGATGTTTATATACATTTATTGCCGCGTGCATACGCGCGCAAAACGCGTCGGGTATACAAGCGAGTCGTAAAAAGAGAGGAGAAACTTTCACCGTTTGACCAGTTGCAATACATACACGTAAGCTCGATGAATCCGAAATAAAAACGCTGGTTTTTCCATTAATTATTATCGCGCGCGCTATCGAGTGAATTTTTTAAGCCGTCGTAGGGAGCTTCTTCGGTGAAGCTGAAAAAAGCAGTCGTATTTATATATACACGCTATAAACAGGACGGCAATCGATACAAAGCGCGACAAAATCCGCGCGCTCACCTACATACCGATCCGACAATTAAATTTCCGAAAAAAGTCCAGCCGCGCGAGCGCGTGTGGAATAAATCGAGATTATCCCCAAAGGTAGAGCATAATCACCCGCGCGGCAGCTCTCGAATTATACCTCTACGAGTGAAAATCCCGCGAATGAAATAATTGCCCGTAACGGATAGAAATTTAACGCGCGTCGTATACACTCGCTCTTTTAATAATGACCTCGACTTGCAAGTGAGCAGAATTACTGGATTTTTCCCTAATCAGCTCATCGTTGCGACGTCGCCTATATCGGGGTGTATAATCCGATTTCTCCGGCAAAGAGGAAAAACCAGAGACTCGTCCCATTAACCAGTCTCTCGCATCTCTATATACAACATACTAACGCAAGACCGCATCTCTTGGCCATCAATTCAAGTGCTAGTGTTTAATGAACGAACGACTATATACGCGGGAGAGAGAAAAAATGCAAAAAAGAAGCCTCCAAACTACACCGATCTCATTTTCTCGACTATACATACCTATATAATATACAGCTGCAGTAGAGCGAAGCGTATAACAGAGTCACGGCACACCCAGCAGCAGCGAAAAGAGCCTTTTTTGCGACCCACGCGCTAGTTGCAGATATGACTGCTCGCAGCGCGACACGCAGTCTAGAATATTAGCGCGCTCGCCGTTGTATAGAGCAAAGTCGATAGCCTTCGCGCGCTTCGATAGAGAAAGTATACTCGTGGGTATGTATCGTCGATGCGCGCGTTCCTCTCGTGCTTGATTTACGAGCTTTTTTATATTTATAGATGCGGACACTTTCCACTTGTGATATGCGCGCTGTGCGTTTGTTTGCGTAAGACTCGCGTGTGTGTACCGCGAAGGAGACTGTGGATATAGTTGCTATTGCTGATTTTTTTTTTTTTTTTCGTGAGAGGGAATCGAGCGGTGAGTCGATGCTGATGCTAGAAAGTTATAATATTGTAAAGGTTTTTCGAAATCAATTTTAATTCCGTTTTAATAATATATTATGCACGTTACGAATATCTTATTCAAGGAATGATTCGCGCATCAGAATTGAGAACAAAATTATAGTATATAATATTGAATCTAGAATACAGTTATTTTGGTTATTTCATATGTGCTTCATTATTGACAACAAATAAGCTTCGTTTATATTATGCATTCAGACGTCAACCATATTATGCACCCGACCGTTTTAAGTAAACATACTGCATAAAGCACATCAATAATAGGAGCTTATCAATGTAAGCCAAATCGATCAATCAATTCATTAAAAATCAAAAGAATTAAGACTCTGTGCAGTAAAAAGATACACGTCCGAGCAAAGATTAACAGACACTGCGCACATATGAATTATTCTCGATGTATAACATACGCTAATCCGTGAATATATTGATTAACATCGGTATAACATATAACGTTTGATCTCGTTCATCCCCCTCTATTTCGTAAAATTAACGATGCTGTATAAAGCACAGTGTGCAATAAGCTCATTATACAAATGTATGTATATACCCGCAGAGAAAGAGAGGAGTAGAGATGGAGAGAGCAAAGTGAAATAAAGTGCGCGACGCTGAAAACGTACCTTAATTTTACATGCAGGAGGGCGAACGCGACCACTCGCTGAGAATACGTATAGGGCACCGGGATGTTTAGCATGGCTTTTGCCGGAATACAAAAGCCATTTCTACTCTTTTTCTTTATAAAAAGAAAAACACTGGTTTTTTTTTCTCGCTTTTTATAAACGCGCGATGTATAACAGAAAGGAAACGTTATATATTTTTGCGTCCGATGTATAAAGCGCGCTTATTCAATTTTCTTTTTTACCCCATTTTTCGCGCGCTACTCTGTATGTAAGAAAAGTACCGCCGCTATAAGCGACCCGAGAGACTTGTATACTTTCTACAACTGCAGGTGATATAGCAATTTCGTTTGCTTTTATTTTCCTTTACACACGCGACGGCATATTCGCGTTAATCCGCGTATAAAGGTTGTGTCCTTCCCTAATCTATATATATAATACAACGTATGAGTTTGGTCTCAGCGACACGAAACGCCAGGCGACGGACCACATCAGAGGTACAAAGCGCTCGGAGCGGTGTACATATAGCTCGACAGACGGAAATAATGCATCGCCACACGCGTCCGACAAACAGCGGCTGTGTGTTGTAGTCCTGTACGCAGGATGTGTACAAAGTGTAATAAGCGTAGGAAATGAACGAAAGTACCTCTTTCTCGCGACTCTTTCAACTTACAGAGGAAATCGCGTTTGGGAACGACGAGCCTATATCGTTCCGAAAACCCGCAGACTCACGCTAGCTGTGTTTGTAACTCTCGTGCTTATACAGCTGCTGTGCGAAAGTGATGTTTGGACAACACGCGCGGATACATTATTTCCGACTGTCGCTGCGAATTTCGAGTCCTTTATATATGTGAGCACCGTGTGCGTATGCATATTGTTATGGCACCGACGATCGCGTTTGTTTGTACTGTACAGAAATTGTAATTGGCTCGTAATGTAATTTGCTCCAAAAAAAGAATATAATCTTTGTTATTTATAGACATTTCAGCTTCCAGCTTATTCGATATCGTATATCGAACCTTCTAATCAAATTTCGTTATCCTTCCTTTTATAGATATGGATTTAATTTTGATCAGTTTCCAATTTTCGACGACCGTATCGTGAAAATAGCTCGAGTTATAAGATCTGAATCATTTATTCTGGTGAAAATAAATCTAGACAGGTATTTAAAAACCTTCGAATCTAAATTCGCCGTCTAAAATCTGACGATTGCGATACCGAGTCTTCAAAAAAAAAAGAGAAAATCCGTTCCAGGTTAATTTCGTCACACTGGATACATGCGCATATACTCTCAGCGAGATTATTTTTCCCGCACTTTTCTCGCGCAGTTACAGGCATAAATAAGCTCAGCGATCGCAGCGTCTTGTTTATTTTATTCACGTTCCACGGTGGTCTTGGAAAAGTGCGCTTTGAAACCGACGAGGCTTCTGCTTGTACTGCTGCTGCCGCTGTTTCTTTTCATGATACGGACCACGGTTTTATAATCGACTTTCGCAACGGCGTTCATTTGGTGCGCTGCTTCTGCTTTTCAACGGGATGCTACTCATCATCTTTCCCAAAGCAGCGCTTGCAATTTTCTCTCATCCCGAATGCTGGCAGTGAATTAATTCGAACGAAAAAGTAAATTTCCGGCTATGTACTATACGTAGAAGAAGCATAATCGCAGCTGTTTTTCGAAGTCGAGAGCAGATCTCAATCGCACGTGAGCGAGAAAAAGGGAATCAAATGGCACAAAGGAAAAGCGACACTGCACAGCTGTATATAGGTATATGCTCGTAATGCGACTGGCTTGCAGTGTTATACACAAAGCTGCGTATATAGAGTGTGTCGTTCGATTGAATCGAGCCGTTTACACGGGCTAATAATTGAAAAAATGCACTTTGTGCAGTATACTTCGAAATAGATATCCAACGCGACCGGGTGCACGTATATATTTACGTTATGGGTATATGTACACTTCCGAGGGACGTAAATCAAAGGAGAAGAATCGACGATCCATAATTTCCTTATCTGTAGGTATAGGTATACACCGCGGCAAAATTTCCCTCTTCCGCGCTGCGGCGAACGCAAACTGCATTAGGGACTCGATGTAGCTGCGCTTATACTCTCGCGGGCAGAAGAAATACACACACACATACACAGACGCGTGAGAGTCAAGACGAGCAAGGCGGTGCGCAGCGACGAAGGGAGGAGAGAAGCTCAAGGAGATATTATATAGCGAAGAGAGAGAGAGAGAGGATGAGGTTGCCGCAGAAGAACAGCAGCAGCAGCAGCAGCAGTGGTGGAGATCGACGACCCCAGGAGCGTCAATGGCTCCGTGGGTATCGGTGACTCTCTGCGCGCGAGCGCAAAAGAACCTTATGAGAAAATAAAGTCGCGAGAGAGTGCGGTGAGAAAAAGGAATCAAGTCGTGGCGGCGGCGCTCGCGTTCCGACGAGAGGAAAATAAGGGCCGTCGCTGCTGCTGTCATGAGCGAGGAATGAAATAAAAGGGGGAGATAAACAAATGGACTGGAAGCTTTGCTGCGTGCAGCGAGCGAGAGGAGTTGCGAGTGTACTTATGTACCTATATGTACGACCTATGGTTTATGTACAGGTTGACGCTTGAGATGCTTGCTTTTTTTGATAATAAAAATATATGACTTATTATTATATCATGCTTATCGACTCATCAAGCTCTAAAATGCAAGAACAATTCATAGATTTATACTATTTCAATAGCTGAAGTATGACGTGATCGATTGTTATCGCCTTTATTTAACGGGGATATTTCGAGGCCGATATTTTTAATCTATCCAGCGCACAGGCAGCATCAGTGAAATATTAAAGAATCCAATAAATTTTTAATTTTCACATCAGCCGTTAGTATAGCTATATATAATATAATATAATATAATAATTGATTTATTTTTGGTCAAGGGTCCAAAAAAAAAAGAAAAATACATTATATAAATTACATCATGTAGCATAGAGCCGCTCAGTCGAATTAGATATCACAGTGAAATAACTTATCTCATTCAATGATTTACAGTGCATACATATTAAGCACACAATCGCTCATTTCAGTTTACAATTATATTGAAACGTACATTAAAATATCACGATAGATATATCACAGCTTGTCAAAATAAAAAAGATAGACAATGACTAGTACTAGTATCAGTCGGTATTCAATAAGTATATTTTAAGAGCGCTCTTAAATGTTGCTAGGGATGGCTTATACTTAATTCCGCATGGAAGCGAATTACACAGTCGCACACCTTGTACCTTGAAGGACCTGAGGTATGTTAGTGGAACCTTAAGGTCCCTGGTAACTGATCTAGCCGGACAATCGGGCTGGCGCTTTTCAAACATTTCAAATAAATAAGACGGAGCACGGAAGTTTAGAACTTTGTAAAGTAAGACGGCCATAAAGTATGACCGTCTGGTGTCCGTGCGCATCCAGCCTATAATCGCACTCGGTAAGGACTCACATGATCACCCCTTCCCAATCCAAATATGTATGTACATACCTGATACACATATTCTGCAATCTTTGCAGTCTAGTCCTCTGTTCGTTCGTAGCGTTTATACTGGACGTTTCTCTCAAAGCGAGACCTTTCGGATTTGAATAGCGAAAAGCCACTTGTAAAAGTTTCGCAAAAATCTGGGTCTAGAGTCGAGAGAACAACGCCTAGCCTACCTATATCCTCTCCCATCAGCGCCATCATCATCCTAAAAACTGCCAACGTAAGAATGCGGCGAACGGTATAGCAATAAAGCAGAAAACTCGAGCATCCAAACTCCTCCGAGGGAGAATAGCCGCAATTATAGCCTCTCGCGCATGGATCTACTGTTCCAGTAGTCCTTCGAAAAAAAACTCGGAGGAGAGCCTTCGAAAACTTTGAATTCCACAACTTCCGCAACGTCGGGAGAGCGAGCGGAGATTTTTCAGTGGTCGCGACCTCGAATCTCGAGAATTTTTTACAACCGTCTTCGTGCACATGCAGGAAATTATTAACTTTTCAGCGAACCAATGATGTGTCACTCGCGATTTAACTATGCTTCACATTTTCCGCATTGGCAGTGACGAATCGGATATTTCAACGATTCACGTCGCCTTTCATCGATACCTTAATTATATGTTATGAGGTTATAACGATCGCGAACGCATTAGTTAAGAGGAAAAATGCACTGCACCTTACCTTGGAAACGATCGCCGGTCTGCAACGGCCATCTTGAAAAACCATCGGGCGAAAAACCGTTGCGATATATTTATAAGAACTGCAACCTTTCTCGCGGCGGCAGCATCAGCAGCAGCATCGGTCGTCGCGCACAGCGGCAGTGGGGGGGAGAGCGGCGGGAAGCGGCGCCGGCTAGAGTCGTTCCACTGAGCGGCGCTCAGTTGCGAGCCGACCGCCGCGTGTCGCGTATCCTTTTGGTGCTGCTCAACTCTCCGTATAGGTATATACCTTCGCGTCATAGTGTCGATCACAGCCAGCGTTGCAGGACCGTTGATGGTTATACCCGCGCTGACGGCGGGATTCTGCGTGGGATATATACAGAGGTTAGGATCGTCGCCTCACATCAGCACAGAATATAATACAGAAATAATAATTGGCAGATTGCAGCTGCAGCGTGTTCTCCTCGCGAGCGCGAGGACAAAGGGCGACCTCGCTATACACAGTGCTTTAGTTTATTTGGTTATTTTCTCTCCGCTTGATGTGCACAATGATCTAGATTCTACATCCGTGCGGAGCTGAGAAACAAAAGAGTGCGTGTCTCGTGCGCGAGAGTAAATATTTGTGATTGTTGTCGAGAGGAAATTGTTCGTACACGTTTGAGTGACCGACAGTGACGGTTCGAGCGACACGTGTGGAATTGGTGATGCCGTTGTTGTAGTTTCTCCGTAAGTATTTAGCGGGAAATCGACTGCCGCATAACACTGCTGTTGCCTGTCGGTGCTGGACAAGAGTAAGGAGAAGCTGAGGAGTGGATCGTGGACGTCTTCTGCGGAATAATTATACCGGTGAGTAAAACTTGGAATTTCCAGCTATTTAATGTGTGTCAGCTTTTCTCTCCCTTATACTCTGTTTACATCGATTCGAGTGTGTATTATATCGGTGTACACAGTCGAGAAGCCCCGCGAGCGGAGCCAAAGACGCGGAAGAGCGGCTTTACGCGATGCTCGCGACTATTTCACGTGTACTTAGTGCTCTGTGTGTTGGTATCTCCGCGCAGTCAGTGCTCCGTAAGTATATAGAAACGAATCGCCGAGTAAAAGCAAGAGACAAGGCTCGTTGACGGCGTCATTTTGTCATTTTGCTTCGTTCACGAAGGAGCGGTATATTCCGCAAGTGGATAACCGTAGCTCTCTGCAGTCGTTGAATTAGTTGATACGGCATTTTATTGGCTTGCACTCTCGGCGGGGAACGCCGGAGCAGCACAGCTCTCTATCTCTCCAACTGCTGCGGTGTACCGTCCGGGGATCAGTGAGCGCGTTGTTTATACATGGAGATGAGAGACAGACAGAGAGGTCGGATTTTTAATGAAATTCGTTGTCTATTTGCACGGGGAAATTGCACTTTTCCGTCCCTTGCCCTGTATTTTCTTTTCTCAATTAGCTATTTATGAGCTGAAACTCGCTGTTTTTTTTTCAGTCCATCAGGGATCTAGAAAGCTCGCAGAGGAAAATTAATTGAAGCCCAGCTTGCTTTTAATAACAGAAAGGCTCTTTTGCAAAAGCTCGTTAATAATAAAAAGTTACGCTTTATACTGTAAAATTCTCAACGAAACTAAAAAAATAACAGTTCATAATTTATGCATCTGCGCGACCCCGATCCATTACGATCGAAAATCCATAGACGTCCTCTCTCTCCCGAAAACTAACGGCTCTCCGCAGCCGCCGAATCAAAGAAAACTCGTTTCGGCTCTCATTAAACTCTCCGGCGGCCCGTAATCTACAAAAATCACTGCTGCTGCTGCTGCATCCTGCCTCGACCAGAGCTCTAATCGAAATTAGGCTCGTCTTTCACGCGCTGCACTTGAGCACGTATTAACCCACACGTCCCACACACAATGCCATCTATATATCCAACTGCAACGGAGAGAGAAAGAGAGAGAGAGAGAACGGCGATAAAAATCCTTCAAGGAAATCGGAGACTGGCTTGTATCAATTTAACCGTGAACCGCGAGCCGCACAGCAGCGTATATACGTATAACCCCTCTTTCTCCACTCGTATTTATATATATATAGGTGTGTACGTACAGTCCCTTTAAGAAAGTTCAGCCGAACGATTTGCGCGCCGCAGCTCCGTCTCTTTGTGGCGTCTCTCTCTCTCTCTTTTGTTTGATACGCACGACGCGGCTGATTTTCTTTATTCGCGCAGGGGCCGCTCGATCAAATGTGTATAGATATAGAGCGCGAGTGAGATAAAGAGAGAGAAAGAGGAGAATCGGGCAAGTGAGCTGAAAGTCGATTTTGAGATCGATGCCGGAAAGCCGAGAGGGGACCTGACTTTCGGAAGAACTACTTTTACAGGCTATTGGATTCGAGTCGCTGCTGGGATATTATTGTCAGCCGATATGCTTCTTTTCTTGTCGTCTATCTGAGATATTTATAGAGAAAAAGAATTTCAAATAATCGTGACAGCTGGAGAACGATTGATATCTCGAGAAACATGGCAAATATTGGAAATTCACTTATTCGCGGACAAATCAAATCAAAAAGCGGATGCTCTCGATATAGTTATAAATTTGCCGAACAAATTCCAATCCCGGTCAAACTGTGTAACGCGACGTATAATGACCAGTGGAATTCCCCGTTCACGCGCAGTTTGCAAAAGGAGCAGTCGATGTGTTTACGCGCAGTAAATTAGCTAGTTCGGCGAAAAACAAAGTTTCCGTTTCGCTTTATACATACATGTGCATTTCGCAATCGAGATTTCGCCGTTTCGGGATTCAGTATATAGAAAATTGAAAAGGTTTTCGCGTCGTGTTCCTAAAAAGTCAGCTGCAGTTTAAAATTTTTGTGCTGTCAGCTGCGAATTTTCGTACACCAGGCGAAGTGACTTCTCTCCAGTCGTGAGCAAGATCTATTTTCAGTTAACTAACTTCGTTATCGGAATCGGTTAACTACATCCGCAAATGTAATATTCAATCAATTAATCCGTTCTTCTTATAAACTATTGACGTTATAGTTCACCAACCCCTTTTAAAATTCGACAAAGCAAAGCAGTCTCGTTCTAGTCATGAAAGAAATAGGAAAATTCACTCGACGCCTCTCCGGCAGTATATACACAGAAAGCTGCAGCTGAATCGAAAGAAGGGGTTACGCTACTATAGAGTCTGCGCCGGCGATGATAAAAGTGCACATACGTACAGAGAGAGAGAGAGAGTCGCAGCCGATTGAGAGTCCGCTCGCGCGCTGCAGCAGCTCGACGCCGTCGCGGCTGTTAGTCTCTCTCGGCTCTACACACTCGAAAAACCGGTTTCGAACTTTCATCCGCGGCGCGCGAGCGTAAGCTGCGCGAAGGGGCCGCATGTAACAGCAGCGGGGCTGCGGCACCAACTGTAGCGTACGTTATATATACAAGTATAGTAAAAACGAGTAGTCGTAGTAGTAGCGTCAGCTGGTGGTGGGGAGGAGAGAGAGGGAGCGACGAGTAGTAGTGTGTATATATATATATATATATACGTATGCGACGCAGGTGACGCGAAGTTTGCTCCGCGTCTTTCTGCTCCCTTTCATTCTTCAGCTCGCTCTCCCCTTTCGGTCTGGGTTATATACCTATATGTGCATTAACGTTTATATGCTTGCGAGCGCGGCGCGCGGAATCGATTGATGCGCGATTTCATTTTTCGTGTACGGCTGTCGTCGATGTCAGAGGCGGCCGCTGACCCCCACGCTCTCCCTCTCTCTCTCTCTCGGCCGCCGATTTTTCGTTGAATTAAACATCGAGCGGCTCAAGTCGACGTCTGGCTCTCTCGCTTAACGTATACACGTGTGGTGTGTTTTTTTTTTCTCGACCGTATAGCACGCATATAACGGGAAGCCGTTTTTCTCCGAAGCGGCTCGTTTATTAATTACGCCGACGGGCTGAGAGCGCGCGCGTGTATATCGATGTATCGGTTTGTGTGAAAAAAACTCCCTCGGGCAATGGTGTGTATGTATAAATGTCCGAAATGATACTACCACTCCCGTTGTGTATAATATCTAATATATCTGCATCGTTGTGTGCAAAAGCGAGATGTTCTCTTCTCTCCCTCAGCGGTTACGTAAAGCGGGGAGAGAAGCCAAGGTCGATTCCGAAAAATCCCCAACCGCTGTCAAACGCACCGGCATCTCGTTTTCATACACATGCGTAAGACTATTCTGTAGGCCAGTGGAATACGCGCTTACCTACGCGCAGACCGACAGAGAGAGGGAGTGGGGGAGAGAAGCGAACAAAAGCGCGAGGTACACACTGCACGCACCTGAGCTTGACAGCTGCGACCCGTGTGTGTGTATATGTATATATAACGCAACGTGAATGCGAGTGTCGTCCGGCGTGGGAGAGAGACAGAGAGAGAGAGAGACGAAAGAAACCAGAGCCGCGTATATTCACGCTCTAGTGCTCGCGAGAGTGGCCTATGGACTAGTTTACTTTTTTTTCGGACTGTACTCTACAGCTATACGTGTGTACTTACCTATATAATCACGACGATTAATTATGCGCTTGCGCAAAGCCTACTGTATGAAATGAGCGAAGAATTGCGATACACGCGTACATAACAGGCGACGAACGAAGCTCGGGATATGTCGTCCGCTAGTGAGGTGTAGGTGCGAGAGCAAGTTCGCGGTAATTAACCGCGAGCAATAAGAGGAAGAAAAAACGTCGGAGAGCCAACAAAAGCACGCTTGCGCGCGGTAATGAGCCCGCGGGACGATAAGCGCCGATGCGTGCTCGCGACTTTTTTCTCTCACCTGGTCGCGAAAAAAAAAAACCCGAGAGCGCTTTCCCTCTCGCGCGATTTGCGCACACGCGAGGAGATCTATATTTACACGTGGCAAGTTTCACTTTCCCGCGCGTGTGCGTGGGAAGAATCGGCGCAAAAAAATCGCGACGCTGTCTTTGTTTTCCTGAAAATATCGGTTTGCGATGTGGGAAAGTCCCATAACTGGCCCATGTATATATAGGGTTCTATGCAGACAACTGTCATCATCTTTTAAATTCCGTATACAGAAGTCAATTACAATATAGGTAAAAAAGCGATCGGTTATTTTCGATGCATTAATGCATCGCAACGCTGTACACTGCAGTCAATAGCCTGAAAGTAAATTCGACTCGCTTATCCCACACACACATATACACATATATTCGCCATTCCTCGACTATGTGGCTCGCTTCTCTATGCAAAACAGTCAGCACCACAACGGCAGCGCATTGTGCTCGCAGCTGCAGTGGAGCCTCTTCGCTGCAGCTCACACAACAAGAAGAGAAAGAACTTCGTATATACGCGATAAAGTATCTCTCTCTCTCTTTCTCTTTCTCTTTCTCCTCCCGGTGCACACACTCGGCTATCGCTCACGCGATTTTCCAGGCACTTAGGCCTGAAAAGGATCACTTTCCTCCGCGTCGGGCGATCTGGAGCGTGAAAAAAAGCAGCCTCCTTTTTCGCAGCGCACATGCATGCATATTATACTGTACTGCTGCAAAGAAAGAGAGAGAGAGAGAGAGAGAAAGATACATGCATGCGGAATTTCGCGATTCCCGATCGCTTGCGCCCCCGCCACCATTACGTATGTATGTATGGAAACGTGTATATATATATATATATATATATATATATATATCGATATAGACAGAGAGAGGGAGGGAGAAAGAGACACACAGAGACTAGTTGAGCAACGTGCAGCTATTATGTACAGCGACGAAAGAGAGCACGATGCTTAGAGAGATAGCTCTCTGCACTCGTGCTGCCATATACGGAGTATATAGGGATAGAGATCCGAATGCGAGATCGACATAATCGATTCGCGATAGGTATATACGGTGCATAGGAAGTCGCGCGCGCGCGCGGAAAGTGCAGGAGATAGAAATTAAATCGTATGGTATCACAGTGTAATAAGAAAGCGACGGTATAATGGACTGCCGATATTGCGGTTTTCTTCTCCAGTATATATAATACTGTAAAGAGAGAGTGTATATCCAAGATATCTGCTGCCAACGGGCGTGTGTGCGCGTGATTTGGCATGAATTGGCTCGATTTGGTATACGATTCCGTAACGAGTCACGATGTGTGTGTGTGTACACGTATTATACACTATATACATCAATAGACTCACGAGAGGCCTGCTCGATTAATCTTGTTTCGTTTCAATGACACACACGATTCTACAGCAGCTCCGTCTTTGTCTATCTGCGCCGGGAGACTTTGAAAATGAGGTTGTTGCACAACTCTCTCGCTTCTCGTATTATTCGTGTGTGCGCGCATGGATACACGTATACAGTTTGCACCGCTGAATAGGACGACGGCAATGTTCAACCAGCCAGTTTTTACCCTTTCGCGAATTCTGCAGCTTCTGCTGCTGCACGCGACAACTGCAGCAAGCCATTATACGGTTGTGCTTTCTTTTTCGGACTGCAGAGGAGGCAGCTTTTAATTTGGAAAATACAGCAGCAGTTGCCACCGCTGCTGGTGCTGTGGTGTGTTCAGGCGTCCGAATAGAACGGATGGACGGGTAGCTAATTTATACGAACCCGAGAATCTCGTGAAAAGTCGCGCTTGCTATACACGCGCCGAAAGCGCGCGGGGGGCAGTAAATTTTCGGCGATTTATCGCTGTTTAAGGCCTCGCTATTCCCTCCCATTGTTTCTGCTTCTGTATATATACCATTCGCTTGCCGTCGCGGAATGTTTTTCATCGGCTGTTTAATGGATGTATCGCCGGATTAATTTTTTTTCCTGGAAAGAGAATATCCGGTGCAGACTTTAGCCGTACGTATCATTTCAATTCTACCGCGCGCTTTGTTTTTATTTTGCCTGGCTTCGGACTGGCAGGAAATAAATCTGATGCAGATATTAAGCGAGAAAATTATTTCAATCAAATATTGCCAGACGAGAGGCTGCAGCGGCGGATGCCTGTCGGAAAAATCATTTGTTTCTCTCTCGCTGCGGCCTCATTTTCAGCATCAAAGCGGGCGGCAACTTGTCACTGCGAAGAAAAGTTTTAATTAATTCAATCAGTGCGCGAGCGCGAAATAAAAATTCGCAATTAAACGGAGCGTCGCGCTTGGGCGAAAAAAAAACACGCGAACGCGCAGGCACGCATTCGATCGAATCGAATCGAAGCGTCGAGTGAACAAACACAGCATCATGCGCACGTACACTGCTGTCTCTTCCTCTACTGCGCCGCGTTGATTAATTCGTTCGTTAATAATCAAGAGACAGTTAACTCGTAGAAAAACTCGGGGGTGGGTACACGCGCGCGTATAGAAATCCGATCGTCGATTCCTCTCTGATGTACAGTTTACTTTTTTTTTCTGTGATTCGTGCGCGCGAGAAGGATTTATCGTTTTTTCACGTTTACCAATGCTCTTTTTGGCGCGCGCGATGTAGTCGAGGTATGTAACGCGTCAAAGTCGGAACTGACTGCCTGCCATTCGATTAATTTATATACGTATATATATAAACCAGAGTCGTTTGATGCTCGGAATCACCGCTGCTAATGAAGTAGTTCTACGCATATCGAACTTTTAGAGCAGCGTAAAGCCGGAGGGACGAGCCAATATATATATATATATATATATATATATATATATATATATA
>CM053169.1:5582380-5612380 GCA_012977825.3 Pteromalus puparum
GAGCCAATATATATATATATATATATATATATATATATATATATATATATAGACGAACGTTGCATATTTCAACGAAGAGCAACCGAGCGAGAATTTTACTTTCCGCGTAACACACTCGCACAACTTTGCGGAAGTAAGAGTTAAACAGAGGGTATAGAAGCATATAGTAGAAGTGACGCTAAAAATAATCCCCGGATTCGCGGCGGCGTTACAAAGGAGCGAGAATCGCGTCCCGGAACACGATATCCAGCCCCGCAGCCATTAGATTCGCCCGAACTCGGCCGAAACTCGAATAATTCGGCGCTGCACGCGCAATTGGCCCTGCTTCTAACAACGTTTGCTAACCCCTCTGCAACCGCGTGCTCGCGTATATGACTCGTTAACAAAGTCGGGAGGGAAGCCGCATAGCGGCATCTATACTATATATACGTATATAGGACCAAGAGGAGAGATGGAGAACAGCCGTTAACGAGCCGGTGCTCTGTATATATATACACTGCAGGTATGCGCATACGCGTAAACAAAGACGAAGAGCGCGTTTATCATCGCCATACACTCGCGGGATTAAGCTCCCCGTCGTAGCGCGGACTTTTACGCGCGTATATAACAAATGCAACGACGACGGCCGTTTTTCTCCCGCCAGTCGTATTATAACGGCGTTTAGGGGCGAGAGAGAGGGAGCTTTCGAAAGTTTATTCTCGGCCAGGCTTGTGAATTTTCGTCGTCGTCGTCGTCGTCGTCGTCGTGGCTTTAGTAGGCTCGCGAATTTATGTGGCCGGAGAGTTTTGTAGATCGTTTATTTACGGGCCGTAAACGGACTGTTTCGTAATTATTCAGCCGGTCTACGCGCTTTACGACTCTTCCTCAGAGGGTCGAGGTAGTGAGAAAAAAAATTCGAAGCTTTCCTAGAGCTTTTCTCTCTCGATTCTCGTGATTGCCATGCTAGAAGTTCGCGGCTTCGCCAACTAGAACACGCGAAGCTCGGATGCACCGAGGGGAAATTAAACGCGCAGAGAGAAACGAAACAAATTGCTTCAGCCCCGGAGGCAGTACTCGTGCTCTTATATTAATACAGGGATTTATCTGCCCTAACGAGAGCAGAAGAACTCGCGGCCAGTTCTCCTTCTTCGTATAAAGCTCTGGCGCAAAATAAAAGAATCGTTTCGCGAAGAGGGATTAAAAATTTCTTGGCGATACACCGCAATATTTTTCTCCCCCTTCTCCATCTCGGCGCCGCCGGCGGTACGGCGGCTATTATTGCAGTGAATTCCACGCGGCGGTTTATAGCCGATCGCGGGAGATGCTTTATCGATTACGCGCGCGCGCGAGAACGAGCGCCGCCGCCGGGATTACGCGCGCGGAATTCCTTTCCGCCCTACTGAACTTGCAGAATTTCTCCTCGGCAAACGTTTTCCTAGCACAGCAACGATGGAAATCTTTGATTTTTATCCGTGGTGCCGGCGGCAGATAAGCTTTCGCGCGCAGAGCTCGCGGAGAGTTATTTTAATTTGTGGATTTCCTTCCGCTGATGCTTTCGGTATTGATAAGGAATGTTTTGGAACGGATATTGTGAATTTTTGAGTACCGCAGCTGCTCGTATTTTTTTTTCTATA
Source organism: Pteromalus puparum (assembly GCA_012977825.3). Lineage (NCBI taxonomy): Eukaryota > Metazoa > Arthropoda > Insecta > Hymenoptera > Pteromalidae > Pteromalus > Pteromalus puparum. The sequence goes on from CM053169.1 coordinate 5,583,994, forward strand.
CGAGAATCTATACATGTAATGAGAATTCGAGTGAATTAATTATACGCCCGCGCATCAGGCGTATACGTATATATAAATGCACGTATGTATACCATGAAAGAGGTCGAGTTTTAAAAGGCCCTTGCGTCGCTGAAAGGCTCGCGCTCCGATTCAAAGACTCGCGCACTCTCGAGGAGATTCGCCTTAGCGCTTCTCTCTCTCTCTCTCCCTGCTCTCGAGAGTCGTGGGAGACTTTTCAAATCGCCGTCACCGCGAATTTCGCAAAAAGCGCGCGCGTAAACTTTAAACGACGCTTTTTTCGCCATCACGCCGACGAGAAGCCGGAAGTTTGCCAAGTCGCGTGATTGCCGCACGACGGCGCGCAGCCGGCCACTTTGAGAAAGAGCTATATACTCTACACTCTTTCCTCCCGGGTTGACGATATCGGCCTGAACAATTTTTCTGCCTTCCTTTTTTTCACGTTTGTTTATTCTTTTCTAATTACATAATTCTCTTCGCCTTATATTGCCCCACAGCTGCCGCTGCTGTTTTTTTTCTCTCTTTTAAACTAAACTAAACTATACAGCGAAGAGCAATTTTCTCTCTCTCTCTCGCGCACGCACACGCTTTTTAGCAGCGAATTTTAAAGTTTACTTTCGCAGCTCGCCGAGCGCGTTTCCTATTCCCTTAATTAAGAAGATTGCGCGTCATTCCTTTGCTAGCACTGCTGTTGTCGCGCTCGCTCTGCAGTAATTATTCGCAGTTTTTCTCAGGGCTAATGCATGAATAATACACGCCGCTCGGGTTCTCTCTCTCTCTGGGAATTGTTTGCATTAGCTTTGACGCGGACGCTAGAGAGCAGAGCTCGGCTTTTAACGCGCGATGAATTGCTGTGATTTGAAAATTAGTGACTGTGTCGCGTCGTCGTCGCGTGTGTGCTTTTTCTTTCGTGCATCTTTTTTGTCATTCCTTTTAAAAGAAGTATACCTATACGTACGCATTGTGAGAACTCAAAGTACATACACACGTAAGACGGATTCTCACACTCTCACGCGGGTTAATTGACGTTTATAATTTCCGCTTCTTTCCGCGTGCAATTAGACCGCGGGCAGTGGACACAAAAGCTCGGGCGGTGATAATTTTCTCAAAAGAGCTGAAATTAGGCAAAAAAAAAAAAAACAGCTAGCTGGCGGACTTCTTCCCTGCGTTCTGTGTTGTTACCATTGTCGGCGGTGGGTACTTTGGCTCGTGCGTATATTTTTCCGCGACTAAAGCCTCTCGCGCACCCACAATTGAGAATACGCCGTGGCGAAGGGGATTAACTCGGTAAATTTTATTTAATGCAGCTCTTGGCACACGGCTCGCAGTCGCTTGATTGTTGGGCAATTTGAACAATTTGCATTGTAAAGTCGTTAAAGCCAGGGGGCGAGCTCTCTCGTGGAATAATATAAGCTCTCTCTCGGACTCTCTCTCGCGCTGGCTGGCTTGTGTCTGCCGTGTATTTCTTCCCCTTTCTTCCTAATGCAGTATAGCAGCAGGTGTAGTCGATATCGCGCGGAGCATTCGCATTTTGATCCCTCAAGTGCGGCGCATCTTCTCGCTTACCTCTTCAATGCTAATCTCTCCCCCCAATTCTCGAGTGGACTCAGCGTTAGTCGTTCCTTTGCTCGTTCTTCGTACTTTTTCTTCTTTACGCTACACCGCTTCTTGCATTTGCATTGCATGAACATTCAAATCTTGCCCGATGCTTCTGGCCGCCTCCTATGTGTGTAATGACTTTTATTAAAGAAATGCGAGAAAAAGCTCTGTGAAAGCTTTTCTGGCTTCAATTGTAGGATACTCTTCCTCCTCGCCTCTTCATTGCTATATTTATTAATCAAAAACCAGGTAATTTTTAGCTGGCTTTATATTCTTGGATAAATACGAGCGCAGAGAGCTTCCTCGCATCCTAGTATAAATAGTCGCTAATTAAATTTTCAAAGAACTCCTACAGCTTCTTGTAAAAGCGGGAAAAAGGAAGGCGAGCAGAGCAATGAGTTTTTTAACGAAAGAAAAAAAAAGTTATGATAACGCTAACAAAAGAATCGTCATGATCGAGTCCGGAGGGAGAGCCAATAAAATAGAAATCACACGGATACACCGCAGTGCTTTACACCTGTTTCAACGGCTTTCCTCTCCTCCATTCAAGCGCGATGCTCATCGGATTCGCTGCTCGAGTTCTTTTTTTATTACTCCCCTGTCGGTCTATTATAAAGCTTTTTGCGTCGTGCCTCGATAGTAATAAAGTCCACAGCAGCGCGCAATTGTGAAACAAAAGGCTGTTCATAACACATTTCTTGATGCTTGTACCGCTGAATAATTAACCCGACATCATCAGCGCGAGTTGTAATCACTGCGTCGATTTATATCGGCAAAAACAAAAATTCAGCAGTTCACAAACTTCACATCGCTTCTCTTATACGCAGCAGCGGAAAGTTCAATCGTCGCTGTGCTTATATTTGAGGAAGCGCAAAAAGTGATTGAAAAACTGTCGCCCGCTCTCGCGTTAGAAAACGTTATTAAACGCGATTTCACGCCTATCTAGGCTTCCAACTCGTGCGTCAATATTCTGGTGCGGCTTTCGTCAACGCAACGCAACGTCTCTCTGCTGCTCGTGTCCGAGGCTTACGAACTTGCGTCATTAGCATTGATAAGTATCGAATTGCTGTTATGCGGATCGATCGAGTGGGAGGACACTCGCTGATGAGGCTGGAGGGAAAAAGTTTTAATTGAAGGGTTCCGTTATTTTTATATAATAACCTCCGGCGGTATTATCGGGAGACAATTTGCTTGTTACTATCGCTATGCCACCGAGACTGTCCAAATTAGCAAAGTTGCAGCAAACAGCGAAACGCTCGGAAGCTCTAGATCGATCATAATCTGGAAATAATTACAACACAAGCGATCTCAAGAACGAATCGGCTTTCTCGACCTCGTTCTCGACAGGACAAATCTCCTAGTTATAATGGCTCTGCTACACAGTAAGTAGGTGATCTCGATGATCGCGCGACGGGACAAGCGGCCGTTTATACCGTATATATACACTCGCTCCCTTTTGCGATTAGCTCCTACGATAATTCGCGCGAGCGAGCGTCGAGAGGTCGATAATCGCGGAAGCCAGCAGCTGTCTATTCGCTTTCATTAAGTTGGCCGCGCGCGCGCGCGCGAGAGAGAGAGAGAGAGAGAGAGAGAGAGAAAGAGCCCCACCTAAGTCACGATTGAGCGATCGCAGGCATTACGGCCGAGTGTGTATTATGCGGAAGCTCTCGCGGGGCTGGATTTTATTCTCGTGTGCTCTTATTGAAAAATCGTGGAACTACTTTTGCAATTTCAGAAAAGCATACGATTCCCAAGAGTATATCCATCGTCGAAAGCCTCTCCCTGTATATATACCTATAGATATTAAAGAAAGCGGAGGAAGAACATATACTACTCTCAGGGCGTCGCTAATCCAAACACACGCGCTCTCTCCCTCTCTCCCGTAGAATCAACAAACGATATGCTGTTTTCTAATCCTTTATTTTTCTCTCGTCGCTCGCGCTCACACGTATACATCGGCCTGTTCTCGCGCGTGTATATGTGCCGTATATATAAACTGGCCGTTGCGCCTTCTCGCGCTCGAGGTTCAATGACTCGGTCGCCGATGAGAAAACACGTCGAGGCGTCGCCTTCTTACTCTCTCGCGCACGTGTGTATGTGTACGTCTAGTGTACACACACACACACGTCCGCGAGCGCGCGTATTAAAAGCATCAACGGAAGTGACGAACGGTCACGTCGCTTATTGCTGTCATTACGCGCTGATATTGCACCGGTGCACTTGAATACCGCCGCTACACAGCAAGAGATATAGTGTAATGCGGTATGGTATAGAGCCGGAGGATCGGGAGCACATTTCCGCGCTTTTCACCTCTCGAATCGTCGGGAAATTCCTCGTGATGACGGAGGAGAGATGATCCGGTCGCGTTTTGCCGCTTTAATATTAACGCGAGCAAGCTCTGTATACGGCTCTGCTCTCGTGGATTACCATTAGAGAGAGCCGAGCTCCATGTACCTATATCCCGCGTATAGAGCGACGTAAATCCGCGAGGAATATAGGGCTGTACATTACTTTGCGCTGCCGTGCGCAGGCATTAGCGCTGATTATCGTCGGACGCGAAAACTGATAATTAGCGGAAATCGATGCTATTATTCCGCGAGTTATGGCCCGAAACGCGTGTGCTCCTCTTTTTTCTCTCGCTCGCTCTTCGAGTTGCGCGGCGCAAATTGTGCTTTAATTAAACGTCGCTGCATCGCGGGCACAAAAAGTAGCTCGCTGAAATAATCCCTGGTATATACAAGCGACGTGAGCTCTCGCGCTGTAGAGAAAGGCCACTAGATTTGCAGAGATAAGGATCGGGAAAAATCGGTGCCCGTATACTGCAAATAGATTCCAGCTTATCTGCCCCCCCCCTCCCGTTAACGTGTCAATTTCGAAAGAATGCATGGATGATGCAGCGGCTAATTAAAGCCAGCCGTCGCTATACTTCTCTCTTTGCGATCAATTAGGCCGATGATGTCGATGACTCGCTCCCGCACGTGCAAATGGTATATCTGTAGTAGTGCCGACCATATGCACGCGAGAACAGAAGGTTTTCAGAGATAAACGACACGGGGCGTCACGCTTCACGCCACAGCCGTTGACTCTCGACGATGACGATGTCCACTCCACGGCCCGCCTGACGGCTAATCAATGAATTTCGTATAATAATTGCACGCTACGGTATCGTACAATGACACTACTCTTGCACTTTTTTCTTCGCTCGAGAGCGACTTTTTTTCCGCGGTTTTTAACGTCGACGAGAGAGTTTTGTTGATGGATCAATTCGACGAGTGTGATTCACTTGTCAGAGCAATCGATTAGCTATATATACTCTGACTCACGTGTTTGTCGAAACGAAACACACACACGATCTCAGCTAGTGCAGCACAAGTATTTGCAAACCGGTGTATCACGACGATGACTTCTTGACCTCGAGACTGTACACATTCCAGGTATGTGTATATATACCGGATAGGAAGCTTTTATTCGCCGCAGGCGAAACGACAACGACAAAGCGCGAATTTCGCAAAAGTGCTGCCAAATCAAATGATAAACGAAACCGATGGCGAGACTATAACTCGAGACCCACTTAAAACTGCCGCTTGAAAAAAGTATGTCGAAACACACTGTACCTCTCTCGCTCTAAGAGTTTGTTTATCGCCTGAATAGATCGATCCCAGATCGATTGTCCCAACAAATACAAAAGAAGGCCTATATGTATATGTGTGTATCGATTCCACGAGTATATTTTCCGTACACGTGCCGCTTTATTATATGCTCGCGCGCTTTTTGGATGCTAGTCATGCGCTATAGAGCTCGCGGCTCTCATTACGTACGCGACCTTGGCTGATCGAAGACACACTCATGCTTATGATACGCGTACGCATATGAGCGAGAAGGTATAGCCTTTTGTCGTATATGCTGCTGTGCTAATTGCCACTGCTGCTGATGACTTCTAGGTAACTATATGCGCGAGTAAATACTCATCTCGTGTGTACACTAATGCGCGGAGCTCGCGCCGCGTGAATGTGTGTATTATACGCATAGTTGAGCCGTTAGGCCATAAGTAGGCAAGGACTTTTGCTTCATCGCTTACGCGAGAGAGGAACTGAGCTGTACTCTAACGCGACTGGACTTTGATTGGCTCTTTCCTCGCGCGCTCGTATATTTTTTCTTTTTATTCCGCAATCGAACGAGTCTTACTGTGCGCATTGTTTTCCACGAATACACCGCGATTGTTTATTATTATTGCTCGACGGTTCGGGCTACGACTTTAGTAAAAACAAGCTGCGCATCAACGTCTTAAGAATTTTTGCCTCATTAAATCGCCAAGCATTATATACATTTACGTACACTCATCGCGAAGCTTCTGACAAAGCGCTCTCATTTTCTCTCGCAGCCAGGCTTCGAAAAAGCTATACACGGAGACCGTGTACAGAGAATAAACTCGCTTGGAAGCAGGGGGGGGGGGGGAAACGAGGCGGCCGTCGTCAGCGTGACAAAACGACTGGATAAGCCAGAGCTTCGCTGCTGCGCAAGAAAGCCGTGGAAAAATGCGAGAAAAACCGCGGTGGCGGCGAGTAGAATCGAAGCTTATTCACGTGCTCATATATACATACATACATGCACACGCGCTCTCTCTCTCTCTCTCTCTCTCAAAAAGGATCTTAACGAGTCGGGCAGCTCCTTCGGCCGCAAAAACATTAACCTCGGCAGCGTGCACGCGAATTCATCTCCATTATCGCGCGCGCAAGATCGTTCTTTGGCTATATACCCCCGAAATGATGATTTTCTTTTTAAGCTGTGCCTCCTCTCTCTACTTCTCCTTCGTCCTTTTTTCCTTATATATGCCTCTGATGCATATGCTCCCAAGCGCTGACTTTTTTCTTACCCTCTCCGGTTCTCCTGTTCGTTTTTCGCTTATTGGAGAGCAGCCACCGGTGGCGCTGGACTTTTTGCCGGTCCCGTGAATAATAAGTGCCCTTTATCTAATTAACGAGCCGCCGTAGGCTAACGAGCACCCTGGCTGCTGCGGTAGTGGCGGCGGCAAAAAGCATACGAGGGAATGCGCGCGAGGGAGATTAAATTGCGATATATCGTGCAGTCCATATTGATTCGTGCACGTGCGTGGGGGAGAAAATCGCTTCTTGCGCCTATATCCGACCACCTTATTACGTGTGTCATTGAATATTGGAAGCTGAGAAAGAAAATTTTTCTAACAGTAACTGCATTCAATTGTCGCTACTTATGTATAGCTATATAGCTAGAGGTCGTAACGGGGCGCGCGAGCAAAGCAATTTACGTAACTGCCCTATCACGGCTGAACGCTCTCGATTAATCGCCGCGATAATTGAGCGAAACTGCGTGCAGTTGACAATAAGACAGAGAGAGAGAGAGAGAGAGAGAGAGAGAAGAGGAGAGATGTTGTCATCGCTATGCGCGCGGAACTACGTCGCGTCGTTAGCTTTTTAATGGAAAACTTTAAAAGTTAATGGTCCCCGGTAATTCCGTCTAGTTAAACGGAAGATTATGCGATGAAATTGAAACATTCCACGAGAGAGAGAGAGAAATGCTCGGAAATGCTCTCTCTCTCTCTCTCTGCAATTGAATCACGCAAAGCCGGCTTTTGTGCTGGAGTTTGATCTCGTATTTTCGCTGCGGTGATAAATTCATCGGTATAATATGTAAAATTCGCGCTGCCAAAAATCGATCTCTTCTAATGTTTCATTCAAGAACACTATAACGATTGGCCTCGCGCAGGCGCTTCTACCTTCCTTTGGAAATTGAAAACGTTAGCGTATATACCTGTGCCAGCAGCAGCAGCAGCAGCAGCAGCGCTTGTCCTCGAAAGGCGCGTAAACTCGGCTGCTGCGTGGCAATGCTCTCTCGCCTTGGCTTCTTCTCGAAACGAGTCTTCTCGAGAGAAGAAGAAGAAGAAGAAGAAGAGGAGGAGGAGGAAAAGGAGATGACGACGCGAGGAGAGGGGAGTGCAGTACCTGTGCAGCTGCATCAGGAGAGAGGGAAAAGGCGGCGATCCGGTCTGGCCGCATCAGGTATACGAGTAGACTGAGCCAGCTGGTATAGTCCGATCGAGAAATCTCGGATATACTCGCGTTGCATAGTTTTATATCACTACGGTGTTGTTGTTGAAAATTGATTTTTCAGCGCTGTATTATCTTCCACTCGTGTGTTATAATAATGCACATGATGTCGAATCGCGTATATATCTCAGCGGTGCAAGCCAGGATTTGTTAGTTATTCGAAAAAGCAATCAAAATTTATCCTTTGAATTTGCAGCCACTCGTATTTCTCCACAATCATCTCTACGGATAGTATACGATAGTAGCGCATAACCGAAGGATTAGTCAGAAACCAAGACAAAAAAAACTTTCGAACGCGACTGTCCTGGGACGACTACCTTACGATGTATAAGGGGAACAACACACGACGCGCCGCTGCAGGCGCAGTGCATGCATGGGAAACGCTTTTTTTCTCTTGTGCCGCATATACGACGCTACTCCTCCACTTTCGTCTTCGTTCTTTTCTCTCCCTCCTCTCTCTCTCCCACCTTCGCTGCTCCTTCTTCTTCTTCTTACCATACACGTACACACACACACGGGGGGCTATATACGCGTTCCCATCGCCGTGCGTTCGTTTTTCCACTTTTTTTTACCGTTCTCTCCCGTATACGTACACGCAATACATAAGCGCACGTATATGCGACGCCGGCGCGCTGTAACCTCGGCGATCTCTTTTTGTGCGTATGGGCTCGTTTGACTCGTGTGTATTATATATATACGGTTAATTCTCTCTCCCGTACTTTTTTCTTCCTTCGATATGTCGGCTCCGCACTATAACCGAAACCACCGTCGCATTAGTGAGCGCTTTTGGACGTCGCACTATACGACGGTAGTGAGCTAATGATTTAAGTGGCGGTATGTGCAGTCGATGGCAATTAACGTACGTTATAATATTAAACATGCCTTGTGAGAAAGGAGGACATTTCAATCTGGCGTATCGGCGACTTAAAATTTCTCTTGCGTGTCAGCGAAAATTTTGTGCGATCGATGCTTTCTGACGAAATGCCGTGGACGTGTGTATCTTGGTGCAATAATTGAGGTTGACTGACTCACCGCATGTCTCTGTGTAACATATATTTCCAATTTTTTCAATATTCCGACGTAAAAATCTCTGAGAGAGAGAGAGAGAGAGAGATTATCTATACGTTTATAGCCGCTGCTGCACGCAAGAGTGCCATAAAAATTCCGAGACCTCCGGGTCGATCGAAAAGGCATCGAGTATATCGATTACGATCTATGCCGGTGATTCACCTCTCCTATACCTGTAGCTCTTGACGGAAGGACCCGATTGAAAATGCCGACAATGCGGTCCCCCGGAAAAGGGGCAGGAAAACCAGTACACGGCAGCAGCGTAGCATCACTTTGACGTAAGCGCGCGCGTCGGAGGCATTCCAACAGGTGCTAAATGCGTTTTAGCCCCTGCAGCTATACAGTACCTATACATAGCGCTGAGTTTACGAGAGAGAGAGAGGGAGAGAGAAAGAGAGACGAGGACGACGACTCTACAGCTGACGAATGAGTGTCGCGCCACAGCCGAGAAGTTGAAGGACGCGTGTATAAAAGCTCGAGTGCAGCAAAGCTGGCTGTGCTACTTGCCGGAGCTTTAATTAAGGCGTCGCTGTTTTAAAAATTTCAGACGCGCGAAGAGTATAGCGATCGGGCTTGATTTTTCAATCGTCAAAGTTTGTCTCTCGTTTCAGCGAACCAATACAATACGACTCGAATGTTTCGTCGACCCAATTCTTGCGTACAGTTCGCGCGAGCGTTATTGCCGAGAGCGCTTATCGCACCGGCGCAGGTGTAAAAGCCAAATTAGTCAGCCGGAAGTCGCGCGCTTTTGTTTCCTATAACACTGCCTACTGCAGCCGAGAGCCAGTACGACTGCGTTATCGCTACCGTCCGGCCATACGCCCCTGATGTGTATTGTATAGTTTTCCGAAAGCACGGCTTTTCTATCTCTCTCTCTTCGACTTATTCTATTATTGTAATATTATATACGTTACTCGCGTGAAAGGGCTGTGCACACTCCGCCCGTTTATATTTCACGAAAAAGGGCCGGGGATCTTATACGGTCGAGTGGAAAGTTTTGAAAAATAAATTTCACGCCCACGCGAGTCCAAGGAAAACATTTGTTCAAAAGCAGCGACCGGAAATAGAGAGCCAAGTTGCGGTGTTTGCGAGCGCAGTCACGTTTGCGTTTTCTATTGCGGTCCGCGCGCGAAACTCGCCTCGCCTCTCTGCTGCTGTATACAAGCGGTTGTTGCTATACGCATAGTTTGCGTCGAATATAGTAGTTTTGCCCCCTGTGTGCGTATACCCGCGCTCCATAACTGCGCGCGAGTCGACTCGTCCATTCAGTTAATGGGGTTTCGAGTTTGCTCTAATTGCAAGGACGCGCGGCGTTAATGAGATGTGCGAGGGTATATATATATGGGTGACAAAGTCACGCGAACTCACCTTCGGGACTCCGCTTTCGCGAGATCGCCTTGAGATGGTAAATACCTGTAGGTATATATAGCAGCGATAATCTGCCGATAAGTGCAGTGCTGTACTCTGACTTAGCGTTGAGAGATGCTGTTACTTTCGCCCATTAGAAAACGAACCCCGGAAAAGTCGTCGTCGCCGGGCACATTAGCCCTCGGGATAGATAAGCAAAGATTCTTTCAAAGTGGGATCGCTTTTAGACACGCTCGCTGATGTGTTCGCGAGTGACTCGTGCCGGAACTCCGACTACTTCTCGAAGCATAAGTAAGTAGCTCTGGTTTGACTTTTCGATTCTCCCTCGCGGGACACACAGCGAGAGATCTCTCTTGGAAAACAAATTACGCAATAAGCCTTTGCGCAATCCGTTGAAGGGAACATTTGGAATTCGCTCGCGAAACTCGATTATATACGCGAGAAATTATATACCCCCGATTATCTCGTCATGAGTGTATTATAATGTGCATAATTATGATGCGAGAGTTCCGCCGGCTTATAATAATCAGTGCAGTTTGAATTTTAACTGCGTGGAATCACTCGACAACGAGGAGCTGGGGTACAAAAAGGTCGAATCTCGAAAATTTTAATTAATTTCAGATTATGCAATATCCTCCGGCAGAATTGGCACACCGCAGCGCAGCTCTTTATAATAAACGCCGATAATCCATATATAGCGTAATAATACCGATGTGACGGCCAATAGCCCTCGCAATAGCCGTCGTCGCGAACGATGATATATATATATATATATATATATATATATATATAGGTGGCCGTGCTGAAGATTAAAAAGTTCGCGGTACGGCCGCATTATTAAAAAAGTCCGGCCCAGATACGGCCGAGAGAGGAAAAACAGATATATTCGAGAAGAAACCTCGATGGACTCGGTTTTGTAAAGAAAAGAAACGAACGAGTAAACATATACCTATATACACCCAGCTCCAGCAAAGTCGGCGCAAAAGAGAGTAGACGCTCGCGATAAAGCGCGAAATTGCGCGGCAAGAGAGAAAGGCGAAAGTGACTCACTTTGTGGATGATATATATATACAGTATACACACACACACACACAACACGTATATACATACCCACGTCTCGTTGCACAATGCTTGGGCACTTATACGAATTACGTCTGAGGGGCGCGTGCCAGAGAGTACAGAAAGAGTTTCCAGGCGGGGCCAGTGTCGGTCGTATGCGCGGTTTCGTTGGTTTGCATGCCGAGAGTGACTATCTCTCTCTGCGGCTCCGCGCGCACTTCCTTGATCGCTGCTCCAAGATACCACTCCGGCGATGAATTAGTCTGCGCTTTCCGTTTTCACGCCGAGTTTCTCGGATTATTTATTTCATTTTACTCGTGGTGGAGACGTCGAGAATCGACTCGGTGTGGGATTTATTATTCGAAAGTTGCCGCGCAGGATAATCACACGCATGTACGTGAACACTCGTGCGCACGGTTAAGCTCTTAATCAACCGCTGCGCGTATAATTGTATAGCTGCAGAGAGAGAGAGAAAAGAATCCGTAATGAAAGCGAGATCTTATTTAATAAACAGGGAATTAAGAGAGACCGATAGCGTGCGCGCGCGCGCACAATGGAATCAACGAAGGAAAAAGCCAGCAGCAGTAAGCAGCAGCGGGAATTTCAATTAATCCATCGATTTCGCTCTTTTATAAACACCCGACTCCACACCGACTCTCGATTATCGTCGTCGTCGTCGTAGCGCGGTATTTTCTTTGTTGCGAGTGCACACTTTTGCGGGAATCTCACGAATATAATGCAGCTCGCTGCTGCTGCTATACGGGGAGAGAAAAATAATTGGCTGGATTTATTATGTATGCGCGATCTCTCTCTCTCTCTCTCTCTCTCTCTCTCTCTCTCTCTCACCTTACATATGTATATATATATATCGATTTCGTATACGTTGGGCATATTATGCGCTGCGCCACACGTCTCTGTACAGCAGCAGCAACAGCGGGCCTATTACTGCACTGTGTGTGTATATATATATGTGCCCGGCGTGAGAAAGTCTAGGACTCGCGCGCGAGCGAGACCCGGCTGTAATATATACACAGTCTTTAGTTGTAATAGGTCTAGCTTGTACATACACGTGGATATACAAGGGTCCTGCTTAACAGCCGGCAGCTATATGTATTATACACTACTCCCACTCCGTTGCTGCTCTCTTTTTCGCGCTAACTCTTGCGTGGCGTGCCATTACTTAGGGGAGTCCTTCGGAGTGCCTGGAACTCGGATGTAGTGCGCTATACACGTGTGTATATATATATGGAAGGACTAACGCTGGGCGAGACGCTGCAGCTTCGTTTCTTCCTTAACGAAGGCCCTAACGACTCGCGCGGTTAATTGCATTACGTTATACGCTCTTCTTCCTCCTACTGCTATTCTCTCCTCTCTCTCTCTCTCTCTCTCTCTCTCTCTGGCTCTGCTTCGCGCGGTAGCTCGAATAACATAGCGCGCAAGGGAGAAAACAAATAAATTGCAACGCCAGCAACGCTCTCTCCCAGAATTGTCTCCTATCTCCGTTCTGCCTTCGGCCGCCACCGCCGCCCCATCAATGGAAATAATTCCGCGCTTGTGTATACGCTTATTTAATCCCTTATATATACAGCTGCCTGTGTGTAGGCACATTGAGACATTTTTGCGCAACTCGTCGCCGTGTAATTCGACGGTTGGGAGAGCTGTAAGCGCCGTTGTTTCCTACAATGCTGAGAGAAAGAGAGGAGAGGTTTTATTGCGATTGGCTTCCGTGAACGGATCGTAACTTTTTTTTCACGGCCTGGACGAAATTGCTGCCACCGTCGACTTGCCTTCTCACATTTCTTACCAAGTCAGATGCTAGTTCGTGGTTTGTTGAACTCGGCTGAGTTTTGTGTGTTTGTTGATAATCAATGAACATTATACCTGACATTTCTTTGCCTAATCGAAATCGAATCAAAAGCCGTAACTCTGCTGCGGGTTCTCGATCCGACTCCAAACCGACACAAAGCAAGCTCTCGAGCTTTGAATGAAAGCCCGCAGGCGTTGTGTGTATTTTGCTACAATTTGTCATCGTCTCTTGCTATACGACTGTGCACTAATAACCATCCTTTTTTTCTCTGTTTCAGGTAAGCGACGATTTCCAAATACACTGCAGCGAATGCTTACAACAGCCGACGATATCGGGGTAACGTTAATTAACCGAATCTATTTATTTATTTCCAAACTTCGTAGATTAAATAGCTGCGCGCACGTATCATAAGTCAAAGTAAAAATCTCTTTACGCAATAGCTCTAACGTACGTACGTCTCTCGTAACAAGCCTCTCGTAGGCCAATTGCACCTGTGCAACCAATCACCATAATCTCAGCGCAATATTCTCCAAGCCCGCGGTATATAGTAGCCCGTAAAGATTTATCTTCTCATTACGCTCATTCGGCAAATAAAAGAAAATATCCTTCATCTCCGCGCTGCATTAAATTTTAATAGCTCTACAGCCGCAGCCTAACCCGATTATTAACAAAGCGCAAATCGGCGGAAGAAAAAAAAAACTACTCTCATGATGTGTATAACGTAATGCACGACGAATCAAAGAAAGCCAAAGGCACATTTTACGCAACGCTCAGCTCCGTGTAAAAAACTCCTCGAAAACTCTCCTGTCTCTTCCTCCGAGTGTATACTCTTCTCTCCCTCTCTCTCTCTCTCTCTCCCTCTGCTGCACTCGAGCGTCGCGGCGGCGGTGAGAGAACAGAGAGCGGCTGCACTCGCTAAAAGGCTGATGCACTTATAGACGTAGCTCTCTCTCTCTCTCTCTCTAGAGCGCGCGAGCGATGTGTAAAGAGGGGGACGGCTCTGCGCAAATTCAATTATAACTCTTTCAATTATAACTTTCGAATTTTAATCTTATTTCGGTGTCGCGCACGTGCGCGCGCAGAGCCCGCCTATATACATATAAGAGTCTCGGATTATGAATTATGAAGTTAACGTGTAGCCGCCAAAGTTAAACAGAGAAAAAACGCTCGCTCGCGCAGATGCGCCTGATGGCGAAAAAACCCGTGGGTGTAGGCTACAGTTTTTAGAGAGCTTCCCCTTCTCGAACTTTCCGTCGAAGTCTCGCGCGCTCTCTCGAGAGAAGAAGAAGCTATTATGCACTTTCCGTCAACTCGCACTCGGGGAATTTCATTATCGATCGAGGGAGTTCTTTTCAATCGAGTGTATTTCTTCGCGCGATTCCAGCTTGACGGTAATGAAGTGCGGAAGAACAGACGGCGGAGAGAGAGGGGGGGGGGAGGTATTCTGTAATTGACTTATACAGAGAGAGTCGAGTTGCGGAATAATAATGAAGTCAGCCAAAGAGACCAGTTCTCGAGGAATTAGTTATTCGAGTCATAATTCTTTCGGCGCTCGCAATTACGTCGAGTGCAGATTTTCTTCCCTCATGCGCGGAACGCAGAAAATGCCTCTCATCGAAATGACGTAAAGTATATAATCAGACTAGTCGATAGACAAAAAGCGATATTCCAATGAATTATTCCTAGCGCGACGCGAATAATATACTAGTCGGTCTTTTGTACGGTATGTCCTCGCGAGAGCGCGTTTACTCGCTCATTATATTCGCCTGGAAAATCCTTCAAAGTCACCGCGATTTATTCAGCCCTTTCAATCCATTCAAATCCAACGGTATAATACAGAATTCTGACTCGCGGTCCAAGTTCTCTCGTTATTATAATATCGAGGCTAAGGCATCCGACGATCGATTAAATAAACGCTCGTTATACGGAAGATCTCCCTCGGCTTCTCTCTCCTCTCGGCGGTATCTAACGAGAGGAGTTCGGCTATATCGGCGATCAAAGTTACTCAATCACAGTTTCCTCTGGGAATTATGCAAAAAAATCAAGATAAAACAGAGTCGATATATATACCTGAGCTGCCGCAGAGGTGTCAGAGTCGGAAGATAAACGATAGCAGATAGATAGTCGATCTCTTTCTCTCTCCTATAACCGTTGAGCGACGTTATGATTTCGTCGCTCCTGCAACGCATAATATATCCGATCTGGAATTCCTAGGAATATCGAAGGAGGAGCCCATTAAACTAAACTCTTGTGCGGCGGCGCCGATGCTGTGCGGAGAAAATGAAGATGTCACTGCGCCGATCCCACTTTATTCGAGCGAGAATACTTCGTGCGCGCCGCGTCTCTTGAATTCTTTCTCTCGAGGCTGCTTCTTCCGAGACGAGTTCGACGAGTGCATTCGTGCGGTAATCCACTCACTCGGATTTTCTACTCGTCTCTATATGGGCTATTATGCTACTCCGAAGAGAAAACAGCGCAAAGATCGCACGTTGTTTGGGCAGCGATGAATATTTCATGAAATCAGCTGATTCGCCGATATGTAAACAAACACAGGTACGGCACGGCGCTAGTTGCAAAAATATGCGGTAGAGTCGTAACTTGCGGGTCATGTTGAATGGCGCAAGAGCTAATTTAACGACACGCGAAATTATATTCTCCCTCCCTAATTAGATCACTCGACTGTACGAGCGAAAAAGCGGCTTGTAATTACAGCCACCGCTACGTTATTTCTTTTGCCGAACTCGAGTAAATCCGCACTAGGCAGTGAAAAAAATTAATTAAAAGCGCTTGAATCTATACATACGCCGCGGGAAAAATCATATTTTTTCGCGAGCGAGCTGGATCAAAAACCGCTTTATTTTTCATGCCGCGAGGAAGACAAAGGCTCGGCTTTTTCATTATGGGCTTTTCCATCCACGTTCGATATACAGCACGACGCTCCTCTTTTTTTTCTCCACTGCTGTCGTATACACTGCGAGCATTTTTCATACACACGATGTAACGTTAGGCGCGCGCGTTTTGTAATGCTGCATTAATCGCCGTGTAATCCAAGACTCAGCGACGCGCAGAGAAAGAAGCGTCAGCATCAGCGCTCCTCTTTCGTTTCTTCTCCCTTTTCTTCTTCTTTTTTTTTCGCTCCACCAAAGCCAGTTTCTTATGTATACTCGAACGGGCTTTTCGGCGCCGCTAATCTCACCGGATTAACCTCGATGGCGACCCTTCCAATTTCTCTCTGCCGATCGAACGACTCTCTTTTTTTTTTCCTCTTGGCCACACGCGAGGGGAAATGTTTAGATAGAGTTTACACGATAGTGCAAAAAACGCTCTATAGAGTGCGATATCTGCATGTGTGTATACTCGCGCGTTTTAATAAACGCGACGGAATGAAACACGGAGCCCGTATACACGTATACGATATATATAGAAATAGAAGGAGAATCGAGGGTTCCCGATTGTTTTCCCATTTTCGCCGTGTATCCCGTATATAGAGGTGTGCATTGCTGTTTACTCTATCTCGAGCGCGCGCTTTCCCTCTCGCTCCCTTCTCGCAAAACAAATCCGGGGTAAACAGACAGCGCGAGAGCGTCCAGGCTTTTTAGAATCTTGTTTACAATCGAAACGTCGAGGGCCCCAGAGAGTGCGTTTGTGTTATTTTCCGTTTTTCCTCCCAGCTTTCTTCTCTCTCTCCCTCTCTATCTGTCGCACATACTCCTCGTTCCGTTGGTGATTCTGTTTTATGTACTTTATTTTGGTCGGCGTCGCCTCGTTTCTTTTGCACTCGCGAGCACGTGTTTGATAAAGTTAAAAGGAGCCGGAATCGGTTCGCCGGACACTCGATAGATGCGTCCTGAAAAAGTTTGGGAAGCAAAAAATTTCGCTCGTTTCTCCGATCGAGCGTGTGTTATACGCTCGACTTGTTTGTTTCGCAGTTTATCCGGGCTGAGAAAAAAATTTATACGCTTATATACGTTTATAACGCGCGAAATACGAATAACGCGTCGAGTAATAAAAAAAAGATGGTTTATTTCGAGGCGAAAGCAAACAAGCCAAGGTGAAAAATTGCCGAAATTGGCTTTTATAAGTAGGATCATTAATAACGCGCGCGAGCGCCCGCGAGTTATTTCCCTATAATTCGACAGAACCGCTGTGTCAAACCAGTTCTCCCAAGCCAAAATTTTACAAAGCTATATATGAAATCAAACTTCGTAGCCTCGATGCACAAACGGAGCAGCGCCTCTCGCACAAAGGAGGCTCTCTCGGGGTGAAAATCTCTCGGCAGAAGAACCGGCTAATTTTTCCCATAAAAACTCGAGCGCGCCTTGCTCTCCTTGAATCGCGCTCCTCCTCGACTGCATCGACAGTACAACAGCCCCCCTATACAGCTGAGAGGTGTGTGTAGTGTGTGTACGTATCCCCCCCTACTCGGATCCTATAACAACGCGAGGTAGAAACTTTCGCGCCAGACTGTACCGGCCCCGAAGAACGCTTAGCCTTGAAGTCTCTCCGTTCGTTCAGCAGCTTTATACAGGCTTTGCTTTCCGAAGGGAGAAGCGTCTCTCTCTCGCGTTCACCTTATGCACGTATAATACGTACGCTCCAGCGCGTATGGCGCTACTGGCGCGTTCTCTCGAACGTAGTCGAGCGCGGAGAAAGAGAGGAGAGTGGATATCGCAAAAAATTGGGCTTACTTTTTCGCTCGAGGTTCTTCGGTTATAATTACGCGTCGAGGATTTACGGTGCTGCGCATCGTTGACGGCACTGCTGCTGCTACTGCTGCTGCTGCTACGTTGTAAGCGCGTGCATTGTTCGCTCGTAATTGTTTACGAAAGCGTGTACATAGTTTTGCCTTCGGTCGGTCAACTACAAAATTCATCATTTTTCCACCCTCAAATTAATTACACTCGTTCGCTTGTTTACCGCCCTCGACTGTGCATACACAATAAAAATCGTTTAGCGGTGCAAAACAATGAACCGCGTGTAGCGAAATTGAATCTCATAATTGCAGAGCCCAGAGAATGAGGGAGAGGGAGAGACGAGTCACTCGCCGACCACGAGAACTATATTTTCCCAGTTCTACCTATCTCCCGTGCGCGTTGCCGCCGCTGAAGGTAGAGAAAATGCTCGCACGGAATGGACGCTTAAGTACAAGCTGCCTTTGCCGCTATAAAGGCTGGGACAGACGCTAAAGAGAAAGAGAGGAGCAATAGGCGCGATGGTGGGGGCGCAGAGAGACGCTCTCGCACACAGGTTAAACCCATAACTCGGTTCTTCCCTTGAACGCAGCTGCTGCTGCCGTCGTCTTAAATACACTGCAATCCGCGAGAGCTCTGCTGCCTCTCTTTTCTAGGGCCTCTGATGCCGCTGGAAGATGAGACGAAGAGAGAGAGAGAGAGAGAGAGACTGAGAGATGGAAGGGTTGGAGGCGGACGACGAGAGACGAGGCTGGATAACAGTTGGGATGCGAGAGTTTTTATACTTTCAGAGCTGCGACTATATGATGCTAATTGCCGGATTTTCCTTCTCCTTCAATTTTACTGCTCTTCTGATACTAAGAAGCAAACGCAGATTCGCACGATAAGTTTGAAAATAAACAAGCCCTCTCTTTCGATTTAGAACGGACGTCATCGCGCCTCCGAGAAGAAGAATAATGCACATAAACGTTTCTTCGCCTTCTATTTTTTCCACGCCAAATATCTCCCGGCTGAGATTAAAGAATCTCCGCTAAGTTTTACAAGTCGCGCGAATAAAAATCGCGGTATTTTTAACGAAGCCGTGTATACATCTCAGCAGCTGCTGCTGCTGCTGCTGCTGGCGCGTATATATTTTTAGCGCATTGTTTATAGAGGCGGGTCCATTGTAGATTTCGACCAACTGCACGGAATTAGAATTCTCGCGGGCGATTTCTCGCCAGATCTTTACTGGCTGGCTCTGTGCAGTGCGCTTTTTTCCGAAGCTATTTCCCCGCACGTCGTTCGTAAATCACTCGCCGTTCAGAGGATGGACTACTGGACGTTCTAGGGAGGGAGAAGGAGAGAGATTTCTCGAGCTCGTAAATAGCGGGGAAAGAGCGTAGAGCCGATTGCAGTTTATTGTGCCTTGGCGAAACAACTATTTCTGATTTTGATGAAAATATACCGCGAAGAAAGTGTTTACTCATTTGAATTTCATATTTATCGAAGCCAGCATGACCGTAAATTAATTATTCCGCAGTTTAGATAGGCTTCGCGCGAGGCACGTTAATCGTCGTGATTTCACGAGAGCGGAACGAGGTGATTAAACTGATAAGAGAGAGCGAGTCGTTAGAGATGATTATTGAAGAGTGTTTGAAAAGTAATGAAGACGTGTCTTGTCGCATATACACGCGAGGGATACGTCACGACAAAGGCCTGCTTGTTGTCGCTGCGAATGCACGTGTGCTTTTATGAATACGTAACGCGTATTGACTGACAGAGTCACGTCACTGTATTATGAAAAAATTCATCCGAGCTGACGGATCCTTCAGCAATTATGTACCTACTTGCGTCGGCTTCTTTCTATAAACTGCGAATCTTGAATTTTGTCGTGACCGAGAAGAAAATGCAAATGTACGGAGGGAGGCGTGACTGTACCTAAAATCAAGGATTTAGCGGGGACAGCACCGGAGGTGGTCGTCGTCGTCGTCGTTGTGGCGTCGGCCCACCCCAAGAGAGATACCATACGCTACTTTAGGGGCTGGAGAACGACGCGCGTGCAGCCCGTCGGATAACGGGAAATTTATCGTGGTCGGCTCGCTTTGATTATTTTATTCCAACCACCTCTTCTTAGTAGCTAGAGACTAAAGCGAAAGTTTTAAAACGACTCGAGATTTTAAACAGGATACAGCCAACGAATTCTTAAGGAATATTAACCTAAGGCTGAGTTGACATTGGCCGCCGCCGCCGCCACTCGCGTGTACGTGCGAATTAGTTTACACAGCAAAACTTTATCTATTAGCAGTGCTCTCGCGCTAGTGAGAAAGCCGAACTTTCCTAGTTATGGCGCCGGCGTTTAACGTCTCCTCCCGCAAGCACACGTATACGTCGCGCACGTAAAGTTTCGGTGTGCAAAGTCGCGAATTAAAATCATCCTAGGTCCAAATATTAAATTAACCTCACTGCTAGCAAGTTTCCCACGTGCATATATGGCTCTCCGGAAAATTCTTCTCGCCTATATAAGCTGTATAGCGACTATCCTTTGCACAGCATTAATGCGCGGACACGCCTAGGCCAATTTCGCTCTCGGGAAAGTGGCAATAAATAACGTCGCCGCATAGCCGACGACGAGTTTACACGCGCGGCAGGTAGAGGCACGCGCGCGCGTGTACTGTATAGCGCGTCGGGCGTGACGATGAATTTATTAGCGCTGCGACGATTGACTGCTGGTACACCTTTTTTATTTTGGGGATGAGCTCCCCTACTTCGGCTACACGACGATGTTTGATTCATCTTGTTGCGAGAGAATACGGGATTAAGGCTGCGACTGTGTTTAGCCGGTGGTTTTTTATGAGCTTGGTAAGACGATTGACGGTTAATAATTCCTTAGCTCGCGTGTATAGCGTTGAGTTTTCCGCTGGTATATCGAGAAAGTCGGTAATTTTTCCTCGGCTCGTTCACAGTATCCTTAACGATATTATATTCTTTAATAAACTCCATCTGCTTTTTGTCCACGATATAATACTACAAACACAAAAGCCTACGATCGCGATCTAATTACCTATCTCCATTAGCCGAGCGTAAATAACCTTATTATTCCCTTCCGCTCTCTCTCTCTCTCTCTCACTCTCTCCGGTCTCTCGTACATTATTTTATTGCATAAGGCCAACGTCGCCCGGCAGAGTTGATTAGGCTGCTGCCGCTGCTGCTGTACACTTGCGTAACGACGATATCAAAGATTACACGTGTGTATATATATACACACACACACACACACACACACACACACACACACACACACACACACACACACGCGCCGTTCGAAAGTTTTCCTCGATGAAAATCGTTCGCAACTCCGTTTCTCCGTTTCCTTCACAGGAAGCGATAATCACTATTACTTTCGTATACTCAATTCGATCAAAGCTCGTATTCAAGAAAAATAAGAGGAAAAACCAGGCACTAAACTTCTTACGTGCAACGCGGCGGAAGGGAAGTAAAATAAATAAATTGGCGCTGTACTAAAAGCAGCAGACAGGGGCTACCGAATAAAGCGCTCGGTAAATTCACGAGCGGCACTTCTCTGTCTGCACTGCAGCACTGAGAGAGAGAGACTCACGACTCGAGTGTATAAAGCCGACGGCAGTTATAGATTGGATCGTCGCGCGCGAAACGAGATTGAGCAGCTAATGCACTCCCTCTCTCTCTCTCTTTCCGACGCCCTCGACGTTGCATGCACTCGAGCGAATTCGCGCGCGCTGGTTTTTATGACGCCGTGAGTGTGCGAGAGTTTTTTTTTTTTTTAATTCTTTTTTCGGACCTGCGAACTTTTCTATTAGCATCTGCACTTTGTCGAGAGTTTTGAGAAATCGTTGGGTTTGCGTCTGTTTAATAAACAAAAATTAAATATATCGACCTGAATCAGCGTCCGACAAATTCTGAAAATATTACAAACGAATCGTCGTCGGTTAGCTCGTAAATAAATCAGCCTAAATTTAAACGCCGGAGATTCTCGGAACAACGAGTCTTTTTCCAAAGCTCACTGCCGACGAGCTTTCCGTTTACACGCGAACGCCGCGCTTGTTTGACATAATCCCACGCGCTCGCGCGGGACTCTTTGTTCCTCTTTTCGCAGACGTGTATAACACACAGACACACAAGGAGAAGGCGTCGAAGCGTGTGTTATATGCGCAGCAACAGCAGCAGCTCACTGAAAAAGAAAACCGAGAGTCGTCGTTGCCGCCGTCGTCGCGACGAAAGAGACGACGAGTATACACTAATAGTGGGTCAAGAGAGTTGCTCTCTTGTTCTCTCGCACTGCAACGAAGACGTGCGAGTATTGTTATTTAGTCTGCTCTCGCCCCCCCATCCGATCGTAAATTTTAACAAGCGCCCGTAAAGCTGCCTTCGCGCGCGCTATGTTTATTTTATTTTCTCGCAGCTCTCTTTCTCGAGTTTTGGAGAGGCTTATCGCTGGCGCATTTTTTTTTTTTTTCAAGAGAGGCAGCGAGGCCGGAAAATACGCGCTCGCGCTTTTTTTTTCGAGTGCGCCGGGCTCGTTTGTCGCGCTCGCGCTCGAGAGAGCCGGTGAAGGGTAGCCACTTCAGATGATTATCGCCCCGGCGACAAATCGTTTTCTCCTTTATATTTCGTGCTGCTGCTATAGTATAGCTTCGCGCCTTTTTCCCTCGCGTGTGTGTAATTTGAGTGAGCCGCTTAAAGAACGAGAATGTGTGTGTGTGTGTGTGTGTGTGTGTGTGTGTGTTGCTTTTATGGCGCTCCGTATTACTTATAGAGCTGCGTAATGCAAGTGCGGATTTACGTAATATTTTCAACAGATTCGCGTCAAACTTCCGTTTTCTGTCTCCGCATCATGTGGCCCGATCGTATCTTTGAAAGAAGCAGCAGCAGCAGGAGCCAACTTCCGGCCGATCCTCGATTTTCTCTCGCGCACGTACGAGCATTCGGAGACGAGATTCGCGCGCTGAGAGAATCCCCTTTTCTTATTCTCGTGTGCCAGGCACGCGGCTGCATTCTCGTTACTGCGAAAAGTAGTTACGTCGCCCTGGAACCAAACGGCTATGATATCCCAGAGTCTCTAGCTCTTCCTTTTTTGTCTTTTATCGCTTTTTATAGCTCGGACTCGAGCACATCCTTATCGAGTTTTTTTTTCCGCTTCTATTTTCGCGAACTTTGCAAATTATACACGCATAAATACACGCACCGAGTGAGCTTTCTCGATTTTCATCGGACGAAAGGAACGAATCTCTAGCGATGATAGCCTTATCCATTCTCTCTCATCCCCGGGAACTCTCGGCCTCGTTCATATCGTCCGGCTGGTCATTTTTTTCCATTTCTCTCGAAAGCCCTGATTTCTCCGCCTCTCTTCCTCTTCCTCCTTTATCCGGAATCCCAGAAACAAACGAGTTTCCCAGCTCTGTCTCTCTCTCTCTCTCTCTCTCTCTCCGCCGGGAAAATGTTTTCGGATATGGCCGCAGGAGAGAAAGCACGGCTCGCTCGAGAGAGCGAAGCTACGTGTGTCCGGGGGTCAATGAAGCGCAAACGCGACTCGAGGGTTAGGACGCCGACGACGACGTACGTTTTCCATCTCCTAAAGCCGGTTAGCTTCTTCCGCTGATGCCGCTGCTCTCGGCGCACAAAAGCGACGGCGTCGGCGACCTCGGCGGCGACTTTGGCCGGGCTCTCGGCTGTGCTTAATTCGCATTTTCGTTGGCCTCTCGCGCGTGTATGTGTCTGTATATACGTGACACGCTAGACTGAGCTGTTGCTTTTCTGCTCGTATACGAGCCTGTGTGCTATGTATATGTTCGTCTTGGATACTCGATCGACGAACTGGTTCGGAGGTTGTTGCCTCCCGTATAATAGGTACGTCGCGACGCGAAGTGTTTCAAAAAATATATTTTTATTCCTTTAGAGACACGGCTATTAAAGAAAGAACAGTCGGTGACACCGATTAAAGATTAAATTTACATCTGGCATTTTAATACTACACACTCCGCGTCAGTTACTAAGTTATAATTCTACAGAATTACAACAGCTCGCGAGATGTATTTTTCCACTGCTCGTTTATAATTATATTAGCTCATAATAAACCGTCGGCGCGAATAATCGTGTTCTAAATTGACGATCCCAAAAGGAGCCGAGAAAATCAGCTCTGCGCCATCAAAGCGCGAAATCTCTCTCCCTCAAAGGAAGCAAAAAGAGATTGGCTCGTCAATCGAGAGCTTGCAGAGAGATGTCACACCGGGAGTACAGTGGCTGCCGATAAAAATGGCGCCGCCAATAACAGCCGGAGTATCATGAATCACACGCACGACGACGGAGACGGAGGAATATGGAATGGCGCGCTCGCGCGCTAACAAGAACGCTGAAACGTCGGAATCAATTTCGTCCCCAGGGAGAGGAGGTTATAAATCAAGCCTTTCCTCTACTATACTTCTTCCTCCTTCTCGGCGCACCTTCTTCTTCGTTCCACGCGAGCGCATAAACATACACGGCGTTTTTCACGCGCTAGACAGGAAGCAGTTTTCCCTGTGTGTGTCGATTAGAACCTAGAGATGTGTACATATATATGTATTTGGAGAGGATTCCCCTTAGTTAAAATACCGCGCGCACACGGCTATATACCGATGAAAAATTCGAGAGACTCTCGCATATGAAATTACACGCCGCTTCCATTATTCTATTATACACCGGCGCAGGATCGCGGCTTATCAGCCTCGCTCGGCGCCATTGGCTCGCGCACACGAGATCCAAGGAGATAACGCACGCACCTTGTTAGCCACCACCGCCGAGCGTCTCGTTCGTTATCGCCGCTGTGCAGAGTATATAGGCCCAGCTTTTTTTTCTCTTCTTCTGAGCGCGGGTGCGTGCACGCGGTCTTTTATAATGGCCCCACGGAGGGTTGTTTTTCTTACCCGCAAGGGCTGCTATACACGACGGCGGGGAAAGCTTTGTGCGCATGCGGGGGGTCGAGGAATATCGGTGTATAATTATTCTTTTTTTTTTCTTCGGGGAGGTGTGCAACTTGTTTGCATCGGGTATGGGGTGACTTTCGGTGTGAATTGCGAGAGCGTCGAGATAAATTAAATAACGAGCTTGTTCTATTTTTTGTTTCAGGTAAGTCGAATAAGGAGCGAGTTTCTTGGGTCGACTGTCAGTCTTCATCCTCATCCGACGCGAGAAGTTAATCCGAGCTGATGTCTATGAGTATAATGATTAAATTTATTTAAACGATTCAGAGACAGTGATAATTCGAGGTACTCAAATTGATATTCAATTATAATCCGCGAAGAATCCAACCGAGAATTGGATCATCGATTAACTAATGAAATGGTTCTTCGCTCTGAAAATAACCACCACAAATGAATCAACGATTCCAACCAGCGTGATCCAGATAAAAGAGTGTCCTCTACATACACACACACACACACACATACTAACTCGCTCGAACAATAACTCGGAAATTTCAAGAAGAAGCATAGCGACCACCAGGGCTCATCCGCGCGCGCGCGCATATAACGAGCCTCAGCCCCTTACAATATTAACCCTCTCTCTCTACTACTCTCGTTGTACTAGGCCATTGTCTTGTCAGCAAACTCTTAATTTACCGACTCCCGGAAGAGCGGCAAGGATCTCTTTCTCTCTCTATATCGAAGAGTTTGCACGAGATGATGAAAGAATCCCCGCGTAGATTTAGCGAAAAGGGCGGCGAAAGTAGCCTGCAACTTTATATTCGCGGAATCGAGTCGTCGCATCGTCGTTATCTTGCTGCTGACAGGGCGAATGCTACGCGATTGTCTCTTTTCTCTGTATATGCTAGTTATGGGGGTGTCGTGTGTCTCGCGTGTGTTCCCTCAATTATATACGTTTATTTTCTCCTTTGAGCAAAGTCACTTTGAACTGTATATTCAGTTTCTCTGGCAGTCACCTGTTTTATCGCCATTCGAGAATGGAAGTCTTTTAAGGAGCGTTTTCGCGAGAAAAGACACGAAAAATCTCGCGTTCTCAGTAATTATACTCGCGACGGTCTATTTTTCTCCCACAGCCTAGAGAGACACTCTCGCGTCGAGATTTACGTTTACGGCCACATTATCTGTGTGTATTCACGGCTAAGTATATGCGCCGTAAACTCCGCAGTTTCCATAAAGTTTGACGCGAGGATTACGCGACGCCGAGCCGCGAAAAGCAAACGTAGACACTATACCCCGTCGTCGACTCCTATTAATCGTACTCCATTTTAATCTGATATATATATATATATATATATATATATATATATATATATATTAAAAAAAAGAAAGCACAGGAACGCAGTATAAAATAAACTGCTTTCAATACGAGAGAGCCCTCGCTCTTTGTCTTCTGGAAACTGCGACGAATATTACAGCGCAAGACGCCAGCGGCGTATTGCGTGGGTTAACGACTTCCGCGCCTCGACATTTACAATAGCTCCGATCATTACAGCTGCTCTCTCGCGCTCAGTTCCAAGTTTACCAAAGTTCGCCTTCTATATTCTCAGCGGCGGCGTCGGCGTCGGCAGCGCGGCCCCGTTATTATCCATTATTCGCCGTCCGAGGTCCGAATTTCGTCGTCGAGCAATTAATTCTCGCGGACTCGTCCTAATGAAACGTTATGTTTTCAAAGAAAGAGAGAGCCGAATGCGAGTTACGTATATATAATAACGGCAGCTTTATTGACTGAGCGCGCGCGATTAATTGCCGTGGATTATATCGCGCGGCAGACTACAGCCAGCGTAAAGAGAGAGTGTTTTATTGTGCGGGAGAGTCGTTAGTGAGAATGAGGAAATATCGCCGCAAAGAGCTTCTCATTATCATAATTTCTTTTATTCGGACGCGGCGGGATTTTTGGCTTTTATAAGACCGATTTCCGGTGTGTTGTCGTCCACCGCGCGTAGGAGGTTCTGGACAGCTGCCCGACTCTCTCTCTCTCTCGCTCTCTCTCTTGAATCACGTACTTTATCTTCGGCTAAATCAGCTATGGCGCAAAGAATAAACAAGCGGTGTGGCGTTGTTGCAACGGATTCTATTTTCAAAGTAAACACTCTATCGAAACACCTCGCTTGATTAATACCACCGATACGAGCCGAGGAGACGCGTATAATACGTGTTATAACTTTCGTTCCATTAATCAGCTGTTCCTTCTCTCGTAAAAGTCTAGCTTTACTCCCACGGCACTTGTTATATACGAGTGCGAGCGCGGTATGTGTTGCAATTAAAAGGGTGTAAAGTGCCAAAGGAGCGAGCGAGGGAGAAAAGGCGCGAGCCCTTGTTCCAGAGTGTCGCCTCGGGGTTGTAATAGCTTTGGGAGCAAAGAAAGGTGGCTTATTTCGGCGGCTGCCGAGGTCAAAAGAGCTTTCGTCGCGCGCGAGATATTAATTTTCCGCAATGCCGCCGCTGCAAATGTATTTATCACTCTTTCGTAATGGATTTATTGTACGAGAACGTATTCAAAGATGAGCCGCATTTCGAGCATCGTAAAATCGAGTTTTTCGCGCCCAGTAAGTAACTAACAGCAGCAGCAGCAGCAGCGAGACGGCTAGCGGAGCGAGTCCAATTAAAATCGAAAATGAAAAACTCTCCCTCCGCGCTGATGGCTGGGAGTGCAACAACAAGATAACGAACTTACTTTTACCGCGCGCGTAGTGCAAGCGAGTGCAAACTCGGCGGGCAAACCGAATCTTTAGTGGAAACTCGCTTTAACACGGACGCAAGCTCGAGCGGCAGCTGCGATTCTCTCTCTCTTGGCGCAATTTCCAAGTTAGGTCCATTAAAGGCTGCTGCGTGAATCACAACAGCTGGGGATGCGCACAGCCGCGGCGTTGATTTGAATGTAGATTTCGCGCGAATTGCCGCGCGCAACTTTCCAGCCAGCTGAAAAGCTCGCACGCGCGGCTGAAAGCGCTGTGAAAATCGCTCGAGCTTGATTGACCGGGAGACGTTGATTCGATCTCGTGTCCCTCGACCTATCAGCGTCTATTTATGTTTGAAATTAAATTCTCAGTATAGTTCGAGTTTAAATCATGCATATGGCTATAACTTCATTTCATTATATATAAGCGCATAAATATATATATATATATATATATATATATATGCGCTTATAATTAGCGATTAAATAAAGGTCCACGGATTGACGAATAAATAATTCTAACGAGTTCATTCGTATCGCTGAGCTATGAATATTTGCCCTCGATACATATTTCCTGGACCATTGAAGCGTCAAAGTCGCTTTAATTAATTGGTTCAAAATTAAAACGTTTCGCAATTACATGACTAATCTATATAAATTAAAAATAAAGAGCACGATCGATCGCTCGCTTGTCGAGAATGTAAAATCCGATTCGCTACGACGAGAGCGAAATTCACTAAAGCCCACGTCGCTTATAGCTCGCGGCTGAAAATGTATTCTAAAACAAGAATCGCCGCTGCGGAAAATGTAGCTAGCCTTTCGCGTTTTATCGAGGCGCACCATCCCCGCCTTTCCTTTTGAGATTACACGCCCCCGCACTAGGCTCTCTTCTCTCGGAAACTCGCGCACGCGAAGCCTACATCCATTCATGTTTTTTTCAAAGAGTCGCGACTACTCCCTCTCGCGCTCGCGAAGAAAAAGAAGAGCCCTTTTATGGAGCTTCGCCGACCAAAGCTCTTACGCGCGAGGCCTCTGAAATTATTTAG
>CM053169.1:5614880-5620741 GCA_012977825.3 Pteromalus puparum
CTCGCATATGAACGATAAACTTATTATACACCGGCCTGGCGTCCATCAAATAATACAAGGTATATAGCGTAAAAATCGACTATAGCTAGCTATCCTTTCCTTAATCGGTCCTTAATGGAGAGAAATCGAAAGCGAAAATCGTCCTTCGTATAACAAAGCCGTACGTATACCCGCCGATGGAAAATTGAAGGATAAAGAGGAATCGTGCACTGCAAACTAGCTGCCGCTGCAGTAGTACACAGCCACGAGGGCAGTTCGGTTCGGTAATCGATTTCACGGCCGACGGGCGCGTCGTGCGGGGAAATTCAATAAGAACCGGAAATCGGTCAGCCGCTGCGCTCTCGCGCACGCAATGTGCCTCCGGTATATAATATGGATGTATGCTGGCGCATGACTCGGAGGCATGCATGCATTAAACGCTATAACAAGAAAGTCGATCGCGCATAATTCGCGGTTAGCTTCACTGCTATACGAGACTGGTGATAGCTTCTTTTTTTTTTTTTTTCATCCGCCCTTAATATTGCCTCCTCTCGTTATATTATTTACGAGTGGACTACAGTCCATTGTTAAATATTCGAAATGTATTATATCTGCACTTGTATTTGAGTACCGAAAAAGCCAATAGAACGATTCTCATATGTAAATTCACTATACTCTACAAAGCAGTCATAGAAAATAAAATACGCGCGATCGCGTACCAAATCAAATACCGAAAGCTCTTCTCGAAAGCTCGCACAAAGCGTGTTCATAACGTTGAAATCCAGAATCCTCTCAATCTCTCGCTACAGCCACACACAATTCGGAGATACAGCAGCGCGAAATCTCCCGATAATCCATCCCCGGCAGCAACGGCGGCTAATGCGGATGCTTCGAGGGAAATTAATTTAAAACCCCGCTTACGCGCTCAGGTCTGAGCATCCTGCACTGATCTCTCTCGTGCCGGCGGTACTGGATCCAGAGAGAGGAGACCGGAAGCGTAGATCGCTCTCCGAGAGAGCGTGTAACGGTATCTGTTTCTTCTCATCCTCTTCTCTCTCTCTCTCTCTCTCTATCTATCTATATACTGCTGCCTCTGCTGCTGCTGCTGCTGCTGCTGCTGCTGCAGCGGAGAGTCAAGTTCATACCTCTCGCGATTCCCGACCGTTCATTGACTCCGCCGCGCTCGATCAGCCTTGCGCATCTTGGGAAATGAACTCGTCGTCGCGGTTCTCGCTTCTGCTATATTATATAGATGTACAAGCCGCCGCCGCGATGGCTCATAACGCGCGGGAGTTCATCCCAACCCGCGGTTAACGGCCGCGGAAAAGACGATTCGTACTAATGGGTATAACGACGGTCAAGCAGTTCCTGCCGTTTGGAAAACTTTCGCTGCTGTATATATAACTGTTCGAATAATCAGATTCGTCGATTCGGAGAATGATATGCGAGTGAATGTGTATGTCTGTTTAAAATTTCGTTTGCCTCACGCTCGAATACCGGTTTGATTTGTGGGGGCCGATTTTCGCGGCGGGAAAAACAAAACGAGCGAGAAACGAGAAGGCGAGTTAATGTAATGTAACCGAATACACAGCGTGATGCCGCGTGCAGTCCGTTCGTAAATTTGGGCCAACTTTCCAATTCGAAAGGTAAAGGAAAAAATTGAATATTTCGATAAAAAGGGAAATGCATGTGTGTGTATACGCGCGTGCGATCAGGATGAAAACGAAGTCTAAAAATCGTCCGAAGGCTCACTGCTGCTGCTGCTGCAAAAGTAATGTTTTTTCGTCTGTTTGGCCTCGCAGCGCCGAATTTCGACGCCCGACTTTCTGGTTTTTCGCTCTCTGTGTATTCGAATACAAGCGGTATTGATTTTGCGCAGTGTGGTCTCCGTGCGCTTCACGCGCGGCGTTTTTGCTTGAAATTCACCGTGTTTATTTTATAAATATCGTTCCGCAGCTCCAAGTATTGTAATCTAAATATTGCTTCGTTTCCGTTCTGCGCGCATTATTATAACAATGTGATTGAAATTACAAAACATTGCAACAACGCTTCGTTGCGCAAATAGCGAATTCGAAATATCTCTGTGTTCTATGCAGTGAATAATAAAAATAAACGAATTTTCCCGAAACTTGCTCAGAAATCGAAGTTGTTTGAAATTGATAAAGCGAGTTTCCGCTAATTACACATTGTTCGGTATATGATCGTAAAAGAATTCGCGTATCGAAAGATCCCACAAGAAAAAAAAACCGCAACAGCTAGAGACGAAATTGAGAAAAAAAAGTCGTGCCGTGGTGCACGCAGCTTCTATTATCTTTTACTGCCTGGCGTCTAAGCCTCGCCTATACATAGGACAGACGTACACTGCACTCACCGTTCGTAGATCGAAATTCGAAGTATCCGGTTCCTTCTCTCTCTCTCTCTTTCGCTCTCGCAATAAAACGCGCCATAGAGGTCGCCCGCTCGATTTTCGATTTCTTCGCCTGTGTACATGGATTTATCCGATAGAGTCGTCTATATGTGCCTGCGCGCGAGCGGAGGGGGTTATGTACGTGCGATTTCCCGGGACCGACAATCTTTTCGCCGACTCTCCCTCTCTCTCTCTCTCTCTTCTTTTATCACTATCTCTCTCTTGCTGGCGGTGGCCTTTTCCGGCGCGAACGAGGAAATATCGATTCGCGATAAAATGAATTCTCGCTGATTCGAGCGAAAGAATCGACGCCGCAGAGAGAGAGAGAGAGAGAGAGAGAGAGAGAGAGCGCAGTGATATCGCGGACGTTGCTTTTTTTTCCTCTTTTCTCAAAAGGAAAGGGGGAAGAGAGAAAGATGATAATCCGGCGCGTATATGCTGGAGCTAGAAGGAAAGCGAATTTTTCTATGTGCGGCTCGCTGTCCTTCCTGGCTCCGGCGAGTGATAAAACTGTCGAAGCCGCGGGAGCAGCAGCTCGCTGGTAAATTGGTTTGGGAATAATCGACGCGATTATTCGACTGACGGGGACTCGCTCGCTTCAGCGCACGCGTGTGTGTTTAGCCGTGGGTTTACGCGAAATCGAATCCCGCGGGGGATTATACTCTGGATCGATGGAAAAATTGAAAGAATTATACGACGGGGAGATCCATCCGATTTTCCCGCATCGGTGTGAGTGCTACTATATACGTGTGCTTACGA
This sequence comes from Pteromalus puparum, assembly GCA_012977825.3. Taxonomy (NCBI): domain Eukaryota; kingdom Metazoa; phylum Arthropoda; class Insecta; order Hymenoptera; family Pteromalidae; genus Pteromalus; species Pteromalus puparum. The sequence continues at coordinate 5,618,026 of CM053169.1, forward strand.
CGAGCAAAGTTTCGCGAATTAATGCAATTAGCCTCTAATTTGCATCCGCCTACACCACCGACGAGATCGATCGATTTAATTGCGGTCGATCTTGCCTACTTCTCTCTCTCTCTCTCTCTCTCTCTCTCTCTCCTGTTATACACACAGCAACGCGCGAGCAAACTGAATCGCGAAAGTAGATCCTCCTTCGCGCGTGTCACCCGGTAACACACTACTGCAGACCCGAGAGGACAAAAGCCGTGGCCTTCTTGGCGAATTTCAATCCCTACGCCATAATACGACGATCCTAATCGGTAGGTATATATATATAGCAGTAGCAGCAGGATCGAGCGAAAGCTGCGCGACTTCCCTTGCAGCAGCAGCAGCAGAGATTGGCCAGGGCGATAACAGTCGGTCGCCGCTTTTGATGAAAGCACGTAGCAAGTTCATGCCGCCGCCGACGCCGTGCACTTCCACTCTCTTGTCGGGAGATGCGGCCGATAACGATCTCTCGCTCTTTCTCCTCCTTCTCATGCAAACCCAAGCTGCACACGGCGTGCTACGCTCGACTTTATATAGTATATACACACGTGCGCGAGCGGCGAGTACGCGACTCGAGGAGAGAGAGAGAGAGAGAGAGAGAGAGCAATTATTCGCCCGTAGCGGGTTACCTTACCCGAGAAGAGGAGTAGAGCTTCTATGGGTGTACGAAGCGCCGGAGGATCGTGTCGGACGGATTCTCCGCGCGCAGACTGCTCGTGATTTTATGGCCGAACTCGTAGCGCTGCTGCAGCTTCCTATGGAGATGTAGGTCGTCGTCGTCGTCGTCGTCGTCGTCGTCGTGAGCTTTTTACGTGACGATTCTGACCCGCTGTGCGGAATTCTTCGTTCGTGCTTTACTCTTTACTCGTAATTTCGAAGGTCGTGAAAAAAAAGCGCTTGTCCTGCGGTTGATGGATAAAATCGAGAGGGATTTCGTAGAATCTCTCTGGATTTTTTTCGCCTACATTTTGAACAGGAGAGAGGCAGCCCACCCAATTGAAACATATACTCGAAGCTGATGTATAGAGCTCGTGTGTACATGCATGTAAATGCTCGTTATATCCGCTGATTCGCTCTAATTAGAGAGTGATAAGCTTATGCGCGATTTCAAGAAATAATTATCCGGCTCTACTGGATACGCGAATTTGACGGATCACAAGCCGCGGCTGCTTTTGGTTTAGGGAGATGAAAAGAGGGAAATTCTCATTACTTCGAAAGCACTCTACAGCGTGCCGAAAATGAGATGAAAAGATCGAGACACTTTGGCAGAGTTGGTGTATACATCTCTAGAGTTTGTATTCTTACCTCGTGTTTTACGATAATTACGACGAGCGCGCAATACTTGCTACAGCGGAGAAAAGCTTCCCGGAAGAATAATCTCAATTTTACACTAACTCACATTTTCATCGTACCGATGCGTATATGCGATGTACAATATATTGCAGTATAGTATTGAATAAAAAAAGCCGAGAGCCTGCATCCGGTAAGCGACGCGAATACCGAGGCGCGAGTCATTGAAAACGTCACGCGATACTCGTCGCGTTGCAAAAGAATTTCCGTAGCGACGAGTCAAGGATCGCAGCTCTCCCTTTATATGGGAACATTGAAAATATGCGTCAAACGAGTTTTCCTGCTACGCGTCGTCCATGACGTCATTGTCGGACGCCTGCGCGTATGGCAGAAGTTTCGATCATTGCATTTGTCTCCGATAAGCGATCATCGTCTCGTATTTATATACATCGAAACCATATTTAATTTAACCACTAGCGCAGTTGTGAATTCGAGACGATAAGGTATTTTATACTATGATCAGCGCCGAATTTGCAACGACCGCACCCTCTCTCTCTCTCTCTCTATACCTGCTATACAAAACAAATCGTTAGACCACGCGCTGCGGATCGCTAGAATTACAATCCGCAGCGGAATCAAATAATTGCGCGCTGTCGAACGGCAATCGACGTTTAATTAGCTGCCGTGTGCGGCTCTCTCTCTCAACTCCCGGCTGCGCACACAAGGTAATCGCGTTGCGCCATCGCGTATATATATATACACACACATACGACTCTTTTCTTCGCCTCTGCACCATCCACTACTCGGCTGTGGCATTTTTCTTCTCGCTTTCGCAAGTCGAGATTTCTCACTCGCCAGGTTCTCTCGAGTAACAGGTGCCTCGCGTACACTGACCGCATAGAGAGATTGTTTTACGTAAACAATTATCGCCGTGACAATCGTGGGACCTTGAGTCTCGCTTCTCGTAAAACTGCGTCGACGATGAGCAGGCTGTGTTGCAGGTTTTATTATATTCTAGTAGTATAGTGCATGAGGGAGCGATTTTTATTAGATAATTATCGTCACGGCACACACGGCAGCTTATTTAAAAACGCACAGTTGCTGCTTCCTGTACGTTGTTCTCATACAAGCGCATACCTATACATATACATGGGAATCCGCTCGTCATTGTGCCTCTGTGAATTTCCAGTCAGTTCTCGCGGGCGCCGAATAATTCAACGCCTTCTCGTTTTTTCGCGGCGAGGCGCGAAAGCGAGCGATATTTTTCGATGACGGCCGAGGGATAATTAATCGTCATTGTGGCCTTGAAAGCGAGTGTTTCGCGAGTATATAACAAAGGTTCCGCATACGCTTTTTGCCTTCTGAATTGCGAGCAGAGGTTTTTTTTTTTTTTTTTTTTTTTTTT
>CM053169.1:5620750-5655016 GCA_012977825.3 Pteromalus puparum
CCGCTCGCGCCCCCGTACATAAAGGTGAAGTTTTCGTTTCCTAACATACCGCTATCTTGCCACCGAGTTTCTTGTATAGCTACTAAGTCTAGATTGTACCCGTCAGCCTCTTTTAAGATTTCCCGGTACGCGCCTGCTCTGTATAAACTGCGCACATTCCACGTTCCTACCTTTAAGTCCCTATTGATTTTGGTTTGGTTTTGGTTTTTTTGAGCCATGATAGTATGTGAAACCCACGCGTTTTGGATCCTGTTTCCGATCGCAGGTGAATCATCCGTTCTAGAGGTGATAACTCCCATACCTCTCTAGAACTAAGTATGAGAGCTTTCCGACTTTGATGAGGACGGAGTCAGCTCATCGTCAGACACACTACGGAATCACGCTCGTATCTTTTTTTTTTTTTTTTATTATTAAGCATTTTAGCCTCTTAAAGGAGGTCATTTGCTAGTACATTGGTTTCATATACAAACAGTGATTTACATAAATGTGGGGTACAGAGAAAGTCTAGTCGTTAGGTGTCGCAGTGGTAATTACAATTGTAGTTCACAGTTTTTCAAATATGAGTGTATGACTTGACATAATCTAGGAGTCGGTTCGTGTAGTAGTGAGGTGTAGGTATTCGGTAGAAAAATTTTAATTTTAATTAGCTGAGTTACAAAGATGATACAGAGATGATGCGAGCAGAGGTCCTTGGGAGAGCAGCTCGACGTTTTTGCACATAATATACACGCCTTGGAGATAATACGGCCGTGATAAATGCTGACTTTTGGACCGACAGGCTCTCGTTCTCGCGTAAACATCATGTATGTACAGCGCGTTAATTATTTCTTCTCTTTCTGTTTCAGGTAAGTCCAAGGCGATTCTCTCTTAGCTGCGGAAATCGACGGTCAGTATCCCACTGTATCTACGCGAGCTGGTCATTTTCCGCGAATACGAAAAGTCGGTTTCGAAACCTGACTCGCTTGCGCTCACTGGCAGCCCGTAATACCCACAGGCTCTACTATAGCTCTCTCTTGGAACGGCCACACCTACTGCAATCGATCTGATCTCTTTCGAACGAGGCGAAAGCAGAGAAAGAGAGCTGTATAGCTACGCAAAGCTACTTCGATGCATTTAACCGTATACACACACACACACACATATATATATATATATACACACACGCAGAGCTTTTCTCCCTACGGCGACATAATAAGACTCTCTCGGCAGCAGCAGCAGCTCTTCGGTCGCATTAATAATTGCGCTGCACGCGAGAGAGAGAGAGAGAGAGAGAGAGAGAGAGAGAGAGAGAAGCCAGAGCAGCAGCCTTTAAAAGGCGTAGCTTTTCGCGCGCGAGCTCATTATCTCGTATCATACGAGCGCCGCGAGGCCCACTAACAAGTGCATCTCGCGTGTCCGCCTTCTCTATCTCTCCTCTGGCGTATATATATATACACCAGCGAAGCTCGAGCTCTCCATCTATCTCTTTCCTGCTCTTTCTCTCTCGCGCTCGAGCTAGCGTCTATTTCCGTCTCTCCTCTCTCTCTCTCTCTCTCTCTCTCTCTCTCTCTCTCTCTCTCTCTCTCTCTCTCTCTCTGCATGCACTCTTCTCTTCCTGCTGTGCCGCTATCCGAAGCGATGGGCTGCGGAAGACGTTGAACAATTTATCGAGCCAAGCTCTGGTTTAATTCCACCGCCGCTTCTCGCCGATACTCGCTTTTCCGTCCACTGTGATCGCGTGTATATACCTGTATATAGAGCGAAGGGCTACTGAGTGCTGAGCCTCTTTATGGACGTCGGTTCTGGTTAGGCTCTGCTTTATGACGCGTTGTATCGACGATGGATTGATGGATTGTCACTCAATCGTTCATTCCACCTACATATACTACTCTCTCTCTCTCTCTTTCTCTCTCGCTGAAGAGTAAAACTTTTCCGACCCGCGGCTATTCGACTCTCTCGCGCGTTACACATCGTGTACATAACCGAACAGAGCGACAGGCGTGCGATTGCGAAATGCGCCGTTTATGCAAATAGAATAAACAACTCTCTCGACATATTCGGGCTATAATTTTCTCGTGTTTTTTTTTGTGCAAGCTGTACCCGCGAGCTGCTGTTACAGTTACGACGGTTTAATTGCCGCCGGCCTCGGATTAAAAAATCCGGCAATGCGATACACTTGCGCGTAAAAAAAAAAAGTCCTGCGAGAAAAAGGAAAATTGTTTTTTTACCTCTATGCACTTCGCTATATAGAGAGTTGGTTCTGGCGAAAAGAGAAAAAGGAATTCCGAACGAATAAAGTCGCGCACACAGAGCGGTGTACACAGTCGTGTTATTTGTTAATTAAAGCGAATTCTCGCCTTTTCCAAGGCTACGAGAGTGGCAAAACGAAGCGGTAATAACCCGTTTTCAATCGTGATTGCTCTCTCTCTCTCTCTCTCTCTCTCTCTCTCTCTATATTTCTCTCACTCGAATTTTACCGGCATCAATTACGCCGCCCGAATAATTTCTAATACGCGAAAAACGAGCCAAATGGAAAAAGAATGCCTCTCAGCGTTGACGAATGAAAATTCACGCTGGCTGATGGCTTTCGTCCTCGATAATTGCACGCTTTGATTGCTATAGACAAATGGCCTTTGAACTGCGTCGTTGTACGAGCGACTAGGTATACCACCACCGAAAAATAGGCCGGCAATGGTGTATTACACTGGTCCGCTATACACTCTGTTGACACGATGTAGTTCGCAACAGATGCAGTTGCTATTCAACGGACGATCGCAGCCGGGCGTGTGTTTCAAATTGCGCAAACATAACCGCGTCGAGAGGTATCTGGTGTACACATCTCTCTCGCGCTGCTGTTGCGAGAGAGAGAGAGAGAGAGAGAGCTATATACTGGTATATATATACGGTATAAAAAGGATTGAAAATCGAGCGCGTTTTTACGCACTCGGTGCAATTAATCTCTCCGCAGTCAGCGTGTACAGCTCTGGTTCTCCTTTTTCTCCCGCGAGCGCCGCGCACTGCACTTGTCCGAAGAAAAAGACGATAGAAGAAGAGAGAATGTGTGTATGAGTCCCCGCGAGAGATGGCCGATAAGTAAAGCGAAAACACATCGTCCCTATATACCATAGTGAGAGAGGGAGAGAGACAGCCAGCTACGGTGGCGGCCGTGAAAAGCCACACCCTTCGGATATAGCTTGCGATCGGATAACATCGAGTCGAGCTGAGCAGGGAGCAACGTACGCCTTGGCTTATCCGTGAGTGACGACGACGAAGCTGCAGGCATGACGATGTCCCTCGGCTACACACGGTGGCTAGTAGTCGGCTCTTCTCTTCCAAGAGATCGAGAGAGAGACGCTTCTTGTAGCAACGGCAGCTGCCTGCAGCTAGACGTGGACGAGCCCGCCTCCACCTCCTTCGCGACTCTATATCTCTTCTCTTCTTCTTCTTTCTTCTCCTTTCGTCTATTCACTTGCGGTTCGTTCCGTCGCTCTTATCTCGCGCTTTCTTTGCTGCCGCTGCTGCTGCTTTTCTTCTCTCTATGAGGCGTATATACGCTCCGCTCGTTCTTTTGGAATTTAGATCTCAATTTTCGAGAGACCTCACGCGCGCGCCTCTGAAAGATTGATACGAGCTCTGCCTTCGGCGGCTTTGATACAAGCCCTATGTATATATACAGCTACTCCGAGGAGCCGAGTGAATGTTTATCGCGCCTCTTTCGATTGAATAACAAGCTTGCGCTCGCGAGAGAGAAGATGCCACGATGAATAAATAAACAAACGCGCTCAGCTTATCTCTCAACCTTCGAAGAATCCGCCCCTCCGCCAGCATAGCGATCCAATTTTTGCACTTCCCTCCCCCCAGCAGCCATATGCAGCGATCCGTATCTCCGTCCGATGCAGCAGCAGCGTCGTCGGCTCTGATTGAGCTTCAATTAAGCGTTGTTGTCCCTCTCTCGCATATACGACGCCTCCGCTCCCTCTATCTCTGAGCGATACATCCTCGCTTCGTTCGCCCGCCGGAGGCAGAGAGAGAGAGAAAGAAATCGGAGGAAAAAAACGACAGTGAGAAGGCGGGAGAGAAAAGGAAGAAGAGGAAGAAGCTCGTCCACCTTGGCGGGTTCTCTATACTCTTGTAGTATATATATACAAACCGCAGAACCGGCTGCTGTAGGGCTGCTGCACTGAGGAGTATAGTTTTATTGCGGCAATTTCATTCGGCGAGGCTGTATCGGCTCGCCTTTTGCGCTGGGATCAAGAGCGAGCTCAGAGAGAGAGAGAGAGGAAAAGAAGCGGCTCACCTCGACGAGATCGAGCGTATTGTGCGTTATTTTCTCTCTCTCCAGAAGGTTTTATGTCGTCGCGGTGGTATATACAAGGCTTGTGTGTATTTGATCGATTTCGATATCGCGTGCTGCTGCTGCTGCTGCTGCGGTAGTTTGTGCACTGCGCACTATATGTATATATATGGCGGATCGGCCGGATGAAGTTATTCCGAGTATTAATTTGCGGCCCGCGCGCGAACGGAATAATTATGCGCCGTGCAGATGTCGCGTGTGTGTATATGTATACGTCGTAGTTGCATTTCTGCCTGAGGAAGTATTAAGGAGCGTTATAACTCGCGACGTTTATGCCAGGCTGTGCATTACACTCCGTTGTACCGATGCTCGCGCGCGAAACGCTCTGATTAACGCTGCGAGAGAAAGCGAATAAGCTCCGAAGGGAGTTTCGACAATTGAAACCGACTCGCTGCAGGTATAAGGTATAATATATACATAGTATACGAATATAGGATAGGAAGAAAGAGGAGAAAAGTGTGAGACCATTTCCATTGCTCACGCAGCAGCAGTGGCGGCAGTAGAGAGAGAGGAAGTCGGAGAAATGGAACGTCGATAGGAAGTTCTTTCCGGGGAAATCGAATAAAAATGCGAGGAAGAATACCTCGCGCTCTCAGCCCCTCTACTGCATCGGCAATTTTGACGACTCTCGAGCTCCTCTCGATTCGATTAAAAGTATAGCGGCGTAAGTTTCGCGGCTCTCGAGACAAAGTCCCCCCACGACGCCAAGAGCGATGCGGAAAAAGAGGAAATAAGAGAGAGAGAGAGAGAGTATGGAAGAAGCGCGACTACGCGACGCGGATAAAATGCCACGTATATAAGTTTGCTACACCGCTGTCACACGACCAAGCCATACGTCATGTACGGCTCTCGTATATAGATTGAATTAAAGCCGGATAGAGACACACGGGGCAACTTTTCGTATTACACCGCGGGGGCACTGATGACTTTTCGATATTTCGCGTGATCGCGCCCGCATCTGGCGTCGTGGTTATATTTCTCCGTCTTGTAAAACTCGCGTGTGTAACTTATAACTGCGAGAGAAAGATGACGCGATCCACTCCCCAAGAGATACGTTATATTTATAGAAGAAAAAGCTACTGCAGTGGAGTGGAAGAACGACGCGAATCTCTCCGCGTGAAAGGGCACGGGTTGTGTTTACCCGTGATGCGTGTCTTTTCAAGAGGCCGCGGGATTTCCACGTTGGAAATAAATAACGGACACTGCAGTGAGCTTCTTTATATACTTCTTTGCTGTTTGCTATTCATCTGGCCTGCCTTATTTTCCCTTTCTTTGTTTCTTCACCGCTGCATGCACGAGGAATTAATTGCGGCTCTCGCTTATATACTTTTTCCCCTTATTTTTTTTCTCTGAATTCTCAAAAGCAGACTGTATATATATATTTGATTTTTCGCGCGGTAGGCCATTTGACGCGGAAAGAAGCCAGGCGAAATCTAATCAAAAGAACTCGCGGTATATACACAATACCGAGAAGAAGAAAAAGCTCGACGCAATCTCCCCGCGCGCGTCATGCGAGCTGCTCTCGCGTATACACTTTTTTGAAAACTCCCGCCGCGCGCTTGTATACAGCTTCTTTTCTTCTCCGTGTTATACATCCATCACTCGATGCGTATAATTCGTTTTTTTCCTCTAAAAGAAGCACGACATCGATTCTCTGCTCGAAACTTCAAAAAATGAATGATTGTCCGAGGAAATTAATATTCCCGACGACTGACACCGACAGCGGAAATATTAGCCTTCCCGCTGTCATCGACGTCGCGTAATAATAATACGTCTCCCGATGAAAACCTCCTTTGTTCCGCCATTAGTATATAGCCTTGTAGAAGATCGGTTTTTCGAGGTGGAAATTTTTTAATTAAAAACAAAGCCCCACCAGGACGCGCTTCCCGAAGATGAGAGAAACGTTGCCGACTACTGTATATCCTAGCGAGCGAGCGTCGCGACGCTGCTGGAAATAATAAGGCACTTGACATGTAAAAACCTCGAAAAGCCGTCGCCGCTCCTGCTGCAGCTGCGAGGCGACTTTTATATTCAAGTAATTCAAACCGGGCGCTGCGGCTTTCGCGCTATCTCTCTCTCTCTCTTTCCCTCTTATTAACTCGTGTCCTTTGTCGCTCCTCGGCGAAATGAAATTCCGAAACGGAAAGAATCCTCGCGACTGTATGTCTTGTTCTTGTGCGCTTGTGGCTGCAGAAGACCTCCTACCTACTGTTCTTTGCTCGCCCCCTTGCTCAGCAGCTCGAGAGACGCGAAGCGTGTACTTTTGCATTTCAATGCGGTCTCCGTCAAGGTGAGCCGTGTGTGCGTAGATTTATCGTGCCGCTGATTCGTCAGGAACCAAGAGCTCCCTCTTTCGATTATACTTGTTATACAATCGCAGGAAGTTTCATTGGCTTTTTGTTTCGTTGGTGCTGAGAGCGAGAATTTTTCCATTTCGTTGTAATTCAGACTGACTGGCCACTTCTGCTAAATGTAAGATAAATCAGTCTACGTCGAGTAAAGCAGGACAAATCCATTAACATTTATACAGCAGCAGCAGCATCTTGCGTTAGACGTATCATAAATTCATTGGACTCGCAAGGCAAAAACGCGCGACAAAATTATTTCAACTGCACTATGGGACCATAAAAAAAAGCGAGGATCATCGCGAGGGGCGGTTATGGGGGGCGGGCAGACCGCGCGCGTGAATGAGGCGAAATTTCTCTTGCGCAGCGATATTTCAAAGCGAGGCTAGCAGCAGTAGTAGCAGCTCTTTATCCCTCGCCATCTCGCTTCTTAATGCCGGCCGCCCGGTAATGGCCGCGAATATTTCCATTTCAGCGTAATAGGGTCGCTCGCTAGCTCTCGGCGCAGCCGGAATATCCTCCCCCGAGGAAATCAGCAGAGGCTCCTGCAAACCAAAGGGATGAATTCCTTCATCCGCGAAATTCGGCTCTTATGCAGCAGCGGCGCAACGCCACGGGCTATATACATTACGTGCCGCGCACATACCTACGAGTGTGTGTGTGTGTCTGCCGACGCCTTATCCTCAGAGGAGGAGGCTGCTCCCTCTCTCTCTCTCTCTCTCTCTTAATACGATGAGACCTACTTCTCGCACGACGACGACGACGACGACGGCGTTGCATTGATCGCTGCTTTTCGGGAGGTGAAATCTCTCGCTCGTTCTGTTTTCTTTCAACCCTTTGGAAAATTGCTGTCTCTCTTCCCCCGAAGTTTCCCTCTCGAAAAGACGATTTTGACAGCTCTCCCGCGAGATTATAGAGATCCGTCGAATATCCCCAGCTATTATTTCAGCTTGAGCTGCTCTCAATCCAGATAAAAATCGATCCTTACGGATTAATACTAATTCTATCTTCGCGCGCGGGGGAGGAAGAAAAATACCTTCACTTCTCCGATAAGCTCATTATAGTATACAAAACCGCAGCTCATCGCGAAATGCGCCAGCGTCTGAAGTCCTCTTCTTTCGCAGCTCTCAAAGCGCACAGCCAACGTCGGTATGCCCTGTACCTACTCCCGAGCCATTATCGGAGAACTTTGTAGTACACAGGCCTTTACGAGCACTTAGGATCTCGCGTCGTGATAAAGAGCCGTCGTCGCCGCCGCTGCGCTGCAAATGCACACGCCTGCAACGACGAGTGCACAAAGACGAGTTTTACATCCGTCGCCGGCGCTGCGCTACTGTTATAGTGTGCCGTGAAAAGGGCCCGTGAGAAAGTTCACCGCTCGTTGTTCAGCCTTTCCATTAAATGCTTCGTTAATTAAATGTAGGTCGCGGCCGCTTTCGGGAATTACGTTCTCGTGCCTCATTGTTGCCGGGATAAACTCTGCCGAAGGAGATTTAAAAGTTTGTTCCAGCGGAAGTCGAACCGAGAGTTCCTATACAGCTTTTCCGCGACGAGAGGTCATTCGTCAGTTTTTTTTTCTCTTTCAACAGGTTGTCCTTCCGTTATCATTCCTTGTTCGTTAATTAGTAGCCGACGAGCTATATCGCGGCGGAAACTTTAATAATCGTACAAAGCGCCGTACTGCCAGCGCAGCCACAGCAACAACAAAAGCCATTGCCATCAGTCGCGCTCGAAACTTATGCTTCTCGCGCGCGCGCGCGCCGGAACGAGCGGCCGCTCGAATCCATCAACCAGTCCGGGTAAAAGCGCACCAGCACACGCCAGCTACTCGTCACGTCGCAGTCCATCGAGCCGCAAAACTGCCATCCGTCTCTCTCTCCCTTGGTAGCAGCAGCACTGCGGAGAAAATAAAAAAAGAGAGAGAGAGAGGGAGAGGGTCGCGTCAGAAGCAGGACTACTCGCGTTACCGTCTCGCGTTTCGAACCGACCACACAGAGCCGTTATTTACGGGCTCATTAAAATCGACTCGATGCGCGATCGAGTGTCTACTAGGAGTGTACGCGAGAGAGTGCAATATGGGCGTCGTCACTTTTATTTTTCTGCACGGTCTCGTTGCGGCGTGAAAAACGAGCGATCGATCGCGGCGGGATTAAAGAAATTAAGCGCGAGCAATGAAACTCGATCGAGTAGCATATATACGCATTGCGCGTTTATTGAAAACGAATTATTCACTCTGTTAACAGTTTTCCGATATGCTATCCGATGCCTTCTATATACATATACAGGCAGTCCTGATGCTCTCTCTCTCTCTCTCTCTCTCTCTCTCTCGGCGGGTATCTTTACGTTTATTATCATCGGAAGTAATTTTCGCGAGAACGACGCCCGATCAATCAAGCCGAGAGATCCGCTGCAGGAAATCTCGAACGAGAGAGAGAGAGAGAGAGAGAGAGAGAGAGAGAGAGAGAGAGAGAGAGAGAGAGAGGGATGGAGAGATGAGATTCAGGCCAGGCGTGTGTATGCCGTCTCTCTATCTATATGTATATCGCCAGCGGCTATCTGTCAGGCCAAGCGCGTTTGTCTCTGTCCCCTCGCAGTTCCCTTACTTGCACTTTCTCCGGTCTGCGGCAGAGATACGCGCTGCGGCAGCCGATGATAAACTATCTCTCTCTCTCTCTCTCTCTCTCTCTCTCTGTCTCGGGCTCATGCAAATGCGGAATGCTGTGCGGAAACGACCGCGAAACATTTCGAATCTGCGTGTGTAGCGCCGCGGTGCCAACGCATCAGACGCACCTGTTAATGCGAACGACGAGAACCGCGACGAAACGACCGAATCTGCTTTTTAATCGCGATTTTTCGGGCTCTACACCCCCGAAGCCGTGTATAATATTATGCGCTGCGTGTGTATAGTATATATATACGGATTTGTGCCTCGCGATCGAATAGCCGAAAGCAGAAACGCATTAACATCTGCGCCCTTTGTGCATTCGGTGTGCCCACCGGATTGGCCAAGCTCGGACGCATTGAATTGTTAATGAAATTAATTATGGCCCTGATTATGCCGTGCGGCGGATGCGCCCTGTGCATCAGCGTTGAGATTAAAGATCATGCGTGGACGGGATGTATAGTAATTATCAGTCGTTTAGAGGCTGTGATTCGGCGGTGATTATCGGACCTCCGCTTTGCCCGCTAATTCTACGACTGTTTCTCTCCTGTAAAGAGCTGCTGTATACTGTGCATCCATATAACTTGTTAAAATAGTTTGAATTTTTCATCGCTCCTCTTCGCGCTCTTTCTCTTCGATTCTCGCCCGAATACGAAATAGCACACTGGCCGAGGAATCGATTGATCCAAAGTGAGAGAGAGAATATAGTCTGAAGCTAAAGCTCGCTATGTGTGGAGTCGCGAAATTTCCCCGAATACATTTCCATACGGGATAATATTCCCGGGCGCGCTTTCCATAGCTTACACGGCCCGATGCCGGCGTTGTATAGGCTTTATCTCTCGAAATTTCCATGGAATAATTTTTCTCCTCCCCGCGACGACGACGCCTTATACACATAGACTGGAATTTCGCCTATTGTGCAGCAGCAGCAGCAGCAGCAGCAGCAGCAGTACTCTACCGCCGCAAAAACGAATTGAATTTCATGACCTATCGCGGCTTACCCGCACCACAGAGAGAGAGAGAGAGAGAGAGAGAGAGAGAGAGAGAGAGAGAGAGAGAGAGAGAGAGAGAGCAGTTCTGTACTGCAGTCGGCCGCCAAGAAGCGCAGGGTCCTGTGTGCAATTTTACAAATGCAGACGATATTCCTCGACTGATTCGGTATTGGATGATTTACTTTATCCGTCCGTCGGCGTTTGTATGGGAAGTCGAACTTTTGTTTTTATTGTATGGGTAAAACGATTAGTATATTATCGACGAAGCGGCTAGACGTGTGCGCAATAAATTACAACTGCTGACTAAACCATGAAATCGAGAGTCTCGATGTACCGTATATGACATTTGCAAAATGGATAAAAAATCGAATTTTATACTAGCGCGCATATTTACATATGAATGAGAGAAGAGGTATATCATTCGACAATAACACGACGTAACGATTTCGCGAAACGAGACAGGCGGCGGAATATGCTAAACAGTCGCGCGCGTCGGCGAGGCGTCCGAAACGAAAGTGGACTTTATAATTGCAAAACGCGCGATATAAATTAAAAGCCGCTAAAAATCAACTTTCGTTTTTTCATTAAAATCACTCCACCGTACGTCCCACGTATGTACACGGCTAATTTGCATGATTGAATCACTTTAATAATGCCCGTACAGAAGGAAGCCGATGATGATCTCACCTCGTCTCATTACAAGCGAATGATGATGACGCGAGCGAAATAGCCTCCTAAAGCCTGTATCGTCTACTTCTCAAGGATATACATAAAGGGGGACAGAAAAAAAGGCGTCCACACGCCCAGAAGCCGGCGCTGCGAAATCCGCTAAACCTACTTCCGGCTTCTGGAGAGAGAAGCAACAAACGCACCTTCCCCCTCGAAAAACAAAGCCGAAGCAACAACAGACGCTGCCGCATCGTGTAGTCCCCTGAGAGAACGTCTGAAGCCGGCGAGCGATAAAGTACAGAGAGAGAGAGAGAGAGAGACGACGACGACAAGGGATACAAGGAGGAGGCGTGGGTGGGGCGGATAAAGAGGAAGCCTAATACGAGAGAGAGAGAGAGAGAGAGAGAGAGAGAGCGAGGACCAAGCAAATAAACAAGCCACACACATGTGCCTATACTCTGTGTGCGATCGTAGACATTCCTTACATTTGGCTATCCAAGACCGAGATGAGTACGAATTTTTCGAAGATATGGCAAACGTTCGACTGATACTACTGATATTATACAGTCCAAAGCGTGTTAATCGCAGAGAGCTCGGCTGGCATGAAACCAAGGCACACATAATCGCAAAGTGAAAGTCGAAGCTCGAGCTGGCGAAGAGAAGATCTCGAGCTAACGAGGTTCGGCAGAGCAGCAGCGACTGTTCGAAAACTGGACGGCGTCGCTGCCGAGTAGATTAGCCCACATAACGAGCTGCGCTAGCCCTTATAGCCGTCAGCGATTAATACATTCGATTCCTCCGGGGCGTTACCCTAGCTACTATACTGATTCTCACCGAATATATACATCTATACCACACTGCACATAGTCGCTCACGGCAGAGTTTCCGCAGCGGCGGCGCGGACACACGTTATATTGCATAAAAGCAGACCGGTAGCGACGGCTCGGTGGTATAGATCTATACGGCGTGGATCTCGCCTTTCATTTGCATCCATTGTTCCGAAGCGCGAGTTCGCTCCTTGTTTGGTTTTCCTCCCTCTCTCTCTCTCTCTCTCTCTCTCTATTGGCGGTGCTTCTTCGGGTCAACGATATTGTTATCGCCGTTAAGCCACTGCGATTGAGGCTGACCGGATTCGACCGAGAATCAACAAAGTTTCAACTGATGATGCGTTCTCGGCAAACTCGCGGATTGATTATTTAAGAACACCACCGTATACAGTCGTGTATTCGTTTTATCGAATTTTATCCCGACCATTCAACGCTTGAAACAATATATATCCAGTAGTGTAGCTTTTTCAATGAAGCGCGCGCGCGCGCGCAGCCTCTCGAGAGAAAGAGAGATAAAAAGACGCGACGAGCTATAGCGGCTGCATTCATCCGCCGCGCGCGAACTTATTTCAAAGAGTCGGCCTGCACGCGCGCATTGTCCCATTCAGTGCTCGCCTGGCGCGAGTTCGCTCGGATCTTTATTAAGATAATTCGAGGGGCTTGATTTAAAATTCAAGCTGCAGCTTTCCCCTCCTACTCTTGTGTGTATATTTTGGTGTGTGTATTTGTATGTGGAGAGGCGGTGATGGCGCTCGATTTAAAAATTCTATCAGCCGCTGAAAGAGATGAAACTTTGATGCGGGCAATTTTTTCTCCCACGAGCATAATATGTGGCTTCTCTCGTAGCCAATATTTCCACGCCTGATGCTCGACTTGGAGTAAAATGAGGAAAAAGAAGCTTGAATTAGTCGCTCCGAAAATTACCGAGTGCCAGCAGATCTAGTAGCTGATGCGGTCCCACATCCAAACATCACCCGCAACAAACACACGATCTTACACCCGGCTTATATACCCTGCTGCATCGAGTTCGCATTTTAATCAGTGACGAGGAGCAGCGCAAACAGTCGTCGTACGGCAAAAACAAGCGCAAGCAAGCCCGGAGTTGAGAGTCCCTTTGTTCGACGCATAACTAGCTACTCTCGTAAACTCTCTCCACGTTGTCGTCGCGTGTGTATACACGCTCGCGTCGCAAGTGCAGCGCGAAATCTCCGGAGCCATGGGGGCCGATCGTCCTCACCACTGCTGCTGCCCGCATGATCGCGTGCGCGCGACATTGTTTTACCGTAGCGTTTAGTGCCGCAGGTATATATAGAGAGACGGAGGGGGTTACGAGCAGCGTCACGCCGGCCGTTTCGAAGGCGATGAAAGTAAAGCACCCGAGGATGTGCAGGTACACACACACACACACACTGTAAGGAGTGTATACAGCGGAGCTCGTTGACGTAGTTGTTCCCTGCCTTGCTCCGCGTCTATATACGCTATGATGAAGCTGTAGTGTGTGAAGTATCCCTCGAAGCTGATGGTTTCGCGTATATATACCTCGTTACACGCGAGAAAAATGTGGAGGAATTTTTTACGCTCATCCCAATTACACTAGCTGGCATATATACCTATACATATGCGTTCGTGAAAAACAAATACCCGTCCGTTTGGAAAAGAGAATTCGCAGAAAAGAATCGAGCTGCGGAGAGTGTAACACGACTTTTCGAGCGATTTTTTCTCGCGCGCCAAAGAGTTTCTCGGATGCGCGCGAGCCTGTGAATTCCAGAGCTGAAAAGTAATGAAGGAGAAGAGAGCGATTTGTCGAAAAGAGCGGGCGTGCGCGGGATTAAGCGGCGGCCACGTAGAAAATGAATATTCAGGAGGCCGCGGCCGCCTTTTCCCGCGAGACTGACTCCCAGAAACTCTCTGCTTTGCGCGGGTGAAATGATCCACGAGAGCGCCAGGGACTCTATACTATACGTGTACTACTATCTCTCCGCAGATTCTCTGTGTACGTATATATATACAGTTTCAACGTCGTCGTCTTGGTTCGATCCTGCACTTTGAGACTGTATCTATATACGTGTTAACTATACGAGCCAAAGGTCGACGTTCGCACTGCAGAGGCTCTGGATTGCAAATCTTAGCGGCGTCAAAGCAAACTCGGATCCGGTCGTGGATCATCACACACGCACGACTTTGACGCGTATAATTAACCGGAGAAGCGGCTGAAAAGCCATCATATCACTCGTGGTTCCCAATCGATCGTTTAATTACGCTGCCTCGTAAAAGTACCTCTCTCTCCTCTCTCTCTCTCTTCCATCGTGAAATTGGCGGTCGCAAAAAAACCTGTACATCTCTCCCGAAATTTTTTTCGGCTAGCGACTGAAACGTGTATAACAGGCAGCTGCATGTAATAATACAATATGATAAAATACACGCGTACACGCGGTGACATAAGGAACGCCCCGAGCAAGTATCCTGTATACCCATTATACACACACGTTCGAAGAGTACACCGGAGAAAAGCGCTGTGGAATTTCGTTTTCTCCTTTTATACGAGCGCATCGGCGACCGGTCCCTGTTTTACTATATACGCGTTGCATCAGTGCAAAACTTTCTTCTTTCTGCAGCAACAACACAGCAACGGATAGTTTAAGCAGCGGCCGCAGGTGAAAGTGGAGTCCAGCCGCGATGTATCCCACAGTCTCGTGCGCGGGGAGCAGGGGAAAAAGACCATTGATTTCACTTTCCATTTGATTGGGACAAATTTGAGCGCGCGCGCGCGGCTGAATCGATTCGCCGCGTCGCTTTTTGCGCCGTCGTTTCTTCGTGCCTGTAATCCGAGTTTTACCGCTCGCTGATGCTCTTTTTTTACACCCGCAACTTTGTGGTGAACAATCTATCCGTTATATGTGCAACCCAAAATAGCCGAACCGTTATCGCGCATTACACCGGAATACATAGGGGGAGAAGCCCCTGACGTAGTCACTACACGATTGCCGATGTTCGTTCACCCGGCCATCAATACTCGAATCCCCGGCCGTCAAAAGCAGAGCCCCTACATCCCCCTACAAGTACACGTCACTATACTGCATTGACTCTAACCATGACCGTCCTTCTGTTGACAGGTGTCTCATCGTCTCTCTCGGCGACGAGCACAGCAGCGCCAGCCGAAGACCAGCATGAGGATGAGGGGGCAGGAGTTGAAGCGCTGACCGGCGGCTCGTCGGTTCGCCCACGTGCTGTCCCAGCAGCAGCGGCAGAAACAGCAGAGCCTCCGAAGATCCTCGGCAGCGTAGCCTAGCAGCGACGGACCTAGCGATGGAGCCGGCGGCTGTATTTCTGCTGCTCAGCTGCTGCCTCGTGGCTATTGCCCAGGCTTGGCCTATGGATCCGCTGCCACGATTGCACATCAAACACCGTAAGTCTTCTACACACACACACACACATATATATACATTCGTTCAATTTATGCGTATTTTGCTGTTATTGGCACTGCTCTCGAGACTACTCTCTGATTGACACTCGAGTGCATCGTCATCATTGGTTTTCGATCGGAACTTTGCGATCGATTCTCTTTCAGGATGCACCCTCGGAGAAGCTCTGCTCTTATAATTAATTAATTACGAACTCGTCGGTCAAAGGCAGCCGCTTTTTCATCCGCGTGCAAAGGAAGGCCGAGAGAAGAGTATAGTCGTACGGTTTCTGTACAAGTTCAGCAGAGAGTTTCGAGGCAGACGCTGCAGCTGTAGCTGCCGAAGCGAAATTTTCGCAAAGCACGCCACCGATGGCAAAGCAAAGTAGAAATTTAACCATCAGCGAATCCGACGTGTGCAGCGTCTTTGAACAATCGTAACGTCGAGAGAGAGAGAGAGAGAGAGAGATAATTATGGTACACCGGACGTACGTTGTAAAAAAAGTTTCGCCTCTATTTTTTTTCCACTCAACAAAGCGAAGCGGCTCAGAACGAGACTCAACGATCTCTTTGAGCTGCGCGTACTCTGAATGAAATTACAGCAGAGCAGCAGCTTTATGCGCGTACGAGCCCGCGGAGTATAAAACGCGAACTTTCAAAGCACTCGGCTCTTTCTCATCGAAAAAGCCAGACCTCCGAAGATTAGATCAAACTTATTTAGCGCGTGCTCTCGTCCCCAAAGTCGTATACATACATCTTCCACTTGATTTAATAACCGCAGGTTTAATGTCCCCCTATAAAGCATACCTCTAGCACAATACCCGTGGCATTCGGAAAATTGAGCTATAATTTTTTTTACGAGCTCTAGAGGAATGTGTGTGTATGTATCGAGAGGATGAATGCGTCATACGAGCGACAATAGTGTGTGGCCTGATGACCGCTGTTGTATGGCATTTGGGAGGAAGCTCGGGAGGAAGATCGTGTGTGTACAATTAGGTATTTAGGTCACGTCTTTTCATTCAATTTGACTGGTGGATCGAAAATGCGATGTTGTATCGAAAAAGAGAAATTCACACCGTTGAATATCTCTCGGTGCGAAATTTCACGAGATTATTGTTATATTATAAACTCGTTTTTTTTTTATATCGTTCCGAAATCACGTATCGGAATTCTTTAATCGATTTGTTTACTTTATTCACATTGTGTATTTAATTTAACGTATTTTTAGCGAGGATTCACTCGAGCTCTGCTGAAAATTTCTGCTGAAAATTTAAATTGAACGTTACAAACGAATTTATGAAATGAAACATAAATTATGTACACACACTGATGCGTATTAAATTTTACCCTTTTCCGCGAGAAATTCGAATGAATAATTCACAGCCATCAAATTAAATTCGCTTCTGTCTCTCGACAATGTAATTTATATTTACATATTTATATGATGATAAAAATGTAGCCATCATCGAGCTCGCGCATCGATGAAATAATTCACGGTAATAAAGTCTACGTCGAACACCACTGTATGTAGGACCCTCGAGCAGCAGAAATACATGTTGAAACCGGGCTCAGAATACAGTAGAGTATAAAATGATCGCTTCAACAAAACCATTTTCGTTTACGTCACGCACTCGATCTTCCAGTCCGAATCCGTAATCTTGTACACTCGTAATCCCGAAAAACGTTCGCACGAGAGTCCGTCGCCCAGAGGCATCAAAACAAAACTCGGCGTGAAAAAAAAACACCTCGAATCACCGCGCGGTCATTATAACTCTTTCGCTGGCGCGTCGCGTAATTAACCATCCAAGAGGGACTTTCGCAACGGCTGTGCATTCCGCGGATCGTCCCTCAGGATTTTATCCGGTGTATGTAGTATATGCGGTTGCGCAACGTCCAGCTATTTCATTCACGAGCTAACGATCTCTCTTATATGTCTCGACCTCGGTCTCGACAGCTGCGTCGGAAAAGCGCTGGCACACATTGAGCAAACATTTCGACAATGACCCGACGGACGGGTTAAGAGTATTTAGAGGCGTGTGTGCAAGATTGTTTTCCTTCTCGGGCTTATGTAAAGAGATATACGTGAGCGCAGTAGCAGAAGCAGCAGAAGGATCGAGGAGTGGGTTATATGTGCAGCTCCTCGAATTTACGAAGGAGTGTTTGCTTGCGTTAATCGATAAGCATTGTTGTTCGCAGCTCTCGTGTAGCGGGAATCGAGGTCGAATCGCGGTTATGAAACGATCATCGCGTCGATTTGTATATAATTGCGCAAAAATTCGAATTGATCAAAATTCATGCACGAGAGCACTCGTCAGTCGAATGAACGATAAATAAAAAACTAAGAGAAAGAGAGTCCCGGGAGAGCGTCTCTCTCGCGTAACTTCGTTATGAATATCGCAGCGAAGCCCTGGTAGAAAAGTGCCTATTTAAAATGGTCGTAAAGGCAGAAACTGGCTAAGTAAAATGTGAAAAAACTAGACATTTTAAATTCCTCAAATCTTGTGCATTTTTTATGGGTGAGAATTATATTTTATGAAAGTATCAATAAATCAATTAGTTTTTTGGATGCAAGATACACAATTATTAATATTTAGGCGTAAACTGAATAATTTTTATAATTTAAACATATGGCGAAGTTCGTAGGGCTCGTGTGGAAGAACGTCTACGTGGCTTAGTTGGTTAAAGCGCACGACCGTATTTACTTGACCTCGTGCAGGGCGTGGGTTCAAATCCCCGGTCAGACAGAATTTTTTCTGATGCAAATAATTATTCTATACTTTACTTTAAACAAAAAACTCGAATCCAAGCCTGCTAGCTACGATTTTCCAATTCCAACCTCGAACCGCGATGAGCCACGTGTAATTCAGTTGTGTTACTCGACCAACTTTAATGGGCTGTTTGTACTCAGAAACAAGGTAGGCAGAGTCAATTCAAGAACTATCCAATAAATCGGTTAAAAAGCGTTTCATTCAGCCTAAGAAATGGCAAAGAAAACAACCTAGTTCTTGGATTTGCAGTTTAAGAACTAGCCAATAATGGGATTCCGGTTTCTACCAGGGAGCTTTTAATATCCGAAACGTTGATTTACTTTATTTAGAGAGAGGCACGAACTCACGAAGGCGAGAAGAGGAAAAAAGAGCGCCGCACTCATATAGTACGTTCTCTCGAGTGTGCGTGGAATCGAGGTCAGCGTCCGCGGGATAAACCGATTGAATCGTCGCTGCTCTCCGAAAGAGCGAGAGAAAAAAATGTTAAGTAGTCGTAGGCGGTGCGAGCATATCAGAGGTCACGGAGGCAGAGCGCGAGAGGTAATTAAAATCCCCTTTAGAGGCCATCCGGGGGGCCGATTAGAGACCCCTCGTCGCACATCTGTTTGTATCGCGCTTGTACACACACACGTATATACAGTTGTACACAGATCTCGCGCTTAATGGCTTTCGCGATTTTCGACTCGAAATTCACGGGGCGAATCCCCGAGGGCGTTCTGTATACACACTCCGCGATTTCTTCTTCTTCATCTTCTACAGCTTCTGCTTTTTCTTTAATGGCTGACTTGGCGGCGCGGAAATTGAAAAAGCAGCAGCGTCTTTCATCGCGGCCGATGCATAATACAAAACAAGAAGACTATAATGGATTTTTATTGTCCTTGAATACTAGCGAGTGGCTGAAAAGTGGTCGTTTCAGACTAATGAAAGTGCTCCCCCCGCAGCATCGGAGAAGGAAAAATACTGCACAAGTGCTGCGCCCCGCCGTCTTTTACTCCGGCTCTCCCTCGGCCGATGTGATGATGATGAGAGAAAGAGAAAAAGGAAGGTTCCACAGCCCGTTGTCGAGGGTTTCACGTCCGATTAGCATATCCATCACTCGAAGCGCTCTCGTGAGAGATTTTTCGATGCCCCTCTGCTTTTCATGTATGCTCTCGCGCTCTGTCCATCTCATCTCTGTGCAGCGGCGCTGCATACTCACCACGTCCAATCGAAAATTCGGCTCTCCCCCTTCTCTCTGTGTATACTCGACTGCAGCTTTGATGGAGTAGCGTTGTGAAAGAGAGAGAGCCGTTACGCCGATTACTTTATTGTCGTTGTTTATCATTCGTGTATTATGCGCGTGATTCGAGCTATGCCGTTCTATGACTAGCATTAATTATTTCAGCGGAGAGAAAATATCTGTATAGGTACGATAAAACTTGTGCGTTTCACAAGCAAGCGCGTCTCATTAAAAAGAACTCGCTCTCGGCGCGTTTGCTTACCGTTTCCGTCATCAGTCACTGTCTCTCTTTTTCTCGCAGCTCGTCTCTTCGTTATTGATCGGCAGAATTAGCGCGAGCGCGAGACAGGAATCGTCTTATATGAATTATAAATTACATGACACACAGAGTGAGGGTAACGGGAACCGCGTTTTTGTGAGAATTATATCGGAGTGTATAATAAATTCGGGGGAGCATCGCGAATATATATATACGAGCGTTTTATAATCCAATGCTCGCACGTGGCCTCTAATGGTCTCGTCCCGAGAACAAAGCGTTGAGCGGTTAATTCCCTCGTTAATTCCTCATAACGCGGATGAAAAAGAGGCAGCGCCTCTGGTGGTTTAGCGAGTCTCGAAAGTATAAGAAGCTCGCTCAAGCCGATTACCTGCTGGTACTACGGTCACTACGCGTCTTTTTCGTATTTCGTTGCGACTCCTTTCTTCAATCGAGTAGAGTATAGACGAAAGCTTTGATTCGATAAGGAAAATCGGTGCAGAATCACGGCAGACCCTTGCGCGCATCCGAATTCATTGCCCTCCGAGGGAGGAGCCGCACTGCTGCACATAAATAAAACCGCCTAAATGCCTGCGGAGGTAGAGAGAGAGAGAGAGAAAGATCCTCTTAAAAATCGTAATGCGCTTTCGGCAAAAGCTATTCGCCGCAACGTCGGTCGGCGTTAAGAAGCTCGGCCGGTGGAAAATAAGCGATAAAAGCATTTCTCTCCGCGTATAATGTACACCCTGTGGCCGCAAGCCGCCGACGCGACGACTCGTCTTCTCCACCCGCGCCCGCGCGCGAGCGGTTTTCATAATAATGATAAGTTGGCCTTTGTTTGCTCTCTGCGGCCGCGAGCTGACTCTGCGGCTTGCTTTCTTTCTCTCTCTCTCGCTCTCTGGCTCCACCGCAGCCCGAGAATTTAATTGTAACAAAAAGCCGAGAGAGCCAGGAGTAGACACGCGAAAATTCGCTTGTTCGGCGAAACTTTGCCGGCGGAAAATTCGGCCAATAACGACCCACCGCTGCTGCTGCTGCTGCTCGAGGAATTTTTCAATCGCTATTGTATACGATATATAAGAGTGTTGCAGCAGCGCTCCTAAATCAAAAGGTCAGGGCGCGCGCGTGGGTTATTACCCGATAAATTCATAGAAAATAATAAGCACCAGGCGAAAGACGATTTTGCCGGTCGTCAAAGGGCCAAGAGAAAATAAGGGGCGAAGGGGAGAGAGGGGGCGTTATAGATCGCGTATGTGGATATAGAGGAAGCCAAGCTGAAAGTATAAAAAGGGGCAGAAGGAAAAACGAAGCGGAATTA
The DNA here is from genome assembly GCA_012977825.3 of Pteromalus puparum. Lineage (NCBI taxonomy): Eukaryota > Metazoa > Arthropoda > Insecta > Hymenoptera > Pteromalidae > Pteromalus > Pteromalus puparum. Next base: position 5,641,540 of record CM053169.1, read on the forward strand.
CTTCCAGAGGGAGCGTGTTTCCAGCACGGCGCGCCGCCGCCGCCGTGTGCCAGGCCGTAATTCACTCGCTCCTTCTTTTCTGCTGCACCTTATTCCTCCTCGCCCTGCAGCTTTCTCTCTCTCTCTCTCTCTCTCTATGTGTGTGTGTGTGTGTGTGTGTGTGTGTGTATATATACAGCTATACAGCGACGGACGAGGCTGAATGGCGTCTTGACGAGCGCGTCGCACTCTCGCTCATTTCTTCGCGAATTTTCTCGCGGCGAGATCGAATTAAAACTGCCGCTGTCGTGGAAGTTTATAACCGCAGGGGAGATTTTTGTTTGTTCGTGGGTGAAATTTCCATATAAAGTGCCCGAGGGATAGAGAGAGAGAGAGAGAGAGAGAGAGAGAGAGAGGGCATTGATTTTTCGTTGTGTGCTACGCGCTTTACGCCAAGGTCTTTTATGGTTATTAAAGGAATACATTACACACCCCAGGATGCGGATATTATATACATGGAAAGTCGAGCACGGGAAAATTTACAATACACTCGCTATTCGCCTACAGCGGCAGCGGCGGTCGATCGATTAGTTTTCCCGTGTACGGAATATAAAGAAAAAGCACTCTGAGCACGCGAAAAGCCTGATCGTCCATCATGCGCGAAAAGAGCTCGGCCGGCTCTGAAATCACTTTTGGCCGCTTGCATGGATCGATTTTCCAAATCGCTCCCCTCTTGTCCGGCCGCAGTGGCTGACCGGTAATCTGCATGTCTGAGGGGTGTGTGGGTGTGTTTCGCGAGTTATACAATAATATAGTCTGCCTATGAGTCATACACGCGGACACACGGGGAAAGGACTGCGATGACGGAGCGGGAAAGGCGATTATACGCGGCAGTGTATGACGTCGAGGTCGTCGTATTCGATATTTAATGCGATGTTCGCGTCGGTGTGTAAGCTACAGCTTATGTGTGTCTGTATGTGTGGGTTAAAAGCCGGACGATCCGGTGGCTCACTTACCGCCGCGGAACACGTAATGGTGACGTCCGGTGATTCACGCGCTCGCGAGTTCTCGGCTCGTTTAGTCCGAGGTTTAGTCATTGTACAGGCAGACGAGAGCCTGATGTGTATACGAGTAGATTGGAAGATGATAAGGTAAGATTCGTCTGCTCTGATTTTCGAGCGTTACGCAATCGACGTGTGTGTATATTCTATATGCTTTATTTGTTTTCGTATGCCCGATAGGATGATTGATAAACTGTGACTAACGCTCGAGAATACTACGATTCGAAAAAGGGCGCTGAGGGAATATACAGGTATATACTTTTCCTCTCGCAACAGCGCGAGAACAGCTTCATCGGGCGGCATAATACCCGGGCATTAGCATTCACTTTTCTTCCCCCATCCCTCCGCAGAGAGCATCGTATAGCGGAGGCGGCGCACTCGTAACAATAATAATAATGACAATAATAGCAAGAGGGTAATGCGAAAGTAACTGAAATAAATGTGAAACGAGCGAGAGAGAGAGGAAAATAACGAATGCATCGTTATTCTCGAGCGTATCTCCGGCTCTCTTTCTCTGGATGAAAGGTTATAATATAAAAGCGGCTGCGAGACAAATTCCATTTGCATCGCCGAGAGAGAGAGAGAGAGAGAGAGAGAGAGAGAGAGAAAGAGCAGACCACGGCGGCGAATCATCGTCGTTCTTTGCGGGGGGCCTCTGTATATGCATGCACTTTTGTCGTACACTTTCTCCTTCCACTACTACCGTGGGATAAAAACGCAAGGGTTGCAGCTACTGCCGCTCTCGTGCGTATAATGGACGCAAAGGGGTTGATCGATAATTAAACTTTTGCTCGCTGCTGTGTGTATGTGTGTGTGTGTGCCATTTGTAATACGAAACGACGTAATGGCCGTAAGTGTGTATAGGAGGAGAATTTCATTGAGAAATAAATAAGAGGTCGAGGGTACATCGATCGATCGCCATGAATATTCATTCGCGCTCGGCTTTTGACTTGATATGGAATATGAACGACAGTGCTATACGAATATAAGAAAACGTACGAATAATAGAGCAAGACTCGTTCTCTCAAATGACAGCTGCTGTATATGAGTTTAAACGATTCAAGCAAGAAGGTTCATCCAAAATTTATTTCTTCGATCCTCTTCCAGATATACAACGCGTAATCGTTATAATTGCAGAGGCAAGAGTCACACACACACATACACACCGCTCAAAGTGAACTCTGAACCCTCCTGTATTTCGACTCACGCACCCGAGACACTATACTCGCTGCATTAGCTCTTGTAATGAGTAATTCAATCTTGCATTAGCGCGCCGACGAGAAGACGTCGGATGATTACATCCTTTCCCAAGCCCTTTTGCACAGCAGCAGCGGAGGAGAGAATGCATTAGCAGACAGAGACCGCGCGCGCGCTGCTCTCGTACGCCTGAATTTGCCATATGGGACGCGTGCATAATTGAAGCCGCTATATAGCAAGGATCACGTCAAACTTTCGTCGTCGCCTGCGAGCTGATTTTTCCGAAGTCTCGGGGAGGAATAATGATGGCGTATCGGTCGCGCTCGTGAGAGGTGGCTGCTTAAATTTTCAGAAGCCGATACATAGCTATATACCTTCACCGCATAAATTATGCAGGTGTACGGCTTCTCTCGTGAACTCGTGCGGTAGAGGTCGAATGCACTCGAATTTAATTTTTCGAAAGTAAAATGCCTTTGAAAAAATCGTCCGTCCACGACACATGACCGTAGATCAACGGAGCAGTCGACCGCCACGAAGCCAAAAACGCGAGCACGCGAAATTCGTATCAGTCGTGGAATCATCCCCAGCGAGCATACGTTCGTGGTGGCGTTACGCTCGACTGTCCGGATTTTCGACAACGAGCGATACCGCGATTGCACTGCGGCTCGTAGTCTACGGTATCAGTTGGCCGGTTGATCTATGACGCTAGCCTGCAGTAGCGGATACATTTCGTATCACAGTCGCTGGGCTAGAGTAATGGAAATACTTTGTTTTTTTTTTCCCTCGTTTCCCTGAATTTTTCATTTCGATAGGGGATGGGTTATGATGAAGCTAGAGTCAACTTGTTTTATATTCCGGAAACACAGAGCTGTAACGATTATTTTTTTTTTTCGACTCGGACCAACTAGTTCGAAAACGTGAAAAGCGCAGTGTAACTCGATTCTCTATACAGAGTGCAGTGTCTATATGCATGGGGGGGGGGGGGAGAGTCTATCGTCACGTCCGCACCTCAGCACGTAGAGAATCGCGCGCGCGCGCGTGCAGGGATTAGCCGCGGCGGCCTTCCCGACTCCCGATCGCCATCCCAATTACGCAATTATACGACGCCTAATGCACTTGCCTCCGCAGACTACCACCGACACGTGACTGACGCTGATGCGGCGAACCGGCTGATCATCGAGAACCCCGTATATAGTATTATAGAGTATGCCGAAATATGTATTTAGACTGTTTCGCCGAGACGATTTTGATTTCATATTTTTTGATTATAAGAGATTGGATTTTTCGAGAGTTGCGGCATGAATAATTGATTGCTCTAGAAAGCTCTGTTAATATTTCGCATTAAGGGCAATACGTATAATTAAATAGTGCATTTCACTCCGATGCTAATGGACTCGTATAGACGCGTCAAGAAGTCTATTATACGATTGAATAAAATATGCTGCTCGATTTACGTGAATTGGTTCCATCGTTCTCGAATAGATGCAATTCAGAGTACTGTCCCGTTATAGAAAAAATAGTACATTCTAAAACACCGCGCAACCGAGTAACGATTCTTTTTTTCCTTTCTCGTTATTGATGACCAGCAGCGCTCATGAGCCGTCACTAAATATCCGATTCATTCTCTCCTCTCCTTATTACCTCGTCAATTAGGCCCCACACATACACACACACACACATCGTCGATCATATACGAGCGGAAAAAACAAGGCGGCGAAAGAAAGACACGCTTGAGAAGGTGAAAGCGCGCGTAGGATGCGTGAGAAAGGCATCGGAGAAAAGTTTTCGACTCGAGTGAAAAAAAAAAACAAGACGAAGATGACCAGAGCGAATCACGTGTGTGTAACGGTATATATTCACGCGTAACTTTGGCGAGTATGAGCGAGCGAATTTCACGCCGGGTGAGTATTAGTTTCGATTGATAGATGCGCTCGTTCGGACCTCTTCGAATAATTAATCTCGCGCGAGCGAGAGAGCGATCGTGTATATATACGGACAATTTCGAGGCCACTCGATCGAGACGAGGAGAGCGACGTCAGGTGCATATGCCGGTCAGAAAGTTACCCAGCCTCGCGCCCGTCATAATACTTTTCGGTCGTCGCAACGCAGACGTCGCGCACGTGATGTGTGTACGCGAGTGAATTATCGAGCTTGATTAGCGTATTCGGGGATGCGGAAACTTTGCATGGCGCGTAACCTATCAGCGCCAGCTGCGCCTCGATATGCATGCAGTATATATCGCAGTATAGCGAGTAGTGTGTTTTCAGCGGAAATGAAACGAGTTCTCCGATAAACATTTTAGACACGCTTGCGTTAAAATTTCCTCAAAACCGAAGAAATTCATTTCGCGTGCGCGATTTCAATCTCCCGTTTGAAAAAGCACGAGCCGACAGTGAGAAAGCGTGGCAAAAAGGGCCCGCAGCGGAGAGAACAACAAATCGCGCGCGCCGAGCTGCGCTGAGCCGAGTAATCGCTCCCACTAGCTCTCTCTCTCTCTCTCTCTCTCTCTCCTATACTCGCTCTTCGCGGAGCGACGACGACGACGCCGGAAAAAGAGCGACGGCCGAAGAAAGCGGGAGGAAAAATTACACCGGGCAGCAGTCTCTGTTCTCTTCTCGACAGCTCGACGACGAGGACGCACACTCAACTCTGGCAAATCTTTTCCAGCGGCCGATTTGTTCACGGGTTGCTCGATTTTTCAGCGACGCTCGCTTCTATTCTGGGATACATAATAATAATATGAACTCGGAAGATTATATCGTACGAATGGATCTGAGCTTGTTTGCGAATAGCAGTTGAAAATCTCATTAATACACGCTTATAATACAAGTGCGAGAATCGTTAACTCGTTACTCTTCCACGCTAAAAAGCGCGTTTTAATATTCAAGCGCGAGAATCGAAGAGAGTATTGGGATTTGACACACTTGCCCCGACCTCTCGTGGCGAGTAGTGGAAGTAAACGTGGCCAGGCGAAAGCATTGCTTAGCATAGGAATTTAAGATAAAATTGTCATTTTTATTAATAATATAAGTGCAGTGGACGTCAGAAAGTTTAGACAATGTAGAAAAAGTTCTAATAATTACTGTTAACAATTTTTGTGCAGTGGGAAATTGTGGGAGCCCAGAGAAAACAAGAATTGAAATCTTAGTTTGTATGTAAACAAGCAGAAGTTTCGGCAATCCAAAAAAAAAAAATATCTGTTTAATGCATCAAAAATTGTTTTAAACATTACCAATGGAGTATAATTAAAGAAAGATCGTTGGATTTCGTAAAAAATTGTGATTTTTTTGCAAGCAAGGCATTTTTTACGAAGAAAGTGAGGTTATCCTCTGGCGTTTAAGTACATATTTAGACCTTTTTCGCTTGGGCCCGCTTTACGCGCGATGAATACAACGTATAATATTGCCATTTGTCGATACCTTAGTATTATTCGCAAATACTTGGCATAGAAATTATTTTTTTGTCAGAAAACGAACTCTGCTCCATTTGACTCTGTGTTAATCTCTGGCCAGGCGGCGCCATGTTGGTTATCTATAGCTATGGTCTCCGCCCCGGTGTCAAATCCCAATAGGTACAAGAGCCGTACTACTACCGCTGTAGAGTGAGAGAGAGAGAGAGAGAGAGAGAGAAATATAACAGTCTCGCGAGGAAATGACGAAGAGCGAAGAGGCCGGAGAGCGAGAAAAGGAGCGCAACAGCACCTGGCACCACTCGCGGAATGATGATTTTATGTAGCGCCCACGCGCGGGGAGAGCTCTCTCTTAGAGAAAGATTGCTTTTTCCGTTTGACCTGCTCGGCAAATAACGCCGCGCTCTGCCCAGCTTCCATTAGTATTTTCTTCGTCTCCTTACCACCTCCCTCTCGATCTATTTACGGCTGATGTTTCAATTGCTCACCTCATTGTTTGCGCGCTTGAAAAGTGTCATCTGGCCATGAGTGCGATTCTTTCTATACAAGTCTTCGCGCTAAATTACTGTATATACTATACTCGATCTTTGGTCGAAATTCCAGGCGACATCGGCGACATCGTTATTCCGCGGCTTTGCGTCGGCCTCTTAAAATATTCATGGAAATCCGCGCAAGTTCGCTGAAACCTACTTAGCAGAAGTTTGCAGCGACGAGGACGATCGAACCGTCTCCGCGAGTCGTTCGCGTTTCGATGTGTATATATACGTATATATAACGCGCTTCGATGGAAAATCTACCCCGAGGATGATTAGGCAAGTTATGCGCTCTTATTGCCCCCCCTCCCCCCACCGGCGAATACAATAAGCCGACGACGAGAAATTAGATCGCAGCGGCCACTAGTACAGTATCATTATAACTAAATGATGCATACCGGATGAAAATTCATCGGCACGATCAGCATCGAGTATATCTTGAAGAGTATATATACACAGCGAAACGACCTCGTTATCAAATTCGTCCCTCCGAAATCAACAAGGAGATTGCGCATCGATTCAAGTGGAGAGTCGTGTCGCCGCAAAATTTATCTTTGCGGTGAGGGAAAATGAATTATAATTATATCATCGCCGCTTGTATACTCGAGTCGAGCACGCGTATGTGGTATACGAGTATTGTTAGGGGTCGTCGTCGGAAAAGTCGGCTAGTAGGGAAGAGCAGCCTGTGTGCTTCACTCTCTCTCTCTTTCTCTCTCTCTCTCTCGAGTTTATTTATCGGGCCAAGCTGTACACACGTACGGCGATCGATCCTCGCGTGAATTTTTTCTTCGCCAGCGTACGTCGGGCCAAAGAGGAGAGATATCACCCCTACACGTTATGGATCTTCCTGATGGGCGATGCTTGCTTGAAATTGAATGCGGCCGTGTAATGGATAAATTAGAGCCGGGGGCGATGTGTACTCTGTGTGCGTTTGTTATTGATGCGGCCGCGTCATCCGGGTATTTTATGGCCATTTTTCATCTCGTCGCGTTTTCGTCGACGGACCAGAATAAACATGTTTTGTGTGGGGGATGTTGTTACTGCGCGTAATCCTGCCGAAATTAGAACGATGGATCAGTCCAAAAATGATGGATGACGTATACGAGAGATCTACAGCATGCAAAACAACGTGGATAATACTCGGGAAACAAAATGGTATTTCAATATGGAATTGAAAGGGCAGAGCTGAGCGTCAGACGCAAGTTGCAGTTAATTATAATTCCGAAGAGATGATCTGCCTTCAAACGCAGAGCTTCGCGTAATACTTCGCGTGCAGGTAACAATGAAAGTTGTACCCGATGCATCTCGCTCCTATATTCGCGAAAAAAAGCATCGGCAGCTCGCAAAAAGCTTCTCCTCTTCCCTTTCTCTCGGGAAGAGCTTCGCAGCATCCATCAAAGAGCGAAAGCTCAAAGCGCTCGGCCAGCAGCATCCATCGCGGGCTGCACAATGCACTCGCTCGGTCGCCATCACGAGACACACACGTGCCCTCTCGCTTCTCTGGCCGATATTTGCCCCTATATATATACACACATACACACGCGTGTGTACGAAAGTGCCGTCGGGGAGGGTGTGTACGCACTGCGAGCGCCGTTAAGTACTGCTGCTGCGCGAAGTGCGTCTCGTGCGCGTAATATACGCGTACATATACACAGAGAAGAAAGAGAGAGGGAGAGAGAGAGAGAGAGATCTTGTGCGTGCAAACTGCGTTTCCAGGCCATTGCGAAAAGTCGAAGACCCACACGCGAACAATACCGCCGTATGTATATTGCCACTCGAAGCGAAAGCCCAAGTCTGCGTTGTACACTCACTGATGGCTTTGTGCGCGCGTGTATCGATTGGCGACCCCCGCGGGTTAAGGGATTATTGCACGCGCGCGCGCGCGAGGGGATGGATTGATCGAAAGCCAACGATGATTCATGCGCTCTTTTTTTTTCTCTCTCCCTCTCCTGGCCGTAATAACGGAGTAGTGAGCCTCGTAATCAATACACGCGCGCGCGCGCGCGCGTCCTACGAGTGTGCCAAGCCCTTTGGCGAAGTGGAAAAAAAGTCGCCAGATGGGATAAGTACACTGTATGTGCGCTTGAAAAGCCACAGCCTCGGTGGAGAGTACGTTTGTTATATTATCGTTGGGGTATATAGAGTTGGAAGCCAGTGGATCGAAAGTTCACGCACAGAAGGACTAATTATGGACGACGCTAATTAAGTGACGCGAGAGTTTCGGTTTTGCTAATCGAATCGATGTTTATTACCAGTGTATTCATAGATGCGAAGGATTTCCGCGTTCACTTCTGTGTAACGAGCTGTACTGGTTTCGCGAATCGCAGGTGGATAATATACTTACGTCGTGGAACCGCGTCAGTCCCGAAAAAGGGGGGAGAAAGGAGAAGGGAATTCAATTTTGCGGCGAGTGAAATAACGCCGCGTTAATTAACTCAAGAAAAGCGTCTCTCGAGTCGCTGTGAAATTACTTATCCAGCTTGGAATCTTCATTTTTTTCATCCCTGACGCTTCCTTGGTTAATTGCCCGAGTTTTTCGTCTAGATTTAGCCGAGATCGGCTAGAAGTGGATTTATAATATCTAATTTCTTCCCGCGCGACTGCGATTCGCATTTGTCCGACGCTCTCTCAGTGTCCTCGTTGGTTTTTCGCTCGTTATTTATACATACAGTTTAGTCGAGCGGAAACGGCGCCTCGTATTGAATAAGCGCTGTTTTTGCAGGAAAAAATCAAATCGGTTCTCTGACCATTATTATATTACAACCCTCTTCCTTATTATTTCAGCAGCTAGGTATATGTAGCTCGCGGATATCGAAAATCAAGTTATAGTTGTGCATGAACCGTAACGGACTTGAATATTTGAAGTCACACGTCCCCTACTCTCTAAAACTGAAAAATTGAAAAGTGACTCTAAAGAGTGAAGCATCACTCGAATTAGAGGCAAAATTGAGTCACTCAATTTCGACTCGAAATGAGTGATTTTTCACTCTTTCAGACTTAGAGAATAAAATTAAAAAAGCTTATACATATAATAATGACGAGCGGAAGTCTCTTGGCCCAGATTCATCGTAGAATATCTCTCAGCCCTTTCCAGTCCTCGAGCGAAAAGAAACTGCCGAACTATCGCAATTAGAGGCTCTTTCGCGAGCTTGGGCTAAAAGTTACAATAAGAGACGCGGTTATATACATAGTACACACAGCGCAGCGAGTACGACAGGCTCGATAACTCGAGTTCTCTATCGTTCTCGCGAAATTTCAATACTTATTGACCGTAGCAAAGGCGTCCATAAGGATGCTACGCATTTTAATGACGGCGGCGGGGACGAGTGCCCGCGTCACTCGCGATTAATTAAATTCGCCAGAGGAAGTGCGCCGCTGCGCGACGTCAGCTCTGCTTTTAGGTCTTCGCTGTTGCTGCTGCCTCTGCTGCTGCTGCTGCTGCTGCTGTGTATACTATACCTACGTCGTCGTCGCGCAGCGATAACTCGAGGAGACACGAAGGAAAAATCGGGGCGAGCAAAAGCGTTTATCGACTTTTCCCCGTCGCTTTTCTTATTCAACTTCTTTTATACACTTTCCGCTACAGCTGCACCTGTATATATATATATATATATATATATATATATATATATATATATCGGTAAGAGAGGGGGGATAAGTCGATTACGGCGACGCGGCCCGAATAATTCCGGTAAGGCTCTCGAGGGCCGAGAACGTAACCGATCTCTCTCTCCCTCACTCTGAAAGCGGCCGCAGACTCGCGACTATACTATACTCTCCCTCGATCTCGCCGCCGCTGCCGCCACCGAGCGATAGCTAAACGGTTTACGCTTTGGCAGCCAAGCGAGGCTTCTTCTTCTTTCTCCTCCTCCGTCGTCGTCGTCGTCGTGGTCGTCGTCTTCGGCCCAACTCCCACGACCCTTTTAACTTGCGGCTAAGGAACCATTACGAACTCGTCTTCGCCAGCTCGCACGAGACGACGGCGAAGCTTCTTCGTCTGTATATACCACACCCTGTACTGCGCATGAATATGGATGCCTATACACGGTAAACCACCAATAGAAGCTGATGCCTTTTTTTTCGCGAACGGGTAAATTCAACCGAAATGTAGCTTTACTGCACGCAGCTCGATATAGATTTATGCAGTTTTCGGAGAACTTTATACAGTCGAGAGTTTACGCGACTAATATTCATGACAGCGCCCGGACATTCATAATTCATGAGTCTAATTTCATGAATATTATTAATGCGTAATCCCGCTCGCTGCTACGCGCGCGTGTACAACTTATTATAATTAATTGCAATGAAGGACGATTGAAAAATATTTCAAAAATCCGTGCACTATACAGATAGCTGCGATTCCTCTTATATTTCAATGGAAAATCCATCAAACCCCAGAGTAGTGTAAAAAAATCGGAGATCATCAGCACCACGTGTATATATACATCTCTACACTCATGAAATTTTAAGCGACTGTCCATTTTAGCATACGAAAGCGACGATCGTAACTCATATTTCCCGCCACGTCGGCGGCGGCGGTGGTCGAGAGACAGAGCGCGGCAAAATGAAAAACGTCCTCTCTCTGCTCTCGGAAGAATTTATTCGGCCGTGATAAATATGCATCGGACTTGATACGCTCGTCGTCAGCGTTATGCGGGAGAAAAAAGAAGTATACAGTCGCGCGGAAAAATTACGAGGAGGTAGAAAATTCAGCAACAGCGGCAGCAGCACTGCTGCGGTGCCCGAAAAAGGGAGGACGAGGGATTTAATGCGATCGCCTGCATTTTGCGCGGTATATATACTCCAGCCTAATTTCGTTACAAGCGCTAGCGTGAGTTTTATCGAAATCGAATATTTTACGTTCGAACGATTCGTAGCGTTATATTTTTGGTTTTTGTTCTGTATATTTGCGAGAATGAAATATAACGTTTTTTTTTTGTATTGAATTTTATCTCTGATTGTATGCGAAATATTAGTGCATGGGCTGTAACTCTACGAACAACGTAGGGATTCTTCATCATCGACGCTGTTCCATGAATATTTATATTCGATACATGCATGGTGAAAACAAGGCTTCTCGATACGGAAAATTCTCGTTGTAACTGGCTGTGTGTAAAAAATATTATTCCGCGCTTGATTTTGCAGTATATCGAATTTCCTTGTAGCTAGTTTCGAGTTATATGGAAAGGCGAAAAAATTCTCGGAAAATTATACCTCCGTTTGTCTGTCAGCTTCCAAAACGAACCTCGATAAAAGCAACTCGACCCTTTCAAAGGAATATAGAAGCGCACACAGGATTTTTACGCGAGTACAGCAGAAAAATAGAGAAATTAAAGAAGCGCAAAGCTAATTCGACGAGAGAAAACACTACGCTGGCGGCGGAAAATTCACGTCCGCACACACATGGACTGAAATCACTCCGGTCAGCAGCAGTAGCAGCAGCGGCAGAAAACCATCCCGTAGGCAAAAGCAGTAGTAGCAGCAGCTCGGGTTCGAGAGGGTCAAGCAATTTGGCGCGGCGTCGCAGCAGCAGCAGCAGCAGCAGCCGCCACCCACACGCACCGCCGTTCCGATTGAATTATTCAAACGTGCGGGGGAGCAGCTTCGCTCTCTCGCGTTCAATTACTCGCTCGCCACTGGCTCCGCTACCGACTATACTATTTTTAGACACGCGCGCACACACACACACACACATACAACAGGGGACAGCCTGCTGGCAGAGCCGAGTCCATTCACCGCGGCGCGTTATACTCTGTGTACATATACCCGTGAGGTATATCATCGGCGGGCGCAACGGAGTTACGATCAATTATAGCGTTACACGTCGCGACGCGGACACGAAGTCGAGAAAGGATGATGCGGGGGAGTGTATTATTATATACAACGCGACAGGGATGCCATAATGCTCGAGACTGTGCGGGGTGAGAGCTGAGCGAGTTTGTGGAAATTTTTAATGGCGCGGCGGAAGGGCTCGCTTTGTAAATAAGGGATCAGCAGCCACCGCCGCTTTTGACGTTGGAAAGTATAAGAGTGCTTTTGTGTCTCGCGCGGTGTCTATGCTTTTAGCGAGGAGGACGGCCTATGTCTGCGTTATATGTATCAACGGAATATTAATATATCTCTCTCGCGTACTCTCCGCGGTGTTTCGTATACACACTCGGAATTCAATATAGAAGTTATAAGAAGAGCTCGAATTTCGACGAAATTATTTTTGTTTTCTTGTCCTTGCTAACTGAATCTATTCTTCCCGGAGAATTGCTCTGCCCATCGATCTCGTGTTACATCGCACAAGAAAGTAGAGAGAGAGAGAGAGAGAGAGAGAGAGAGAGAGAGAGAGAGAGGGTGTATAGTAGAAGCCGATCTCGGGTCAGGAAGTCGACGCGCTCGCGACACACAATTCGCCGCGAGTAGATCCCAGCTCCCGATAACGGACAAATAAATCAGGACCAAATTAACCTCGACTCCCCCTGGAGAGAGCGAGCGGCAAGCAAGCGAGTGAGCGAAAGAAAGAGGGAAAATAGACCTAGGCTATACAGCGGCAACTCGCTCGCGCATTTAAGATAAGACGTCGTTTCTTTCGCCGGCGCTCGATCTTCTGGGCAACATTACGCCCCCCCCCCCCCGTTCGCGCTCGCGCAAAAGAGGGACATCCCGAATGTAATTCCGATCGAAAGCAGCAGCAGCCCTTTTTCCCCTCTGCGCTCGCTCGCTCGCGCATGAATCAGCCGCGAGCTAGACACGCAATCGAGAGCCGTGTTCTCTTCGATAAGCAAATATTCCCAGCTCTATATAGCGAGGGATGTGCCTTCTGTTTTTGCTGATGCGAATACTAATCAGCGTATGTATGTGTGTGTGTGTGTGTGCGTGTGTGTGTGTGTGTAATAGCTAGAAGCCGCAGAGCGCAATTAAAGGGCCAGATGCCTTTATGGGCTAATTTAGATTGCTTCGTTTATCCGGGAGCTATGTACGTGATGTCCGGATACGTACACACCTATATATATATACGTCCAAGGCGCTGTGTAATTCCGCTGACACCCGGTGCTGTGCTGCTGCTGCGCGCAAGGAGGAACGTCGTTGGGGGGCTGATCACGCCCGTTTCAAGCCGCTATATAGATGCCCGCGAGATAAACGAGAGACAGCGAGAAGGCTGCTACGCGATAACGTTATTTCCTTCGAGCTCCTCCTCTCGGTTTTCCGGGTATATAAGAGGTATTTGGCGATTGAAATAGCCAGTGTTCTTTCTCGCGACTGAAACCGATCCGATTTTATTCCGATGAGACATACACAGTCGACGGAGT
>CM053169.1:5655573-5869026 GCA_012977825.3 Pteromalus puparum
CGATTTCCGAGTGAGCGAGAACGAGCTCATTATCCGCGCAGTTACCGCGCGCCATCCAACCCCGTGGGCGATTAACCCCCTTACACAAACAGTCAGGCTACATCATCAGTATAGTACAGGCATCCGATCCCGGAGAATCGACCGGCTAATTTTCGCTTCGGCTTGTTTTCAGTAACTTGCCTGCTGTCACAAGTTCCCCCCCCCCCCCCCCCCGTTCGCCATCACAAATATAGATACAATGTTTGCGTCCCGAAGCGCCAAAATCGATCTCTTATAAGTCTGTATACTCTCGGATAAAACACTCAGTGGAATTAGTTCACCGATAAAGCGCGACATCGCTGGTGCGCGCATTTATTTAATGAAAAATGTCCCCTAAGCCTGAATTATCACCCAGCTCGACGACACCCAGGCGTGTATATATACACGTTTTTCCACAGCCATACGCCGCAGAAAGATCGTCGCTATACAGCAGCGGCAGATGAGCGATTAATCTCGGCGATCTTGGCTGTTTCTCCCGCGGATTTACCCGAGGGATTAGGAAGTTGTGAATTACTCGCTTGCCACCGCGGTTGCTGCGGTGGTTGGATCCATAAAAGGGGCTACGCGCGCGCGATGTTTGTCGCTTCGCGCGCCGGAAATTCCGTGGAGATTATACCGCTGGCATAAGACGCTACGTATATATATAAATGCTGCTGCTGACACTGCTCTTGGTCCACTGTGCGGTGGTGATCCACGGGTGACTCGATAAAATCGATAGCTAATGGGCGTGTTTGCGCTGCTACGGTGTGTGTGTATATATATAAGAGAACTTTGCCGCTTTGCGGTTCGCCGACATTTCGTAACCCGATATAATACGGGGCGATTCTTCGAACTTCCGATCTTGCCGACTGCCTTAGAGTTTCGCTGAGTTTATCTTTGGAAATTTGAATGGACGACGTCGACTTAATATACTATATAGCCGTATATACGTGGTTTCCGATTCGACATTTCTGCTCTACTGCGACGAAACTCCAACTGACCTAATCCGGCACGAATGACTAATACCATTAAACGAGTCGCCTCAATGAGTCGTTTTGTTCTCTCATCACTGCTTGTCTTCTTCTTCTTCTTCTTCTTGTGTAGAGCGTTGTCCCCCTACGTAAACACTTGTGTCGACGCGACGACCCAGATAATTCGTAAATATCCGCGCCGTCGCGCTCTCGGGTATTGTTCGAGAAGTGGGCCGAGAGGATGAATATCAGACGTCTGTAAAAACAAAAGCCACCTATTGTGTACCTGTCGACGCTCGAAGTAGTGTGTATAGGTATATCGAAAAAAAAAAAAATATCCTGATCGATTCCGTGTCTCCGTGCGATTAGATTCCACGTATGCCGTTCCGAATTCGGTTTCTGTTTAGTCGATATGCTCGTACAGAGAGTATATGTCTCATAATACAGAGAAAATAGGAAGAAAAAGCAAGAGTCGTCGCTAATAATCGAGAGAACACACGTAAACCACTCGCATCTCATATTCTCATCGCGGCAACGTTGTTATACAGTACAACATCGGAGAGTAGGCTGTGTCCTCGGGGATCTACGTGATGCTTGACCTCAAAATGAAATATAGCTATATACGTGCATTATATACATTGATCGGGCGTATAATGGAAAGCGCGTAACTCATCGCACGCTCTGCGGTTGCCCTCGAACAAGATGCTTCAACGAGATCGCACAGACACACACGTTCTCCAGTTTGCTTTAAAATAGGAGTGCGCGCATGATTTCCCCCCCAGTAACGCAATCCGCTAATTGTTTTACACAGTAGAGGTGACATCCTCTATGTATGACGACGTGTCTGTCTGTACTGTTGTGACAATCCTTTGTCGACTATAGTCGTTATAGTTAGGGCTAACGTGGTATTTCAGCTTCGTTACCCACGACACCCAGTACAATTCTCAAAGCGAGATTGAAGCTCACTGCGTTTAATTAACGTCATATATACGCTATAGTATCCATTAATTAAAACGGTACAGCTGGTTATACGCACGCAGCGAAACGTTATAAATTTTTCTTGAAGATGTCATCAAAGGAATAGGAGCGAAAGAAAATTGACACAATGAAAAGTCCAAGTGCAGTTACGCGCTCACAAAGAGGATGACGGAAGAGCGCATGCAACTTACCTATCGTATATAGAGAAGAAGGAAAAAGGATCGCTCGATGGGACACTGCACGCGGAGCCTTCGTGCGCGCGCTGTCAATACGTTGCATTGTCGAGCGGAGCTGTACACCGCAGTCACCGCGTGGCAAACGACACATCTCGAGAGTCAGAGAGACGAGAGGAGAGCTACAGTAAGAGAGAGTATAACCTATTGTACGTACGTGTGCACGTGCTTATATACATATGAAAACGTTAGAGAGAGAGATTATACGGCGCTGCCACGTTTCTCGAGATGACGGTTCTCCGTATACGGAGCAACGGTTGTTCTCTGTGTACATTCATCCAGCGAGGAAAGTCATAAGGTAAGTATGTAATACAAAGAGGGAGCAGAAGGAGACGGGATCTTTGAAGTGGCTCTCGCGATGCGCCAAATATCTCTGATGTGTGCAAATTACATTGGTGTATATCATTCGAATAATATTGTATTTGTGCGATCAACGTGTGCGGAGCTGCAATTAGCGCTTGCTTCGATTTCGAAGCGAAACTTCTAAAAATAACCCGAGGAGTAGTAGGAGGAGCACAGAAAGAGAAACTACGCCTGCAACTTCTCGACTCTGCTCTCGCAGTCTGTGTGTGTATGTGTGTATCGTATTGCGCTGCTCCGCTGAGGATTCTCAGCGCGTAATTTTATCCCGAGTCTCCGTAATGATGCAGCGCCAGCGAAAACAAGAGCCGAGAGATAGACGCTTATTCCGCGAGATGTTATAGTCGTGCGTGGGTTACTTGTCATTTTTTCGACCTCCTGCAAATACGCGGATACAGCTTCTTTGTTCTCTATAGTGCGAGAGAAGATCATCTCATATACTATTATATTCCGCGTGAAATATTCCGTTTTGTTTTTATACAAAAGTGCGAGATTTACCGGGGCAAAAACCTCTCGCGCTCGGAAGCATGAAATTGAAGTTTAATTGCTCAACTGGACTCGCACACGCGATCGTCTTTTCCGCTCGCTCTCTCTCTCTCTCTCTCTCTCTCTCTCTCTCCCTGGCGAGCGATTTGCGCGCCTCTGAGCAAATAAAAAGCGGCTTATTAATTACGCACGCGAGCCGCGGTAGGTATGTGTGCAGTGCGAGTATATACGTGTATATACACATACTGCATCAGCTGGAAAATCAATTCCAATCGGCTTTCGTTATTCCAGTCCTCGGCTCTTTCGCGACAGTATATATAACATAACATGTGGCGCAGCTTACTCTCTCTCTCTCTCTCTCTCTCTCTCTCTCTCTCTCTCTCGTTCTTTGTTTCTCTCAAGCGGCGACTCGGTCACGGTCGCGGAGAGCACGATTATCGCTCCAAAGCAGCCGTCTAACTCTATATACACACACAGCGATCGCTGCGAGGAGAGTCGACGGGGATTGCGGCTTGTGTTCGGAAAGCAAACGTTGGATATTGTGTGTGATGTGTGCGAATCGCGGTGATTCTGTTTGACGAGTTGCGATATGATTCGTCGCTCGTTTTTTTTTTCCGCAAAGAGAGAAAGGAAAAACGGGCTTATCCGAATGGCAACACGCACTTTTTCCGCGAAAATCCAGACTCGTTGCCCGGAAGCGGCAATAAAAAAGCAAAGGGTCGTCGATTGCAGCTCTCATCGCACACGAAAGATAAAGGAGCAGGTGGAGAGAGAGAGAGGGAACGGCTCAAATCCCGGGGCTTCGCGTGTCCGAGCTTTACGGCCCGGCCGGCTCTGTCTCTCTCTGACCGCCGAACATTTTTCCCCGGCGCGTCGATCTCCGATGCGCATGACGTCGGGAGAAAGAATAAAGCCAATCGTTCGAATCGACACCTCCTCGCGATAACAACAATCATACAGGCGGATATGAAGTGCATAGTCGGTATACGAGGAAAAAGCTCGTACGCAAACTTAGTAGTGGGGCAGGTCGGACAATTTCCTGGAACAATGGCGGATAGCTCTCTATATATATATATATATATATATATATATGTATATATATATATATATATACACACACTCGAGCGTCAGGCGGCGAATCAGTTACGACAAGCCAGCGCGCGCAGTACCCTAATCCGAAGCCTATAGTTCGATATCCAGCTCGCGGATCAGCTCACTGCGCCCCGACTCCGA
Source organism: Pteromalus puparum (assembly GCA_012977825.3). Classification (NCBI taxonomy): domain Eukaryota; kingdom Metazoa; phylum Arthropoda; class Insecta; order Hymenoptera; family Pteromalidae; genus Pteromalus; species Pteromalus puparum. The sequence goes on from CM053169.1 coordinate 5,659,853, forward strand.
GCCACAAAGGGACAAACGCCTGAGTGAGGGAGAGAAAGACAGACGATATACACATACACACGTATAGCTCGGTTCGTCGAGTATTATGCAAATGTACGTCGCCCTGGCTTCCAGGCGTCGCTATGGCACTGTCTTTCCCCTCCGCGCGCGTACCTATACACACGTATATCCGGTCGAGATATGCGCGCCAGTCGCGTGTCTCCCTTATCAGTCACGCGGGCCGCTCTCCGCCGCGATAGCCCCGGTTCGGCGCGCTTTGCATGCACGCCGTAATTCAATGCCATCAGGAGAGAGTGGCTCGGTGCACCACGAGATGCACCATATATACACCGAGAGCTTCGTCTTCTTCTTCTTCTTCCCACGTTCGTTTCTTTTTCTCCAGATCTCTTTGGCTGTCTTCGATTGGCTCGCCCGTGTCTCTCCATCCCCAGCCCCGTCGTATAGGATTGCTTTTCTTTTGCTCGAGTACGTCCCCCCGCCGTCCCATTACAAAGAGTGCTTTCTCTTCTGTGTTACGCAAGAGATTGCCGCTTATTTATTAAATTGTTTTTCGATCATGTGGGTTATTATTACGCGCGTGGAGAGAGACTCGTCAAAGCGGAAGTAACCGCGTATCTACAAACATAGCCGAGCAAATTTGCATAATGCAGCGGTAGTCCGAATTTTCTCCTCGCGACGCTCGGAAGAATGCATCCACCGGGTATAGGTATATACGTATAGTAGACGGAACCGTGCGCACTTTTCGAGTAGGTCCTTTGCGGGGGCTGCTCTCTCGCGTAATCCGCTTTGTTTGCATAAGTAGCTATCGGGTCGCGCGATGTAACCGAAGCAGACTCCGAGTGCCGTGTATACGCGTAGTGCACGCTCTCGTGAATTCGCAGTGTTGTATACACAGTGGTAGCGGTTTCCCCGTAAGAGCATAAGCTTGCCGCGAGCGAAACCCAATTTCGTCCCATCCAAACCAGGTATATATAGATGTGTGTATATATATAACGGCGTAATTTTCTCGACCGTCAAAGACGCGGAAACTCAGGCCCGACAACGATCGAGACTGTGTACGAAAAAGGCGCGTCACGTATATATAACGTCAGATGCACACACCCTCGCGCATCTATCCATCCATCCATCCATCCGTCCCGCGATCCGTTCCTCAACTTTGCGTATACGCCAGTGGAGCAAGTTTCTCTCGGAGATGACGATACCGCGAGGGAGCGAGTGTGTAGGAGTGTCAGTTCCGGGCCAACTGCCAGAGAGAGAGAGAGAGAGAGAGGGAGGCAAATTTGCGGCCATTCCTCTTTGACCGTCTCTCTGTGCACTAATCCGCGTGTCGTGTGCGACGCGTACAGCCGTCTACTCCCCCGCGCGCGATGAAAGACGCGCGTCGCTCCGCACTGCGGCTGCATTGGGAATCGATGTCAGTAACGGGATTAGCAACGCTGCAGCTATACGGATTACGCAGCCTCGAATTTCCCGCGAACACGCAGGACGATGATGATGATGACGATGATGACTCGACGACGCCGTCGATATTCATATTTGACTTGCTCTCCTCGAGTTCCGTTTATGACGCTCTAATGCGCTTCGGATTGCTTGATTGCGTTCGCTTGTGTACATGTGGCACATAAACATATAGAGAAGCGCGATGACGAATCGTTCGCTGATAAGTCGTATAAGAGCTCACCTCTTTCGATACTCTGCGAGCGTATACATGCAAATCCGTTACTCTCGCATGAACAAAGTTGCTGGATATATTCGTGAAAACTTGCCAAGCCATAAATGCAAATCCGCGGGTTCAGCGGAAAAAGATAACCAGATTATGCGGGATGAATCAACGGCTCAGAGAGCGTTTTCGGCATTAACATACGATTAATACTTTAATACTCGCGGCTTTACCGCCGCCACCGCCGCTGCCGCCTCGGGGAGTAGCTCGATGAAACCAGCTCCGCTAATGTAAACTGCCGCGACGTCGACGTCGCTCTCGGGATTATTAGCGGGCTCCTGCAGTACGTATATATACGTATATATACACACAGGCGCGCGCGCGCGTATAAACGCGAGATTGGAGCACGTCGAGAGAGAGAGAGAGAGAGAGAGAGAGGCCGCCGCATCAATTATCAGCGCGCTTCCGTCTAAGCTCGCGAAATAATTCAATCTCGCGGCCGATGTATACGTCATATGTGTATCGCAGTCGTGGTTTCGCTTCTTTTTATATAGCTCTCTTTCCGTCTCTGATCGAGAGATACAATAATCCGCTCTAGAGCCGATTATTCGTGATTTCGTTCGCTTCATAAATATTCAATCTTGCGAGTGTAGTAGTAGCTCATTACGCGATGAGCGAATCAGAAATCTCGAAGCGAAGAATCGGCGAAATTGGAGCGTCACGAGAGCGCCAATCGAAGCGCAAGAAGCCACGTCGCCGGGGAAACGGCCAGCGGTTAATTCTTGCGCGATGCTCGATTGTACCGCCGCCGCTGCTGCTGCTGCTGTTGCTGTTGCTCTCAAAGGCGGTGGCGGCGGCGGTGGTTTGCCGAGCCTCGTTATCGGGGACGACCTCGTTTCATTATTGCCCCGATTGCGGCTTTGATTCACCGACGACGACGACGACGACGACGACGCTTTAAAGATCTCCCCCGTGATCGAGAATTTTCAGGGCTTCGAATTTTCCTCGATCGCGTTATTGCGACCTCTTATATTGCTCGATTGAATTTGACAAAGGCGTGCTGTGCGTTATACACTGAGAGGCGTGTTAAAATTCCATCTCGTTAGAGTGGCATCCACGTCAACGATCGACATTCCTCTCCGTGTATACTTACTCATCAGTGTGTGTATAGCCGAATGAAACGTCGAGGCTAAATTGAAGCAAAGAACGAGGCAAGAGAGAGAGGGGGAGAGGAGAACGTATAGGTCAAGTCAGTAGCGAGAGGGAGCAGCGTTGACTCGGATAATTGTGGATAGCGGCTGAAATGCTTAGTCGGAGATCAGAGGCCAGAACCGGGTGCAGCAGTAGTAGCAGCCGGCATTAGCCTGTTAGTCCATTAGTGCGAGTCAGCGCTTCTCTTGCACCGCAGAGACACACACACCATGCTACTCAAGTTGCCTCTTCGTGCTTGTGCACAACTTTTTCGTACTCCTGCGCGTTTTGGCTAACGTATAGTCGGATTATTGTATTCGACGAGAATTAAAAGCTCTTTTTTTCTCTATTTTTAGCTTTCACGATCTCGATCCACGTTATTCTCGCCTCCACGGCTTTGTAACCCGAGAAAGTCACCCGATTTCGCGCGCAACGACGACTGCTGAATCGCAGCGCCGACCACCAGTGCGCTTTTTCCCTCTTTCGTTCTCCCCTTCAATTCGCGCTCGCGCGCAGGCTGCTCGATTTAACACTTGGCGCTTTTCGAGACGTATAATATACTGCTTCGTCGAAAAGGGCCGTTGATTTCTAGCTTTCATCAATGCGCGCCGTGGCTGCAGCTCTCGCTCGCTTTGTTCGCGCTTTCGAGTCTCCCTCTCCCTCTCTAGCTTCGGTTTCGGGCGACGAGTTTCCCGCGAATTTTTTTTTTTGTCCCAGCGGAGGATTATCGCGCTGAATTCTCACGGCGAGAAATTCGAGACCGAGCGCGAGCTTTCGGCGCTATTAAATTGCCGGGATGCCTCTCGCGCGTTTATTCTTTTATCGCGAGAGAGAGAGAGAGAGAGAGAGAGCTGTATAGGAGCACAGCTGCGGAATGCAATTTCAGTCGCGCGGGGATATTTTTTATATAGCAGTCCGGATTTATGAAATATATCAAGCAGCCGAGCGTGAGCAGTCGCCGGCTGCGGCATCTCTCTATCTCGCTCTGATGCGTCGTCTGGAATATTATTATCTCGTTGACACCGTTCAATCACCGCTTTGTCCGTGCGCCAATCTTCCTATCCATTTGTTTAATGCGATTTATTCTCGCTCGCTCCGCATCGGCCGAGAGAGTTTCATCTCTCGAGTCTGATGCGTTCGTTATAAACTTGAACGCAATCAATTCGGCTGATCTAAATATTTACATGCGCAGCTAAGACACGATTATATCCGAAGGATCGCATCATCGCAAAAAGTAATTATGATAGAGTTCCCGAGTCACATAATATATGGTGAACTAATCTGGAGCAGTCGTCATCGCGATGTGGCATGATTGCAAACTGCCGGTGTATAAACAGATGTCCGGTTTGTGCGCCACTGTTACCTCCAACTGATGCAGCCTGCTGTCGACGCACGCTGATGTCTGTTAATAAACGCGTTGCCGCTGTTGCGTTCGGCCGACACTCGTTGCGGTCGACTCGCTGTCTGTCCGCAACTAACTACAAACAAATCTAATTGCGCTTCAGCTTTCGCCAAAAAATAATAATAAATTTGTTTGTCGTTAGCGGTAGTAGCTTATCCTGTATTATAAAACGAGTGGCGAGGCGCGAGGCGACTCTGAATGGCTCATCACCGGAGGACATTTCTCTTCGGCCGCGTGTGCGAGAGAGGTGCGTCGTCTGCCGTCGTCGTATTTTTTCGAGTACGGCTGAGCCAAGGAGGCGTACTTTACACACGCTACTCGTTATTATTATAGTCTCGGACGTCTCTCTACGGTTAATCAGAAGCTTGTCCCCGGGTGTTTGCAGCCCCATGGCTACTACCGGGACTTTATATGTTTGCGGAACTCGAGAAGGATGCATCTGATGCTTGGGGAGTGTGTAGAATATTGTAAATTCGCCGAATCGACGTATTGCAAACTGCCGACTTGCAAACGGGTTATTTAGTATAATACAGTTTGCAGTTTTACTGCTTCCCCTCCCGTATCTGCTGCCTGTGCCTGACTCATCACCGCATGATCTCTTCCAACGCTGTCTTGCACTTGATACTTACGAGACCGAGCTGCTGCGCCACACTTTTGGCTTTCATTTTTAGTCTACACTGCATACTTACTTTTCTCTTTCGCGCACCACCAGTAGAGTATAGAACCGTCCCCCTTGAATCCTCGACGCTCCTCTCTCATCCGCGCGATTGTTCGAACCGTAAGTACGTGTTGACTCAGAAAGGGCCTATGCGCAAAGAGAGAGAAAGATCAGAACGCATGAAATGCGCAATCACGGATAAAAGCATCAGCTGTACACGGCGTGTATATACACCCTCTTTCTCTTTCGTGCGCGACGACGATTATTCTCGCGTGGGTGACTACGGCACTCCCCCGGTGGCTTTTTTTATTTTTCCCTTTTCTTTTTCTACCGTATACGTAATTGTCAATGCGGGGATAATCAACGAGCGTGACTAGGTGCTTCTTCTTTTTCTTCTTCTTCTTCTTCTGATGCTTCAGCCTTTATTGCTCGCGCGCAATTTCGGCGCATTGTTACGCGAACGCGTCGTCTTTGTCACGAGCTACCGCGACTAATAAAACAGTTCGGGCTGTAATTCCAAGCGGAGAAAGTTTATATTAAACACAACGGACTCTATCCGTAGAGAAGATCCGTCGTATACTCTATGGAAATTCGAGGCAAAGAGCGAGAGAAACTCAAGAGTTTCTGCTGTGTACTACTGCTGCACTTTCGTATTGATGTTTCGGTTCGGGTGTAGAGGTTTATTAGTCCTTTTTATTATAGTTGGATGCAAATAATAGAAACTTTGCGCGCTCTAGCGATGAAATACTGCTGCAGCTGTAGCTCTCCGAACGGCTTCGTTTCACGCAGCAGCTATATTCAGCAGCAGAAATGACGGCTGCCGTATTGGTATATATACACACGGGGCGGCGGATATTGCGCCCCGTAGAAATTGAAAGATAATGAATTTCGCAATTACGTGACGCCGGGTTGTTAGCCGTAGCTGCTCCGCTTTTGTCCCCGGAGGTGTATATATATATATATATATATATATATATAGAGAGAGAGAGAGAGAGAGAGAGAGAGAGAGAGAGAGAGAGAGAGAGAGAGAGACGATAACCTTTGTTCCTCCCGATGCTGCTAAACGCTGTGCTATAGATTCGTTGCCCGACTATACTATGCGAGAATTCCTGGAAGTGAAAATCTGCGTGTAGTTAAAGCGGACAATGCGGCGAACAGGTGTCTCTTGAAACCCGAAAGTTCCGACTCATCGAAGGAAATTGACGCGCGATTTATTGGCCGCTAAAGAGCAACGTTATATCGTATACACGCACTGGCAGCAGCGTCGTCGTGACGCAGAGAGTTTGCGTTGTGTGTGCTATATATATATATGCTCACAGGAGAAGCGCGAAAGTGCCGCATAGCACGCGATTCCGCGTGATGGCCGGGCCGGATGATCCGATTTTTCGTGTCCGGTAATGTACACTCGACGAGCGCGCGATAAAAACTTTGCGCCTGACGCGCGTAAACAAGCCTTCGAGGAGCTCTGTGTGTGTATATACGCGGCTGGACTGATTTATCGGCTCTGGACACGAGCTTACTCCCGGCTCGGTATATACACACACACACATTTAACGAATTATTCTATGCATTGTATACTAACGAAATTTTTTCTCTTTTTGTTCTAGGTAAGTTCAAACCTGGATGTAACAATATATTACAGGGCGTAACACGTACGTGGGTAAGAGATATTTCGAATTCCAAATCCACTCGCAGCTGATGATCGACAAACAAAGCACTTGCGGGCGCATAACGAATGCGCGCGAGGCTTCAGCGTCGAAATTCCGGAATAATACATGAATTTATAATCAGGCGAGAGCCCGAATACATCTATAATGGTTGGAGAGCAATTATATATTGGCGATACTCAACCAAACAGCGGCGAACCTTTCGGAGTCAATAACTCTACGCGGTGGAATAATATGAAAATCAGCGCGTATATTAATTATCTCTTGGCCGCATTAATTTGCGCTCGCCCGCAACCCATCGAAATTCTACGCAACAATGCTGTATACTACTCTCTCGTCCAATAAATTCGCCGCTATATAGAAAGTCGCGCTACACCTCCCCTTCGCGAGTTGCGCAAGCGCGAGCGTCATATCCGCGGAAACAACTGATGGGTAATTTCAAGAAAGCTTCATTAACATCCGATGTCGGGGGCCTCGCACGTATTATACACACAAAGCTTATGTATACAATATACACGCACACAAACACATACGGTATAGCGTGTGCGTGGGTGGTTCGTTGAGGAGAAGGCAGAGAGGATCGATGCGAGAGAGGAGAGAGAGGGCTTCTCCGTTTCGCCTCGGGCTCGCGCTCGCATGCACGATAATTTGCATATCTCGGATGATACGCGTTGCATTGTGTCATAGGCGTCGTATAACCTGCCCACCCCCGAGTCGGTCGCTTTGCTATCTCGCATCTCGCTCTCTCTCTCTCTCTCTCCCCGCCTCACTTTCTCTTTGCGCGTATCTTGCTCGCCTATCTCTGCATTATGCGCTTTATTACTTACGGTCCTTGCCCCTTGCGCTCACTCGGTCTTCTTTGTTTACCGCGTGAGCGCTTGTTATTTGCATGCGCGGCTGTTATTAATTGAGGCGTCACCCGCGCCGCCGCGTATCATAACAACGTGGCCATCTAGACTTATTTCGTCTTGTGTGTATTATAGCAGAGCTTACGTCGATCCTCTTCTACTGCGCGTATTGTATAATACTGTCGCTGTAGCAGCACCAGGGAACATAATTCAATTAGAGCCTGCAGCGCGTATGTATATTTTACGCGACCCGCCGATATCGATCTACGGCTGTGCGCCGCAGTGCATCCACACGGCTGCTGGGACTCGGGGCTAGAGACGCGACGGATATTGAGACACCGTGTCTTGGCGCTCTCTATATGTGTGTGTGTGAGTTATCCCTCTCGGTGGTCTCCGCGCTCGCTTCAAATACGCACGACGCAGTACGCCCGCTTCTTGAATTATAGTAGGCTGGCTACACGCGCGCCGGAGTAGAGTTCGTCTTCCATCGGCTCACACACGTGCATTTGGAATGAGCTTGATTTTAAATTCGGCTATACTGAGACAGCGTTTTGCTCTACGAGCTTGGTCTTAATTTGCTGTAGCCGCTGTCTGACGCGCGTCAAAAGTAGCAGCGTTTGCGCGAGCTTAATGGTTCTCGACAAAAGAGGGAAAAAAATCGTAACAACGAAGCAAGTAGACGAAATTGCGCTAGTTATGCCGCGATCGCGGCTGTCCGACACGCGAGAGTGTGGCTATAATTGCTTTTTTTTTTTGTAATTAAAATTTTCAGCCCCTCCGGGATCGCGTGCGATATTTCACTCGTAGGCAAAATTTCGGCGACTCTGTGAATATAGTACATCCCAGCTCGAAAAATGTATTTTCACGAAAGCCTCGACAATTCCCCCAACGCGACACGAAGTGGTCTCCTCGTTTTTTTTTTTCATCGTTTTCCCGACGACGACAACGACGACGTCGGCGGCGGCATCTGCTCTATATACATGTCTCGCAGCAGCATAGCAGCGGCGCCTTCAATTTGGCTGACATGCCGGTGAATGGCCGGGGTGGGCTGTACGGTACGACGACAACGAGAGAGAGAGAGAGAGAGAGAGAGAGAGAGTGAGTCTGGATGATGCAGGCATCGCTTTTTTTTATTCGACTAGGCTCTTTCAATTTTAGCGCACTAGCCGCGGCGGCAGCAGCAACTCGGTTTGGAGCTTGGCAACTCGCCAGCCCGACGTCGCGCATTCGCAGACGCACCGCTCGCTGCACGTAACCCTCGCGTATATACCCGTGTGCTGTACATACACCACAGTTTCATTCAATCTGCGATGGCAGATCGCTCAGACGTCGGAACATGTATATCTGTATATAACATGCAGTATGCACAGCAGCAGGACGACGATTGTGTCCCGAAGTATCATTGTGCGCAGGGGATCGCTGCCGGCTACATCAGCCTCTCTTTTCGCGATAAATCCTGAAAGGAATTGCGCCCGTGTGTGCGCGAGGCTGTTGGCAAGCCACGCGCGCATCTTGCGATAGGCTCTCGTCCAGCTTTTTCAGCGGTCGGGGCTTATCACGAGCGAGCTATACTCTCTCTTGGATATATTAAATTAAACGTCAGTGCAGCCGTGCCATTTTCTGATGATCGCCTGCAGTTGCGCGACATCCGATAATCTCTCTCCCTCTCTCTGCTCTCGTTGGAAATGGAACGGATGACGATTTTAATAAGCTATTTTTATACATTTTTGCGGACGGAGGGCGACTGCAATATATTCGGCTGCTCCATTTTGATCCTCTTCATTGGGCGAAGTTTTGTTAAGCAGTATATGAATAGAAGTCCGTTTTTGTGCCGGATAGTTTTGGTTTTCTAAAATAGAGAGAGGAGAAAGAGGGCATTTCGCAATCAGCTCCACTCCCGCGCGCGAGAGCGTAATGAAATTTCGCGATCGCGTTTAATTTTCCCGTAAAAGCAGCGACAGCTCCTCTATTTCTCACCTGGACTGGAAAGCTGCAAATTACGCGGTTTGCGAAACAGTTCCCTTCTCGCTCTCTCTCTCTCTCTCTCACTCTGTATATATAACTAGGCGGCGTTTATCATTACGACTATCCCTGCCACTTTCGACTTCGCCTCTCGCGTATTACACACACATATACAGGTCGAGTATACGTATGCATATAACCAGACAGAAAGAGACCGAAATCGCCAGCGTGAGAGAACGCGATACCCGTAGTCGTGAGCTCTCGGTATAAATACATACACACGTATACACATATCCCAAGCGTTGCGTGCGGGACACAGTCTCATTTGCGTTCGGCTCGAATTTACGCGCGCCGACTGATTCGATTTGCATCTAGACACGCGCGGCAACTTATACGGTTCGCTCTCCTTACACGCCTTTTTTTTCTTGGCTTTCTCTCTCTCTCTCTCTCTAGCTCTTGCCGTCGAGGAGGCAAAAATGTCGCGCGCCGAGCAGATCGCACGTGAGATTCCGTGCTGAGAGGAATTATTAAGGTGGAACTCCACTGATTTTTAATTTTTCTTACCTTTTGCCCCATCCATTGTCAGATTTTAGGGGTTTGATTGTGGTGATAAAAGAAGGTTACATAGCAATTTTGGGCCATTTTTATACACATATACTCAAGTTATGATATAAAAACCAAAAATAATCATTAAAATTAAAGGTTTTTGAAAAAGTTGCTTGCGCACAGGGCTTCGACTAAATTAATCCAAAAAATTTGGACATACATTTTGACCCGTACTTAACAAAAGTTAATATTTTTTATTACGGGAACTCTCATAGTTCATCTGTAATAAATCAAGAATTTATTAAACAACTAAATCTATGAAAAAACCCTATAATTTACTAATATTTATAATAAAACAAATTTTTCTAAAACAGATACCTTAACTTAAAATATTAAGTTTTGTTCCAAATGTTCTAAAGAATACGCGTAAAAATTTTCAAAAGGATTAATAGAAATGCCTTGCGCAAGGAACTTTTTAAAGTCAAACGAACAAGTTACGAGAAAAACGCGTTTAAAGTATTATTTTTGTATGCTATCTAATGTAAAATATTTTACTCAACTGCCCATAACATTGGTATAACTTTAAGTTTTTACATCGGGTTGGTTTCAAAATGTTCATAAAACTATAAGCAACTAAAATATATAATAAAAATTTTTTCGAGTTTTTGACCAAAAATCAGTGGAGTTCCCCCTTAATAACTTCCACGCAGACGTGAATTTCAAAAATGTGAAACGTCGACCCACTTACCCTATACCGCCTAGTGAGGGCCTACTGATGTACGTAGCTATGAAATGATCTCATCGTTTTTCTGATTATTATTACGAAGGAAACTGGGATAATTATAACGAGTTTTCAACGCCAAGTCCGTCAGGGCTCTACTACGGCTACTACGACTGCACCTTAAGTAGTAACAGACGGACTCGTGCCAGACAGCGAGCGCGAGGCTTTTAAACTCGAATCGAATAGAAGCTCTTTCTGTCATTTGTTTAAAGTTCGTTTGCTGGCGTGCTTGATATACCTGTCGCTCTGCTGTCTAAATGCAGCGCAGCTTTGACGTCGACTCCATTGAATGAATATTCGCGCGCTCGTACAGTTGGAGAGTCAAAACACACCGAGTGCAGAGAGTAGTTGCTGCTTCGCCGCAGTGTTTACACTGTAGAGACGTCCTTTCTCAGTCGGCGAAGGGAAATCCTATATTGACGGCTCGTTCGTTCGTCGGGAGACAGTTTTCACCGACTTTGGATGGGCTTTTGAATACGCTGCGCACAAGTTTCATTTTTTCCATTCGTGTATTATGTAATATACCCCCCGAGACTATGTAGACAAAATTGAACACGTAACCGTGCTTAGTAGTAACACACACGCACTAATTTCGAAAGATCTCAAGGGCAAAGTTCGATATGAAATAATCGCCTAGCCTAACAGGCATCAGAACCTTTCCTCTGTATCAAGCTTGAGAGAGGCAACGAACGGACCAAAGTTCGCAGCCCTCTCTCAGGTATTTACGTCCTTCTCTCTGTGTGTGCGCTGCAGCGGAGAGCATCAGCAGGGGGGGAAGAACGCGCGAGGATGCAGCTGGGGAACCAGCTCGCTATGCTTACGTACGTACAGCCGCAGCAGACACAGCGTGCATGAATTCTCCAGAGGCGTCGTGCGCTCGCGCGCGCGCGCCTTCTCCTTGTCTACGTCGCTTATATCTCCGGCTCGTTCCTTCCTCTGCTTGCTCCCACCGGTGTGTGTATACATCCTCATCTATCTCTCTCTCCCTACGCGGGAGCTAGCTGCAGGACGTACGTTTTAGATACAAATGTTTCTCGCGGGGCATTCCGTTGGGCTGCTGCTGCTGCTGCTGCTACACCACTGCTGCACTGCAGACTTGTCGGCTAAATCGACGTACAAATCGAGGATCTCTTATACACCAGCTCTGCAGCACAGCGGCAGAGCTATCTGCCGCTCGTATTTCCGTCCGTTCTCGCTCTTCGTCATTTATGGCTCCCCTCTCTCCTTGCCGCCGCTCTCGGCTCCTCTCTGATGCTAGTTGCATCTTTTGTACGGCTTCTAATGCGGCCGTTATGCAAACGCTTGCGCGTGTGTGTATGTTTAATGCTGCAAAGGCTTTCGCGCGTCTTTGATCCTCGGTAAATCACGAGCCGCAGCAGAGCAGACTCTCGAGGCGGCCCTTCGTTTGTCTCGCTCTGCTCTCTTTTTCCAAAGCTGGATATTTCATTGAAAAAAAGAATAACGAAGTCAATTTTCCGGATACATGCCAGCGAGCCACTACGGAAGCGAGAGAGATCAGAGCGCGTGTGACGCGCGACATATTGGACGGGCCAATCGACCTGGCAAAACTCCTAACATACGCGCGAGTGAGAGAGAGAGAGAGAGAGCTCCGCCGGCGACAAAGTTTGAAATCGAATCCGCGGCCGGTCGTTCTCTCCGTCGGGCTCGGTAACTTTGGCCGCGCTTTATTAATGCATGGCGAGCTAGAGCTACGTACAGTCGCGGTGTCGGCCCTATAGCTCGTCGGTCCAACTTCCCCTCGCGTCACCCCTTTAAAATCCTCGAACTTTGACCGACTTGACTCGCAACGTCAGCTTGGGTTATACGCGCTCTCACGCGCACATGGATGATGGAGATGCGCACACATGCCGCCACTTCCTATATACTCTTTTTATTCGAGCTGGCGCTCGGCGCGACGAGGCATGATTGATTTTTCTGACCCAGATGTGTAAGGCCGAAATTTCGTTTGCTCTCTCTCTCTCTCTCTCTCTCTGTATTATCTTCGCAGTCGTGCTTTCGTTCAATGTTCAAAACGATCGGCGAACAAAAGTGCAGCGTATAAACTTATATCCTCGAAAAGTCGAGTCGAGTGCGTATATGCATGACCAAAAACACAAAGCTGTATATACACACACACTTACAGCGAGAAAACTAACGAAGCCCATCGGTCGTATACTGCGCTGTTTCTCCCTTTCGCCCTCTTAAGTTTCGCCTTTTCCCGGCGCTTTGCTCATTTTCTCTCTTCCCCTCGTTCTCGCTGCTGCTGCGCTATACCGCCACTGCTGCAGCCATTCTACTGCACTTCCTTCATTAACTCGAATGCTGTTGTGGTGGCGGCAGAGGCATACAAAGCCCAAGCGCGCGTTTTCTTTGAGAAATTTGCAGAGCGAAAGAGAGAGAGAGAGAGAGAGGGAGAGAGAAGCTTTCTGCTTGTGTTTTCTCGTTCTTGTGCAGTCGCGGAGAGTGAAAAAGGCATATGACGGCGACGCAGACGGCGAAAGCGGATTGACCCGTTTCTCCTCGTGATTGTTTGTACCCAGGGGCATTTTGTTTAGTCTTGCCAAAAAAGAAGCAGCCAGCACTAGGCAGCAGTGTGTTTCGCAACGAGAGGGGAATTAACATCGGAGATGGAAAAACGCCGGGCAATTTGCGGTTTCCTAAAGTGCCCGGACCAAATTACACTATACGTATATGTATAGTCGTCAGAGAAAACACACACGCACCGGTGCTATATAATCTCTCACATGTATGACACAATGTGAGATGCGCTCGATCGATCACGCAAAGGCACAGATACTTGTATCTATGCACCTGCGCCGTGCAGGTGAAAAGCGATCGGCACACTGATCCGTCTTCGTCCTTCGACTGGTCTCTCGCTATTTCTACCGGCTTGTCTATTATATACAGACATACACTTGGACACCTACTCGGAAACGGCTTCCGCGCTCGTATACGTCTTGGGGATGGGGAAGCGATTACACACAGACGTAACAATCTCTCTCTCACTCTTGAGGGAAAGTATAGAAAGGGCGTTTCCCGGTGTGTAATGGACGCCTAAATACCGATCTATAAAGCGAGAGAGCGAACGCGTGGCGTAAAATCGACGACAAGGTATCACTTACGTCGGATAGAAACGCGAATATAACGCTGTATTAATTTGAGAGCTAGCTGCCAGCGGCCAAATTAAGGCGAAAGCGGTATGCGTTCGATTGGCTCCTTGTTTTTTTGACTTGCAGAAATTCTCTCCTTTTACTATGCAAAACATCTCTTATATCGTAGCAGTAGTAGTAACGGGTCCATTTTACGCTCATCGCCGTATCAGCAACAGCGGCAGCCGGCAATTTGCGCCAGCACTGCTATCTCGCCAAGCGTCGTTTCGTAAGTGAAAAAAAACAAAGCGGTTGCGCAGCTTATGTCACGCCAGCGAGTTAAGGATGCATTAAAAACGTTATGAAATTTTATTCCAACGCAGCTCGGCTAGCGCTTCTAATAAGGTGTTTTCCGACGACGCACCTCTCCAGTGTGAACTATACGTTCTCTCTCTCTCTCTCTCTCTCTCTCTCTCTCTCTCTGCTCTCCTTTTTCGCGCCTTTTGTGTGGGTCAAACTTGCGCTAGAAGGAGAATGTTTGCGCTTGCCGCCATGAACTCAACCTCCTCGCCGCTGCTGCGTATAATACGGAAGAGCTTGGTCCTTTGTTTCTTCTCGTTTCGAATTTTCCAACGACGACGCTTTAACTGCAAACTATAGCTCTTGCGCTGTGTAACTTGCACAGCAGCAGCAGCCGGTGAGGAAAGAAAAGCGGAAACGTTTAAGTGGCCCGCTAATTTTTTTTTATTTCCGACGAGATGCCGCTACTGTTTTCTTATACTCAGTTGAGTTGCGTGAATTATTGCTTTCCTTCCAAAGAGCGAGCTTTTTACGGGGTAATAAAGTATTTAACTCTGGACTGATTTTTTTTCCGAGCGCGTATAATCAAAATTTAAGCAGGAACTGATGTACATGTGCGAGCTAATAATGGCTCTCAGCTCGTTTTTAAAATGCAAAGTTATTCAGCTTTTAACCGCAAGAGCGGTTTTTTTTTAAATAAAAGCACTTTTAATCAAGCGAATTATTAGAGAGCTCGTTGCAAGCTTGGTTCTATTTGAATCGGTTAGAATATTAATCGCAATCTTGATAGCCAGCGGATGTAATATAATAACGTTTCCGAGAACGGTACAGAATTGTATAACGTTGAAAGCTCGACTTCGTATGATATTTACGTACGTACGAGACTCTGGCAATCTCGTTACGATGATGTGTAAGGAATAAAGCGATATTTCCGTTAAAAATAGCAAAGCTGACCCAAAAAAACTTGCAAGTTGAGAGGGAGAAAAACACCTTGGCTGAAGGCGGAGGAGGAGTATCATGTATATAAGGAGAGCAAAGGCAAACGCCTGAGGAACAAGCTCGCGCTCGCGCAAATTAAGTGCTTTGTATTTAAGTAGATTATATAGCTCCCTGGCTGCATATACACGTATACACGCGCGCTCGCACACACACATGCAAATATATAGGTATATATATCGGTGAGCTCACGAAGAGCAGTAGCTCGGCTTGGTATATAAGCAGGTAATGGAGAGCCGCCGACGTCGGGTTATCGCCTACGCCGTCAGCAGCTACGGCGGCAATTCAAATTTGCGCGCACGCCTGCCCTAAGTGAAATTCATTTACAAGAGCCGGGGAATTTCGCTTTGATACCCCGCTCTATCTATACGTATACAGCTGTAAGAAGCTTCTTACGCGCCGCTGATGCTTTCTCGCGCGAAAATTTCATTCCTCGCGCCACTGGATATTATATACACGCTCTCCTCTAGCTCCTTCGATCTTTTTTTTCAACGCTCGGGCCCGCGAGTGCAATCAAGCCGACGGTGGCTTTTAATTTCGTCAATCGTCGCTCGTTGCCCGGAAGTACGCCTTTCGCTGTTATCGTTATATCGTTCTCGTTAAGTCTCTCGCGTGTAGAGATCAAAAAGGCGCGAAAATTCATGTCTATATAGCGCTGATCTTTATACGAGTGTCGCTCTATATAGCCGGAGAAAGTGTAAAAGCCTCGTTTTCCGGCAGTCCGTTTCGCGCTCTATTCAATCGAGGGTGTACTGTATCAGCCTATAAATAGCGTTTTACGTGGCCCTTACTTTGCTATATCGCTCATACAGGAGCGCGTGAGTGTGTATATATATATGTACACGTATAATAGTGGGATGGGAGTAGATTTCAAGAGAACGAGAGAGAAAAAAGTTCGAAAATCGCCGGGTGCACTCTCCGGCGTGCGAAAAAGCTCGGCGCAATAAAAAGCGAGAGTGAGAGAAAGCAGGGCGGACAAGCGACTCGACGCAGTCCAAAGTGGCCCTACGAGTAGTCGAGAGGGAAAGAGAAAGAAGAAGAAGGATGATTAGAGCTGAGTCCCCGGAGCTATATACGCTCTTACGTGCTAGCCCGAACTTACTTTTTCCCACGACTTTCGGCGGAGGAGAGTCGAGCCTTCTCGACAATGACTTTTTTCTCTCGACTCTCTTCGATTCTTGTTCCCTCCAGCCGCGTGACGCCCTCGCAGTATATACCCGTATATATACGTCTCGCCGAGAGATAGCCCCGAGCCGTATCGCGCAGCTCTGCTCTCTCTCTCTCTCTCTCTCTCTCTCTCTCTCTCGATTAGCACAACATCGTCGAGAGAGTTTGGCGAGTATATATAGCTTGTACACATGATTTGCAAGTTTCTCGCACTTTGAATTCGAGTTCGAGAAGGCCCCTCGAGCGGGAAAAAGAAAGACAGAAGAGACTGGCTGCAGTATATAGCTCATTTGCCAGTCTCAACGAGAGCGACTTTGCATATACTGTACTGCGTATAGATATCGCGCTCGAGAGAAGCCAGGGCGACTGCAATTTCCGGCCGTTAAACGGAAATTAAGTGTAGTCGATTGCCGAACTCTCCTCTAAACTTGGACTACTCTGCCGACGCTGTTACTCTGCGCCCTATCTCTGCAGCAGCGCGACGTTTCTCGTAGGCTCCTCTCGAAATTTCGTCGGACTCGAGGAGGATTCACCCTCGACTGCTCGGGCTCGAGTTTACGAGCATCTGCTAGCTTCGTCCTCGTCAACTGCGCGCAAGCTCTCGAAATAAGGACGGTCAAGGCTGCTACTACTGCTGCTGCCGTCTCTAATTGTTAAGACACTGGAAACTTTAATGGGGAGAGCTGCGCTCTCTCGCAGTTTGATTGTTAATTCAAATGGCCCGCCGCTAGCGCGCGAGTGAGCTGATTGGTCTCGTTATTGGAGAGGACCTTGTGCAAAAGTTGCGTTTTAGAGAGTGTCTATCTTCAAGATTGTAATTACACTGGTGCGCGAAGAAGATCGATTGCGCTCATTTCACCTGATAAACACAGCCACGAATCACGTCTCCAATTAAAATTAAGGCAAAGGCCAAACGTCGCTGACTTGTCAGACGAAGCTGCAGAAGGGCGTACTATATTACAAGTCGGCATCAAGGGGCTTGGCAGCTTTGACTAGAGCGCGTGCGATAATTACACCACTGCAAGCTCGTTAGTGGGAACCATTGAAAAATCCTGTGCTCGCGCGTCATGATAGTTATGCGCTCGCGCGTTTCAATTATTACATCTCGCCTAGCTTGCAGGAGAGAGAATAATCGCGTGGAAAGAAAGCAATTGCAGCAATCGTACGTAATCCGCTTGACGCGATCATCAGAATGTGAGTGTGCGATTACTACTACTACTAGTATAAAAGACTAGTGGGACTACGTGTGAGACCGGCTCACGTTTAACAAAGTTAATTGCCAGGGAGTCGCGCTCGTCTACAACTGTATTTTCTTACTCCTCTGGCGCTCGTCACACACACACACACAAACGCGCTCTTCCGCGAGAGTTAATCCTGGATTAAACTCGTGTATTTTTTCTCTCACTTCCTACCTCCTCTGTGTTTTTTCCCGCACTTGGATGCACTCAGCCTCTAATTGCTGCGTCTCTCTCTCACACTCACATAGCTGACCGAACGCATATACTCACATCGCACTCCTTTGTTTCCTTGATGCCTCTCGGCTGAGATATATCAGCTATACTCCCACTCAACGCTGGCAAAAAGGGACTATGAAGATCGAGCGCGCGCACTTTGAATAATAAATGCAGGCGATAAAACCACGACGCTCGCGTTGTTTATACGCTATACCCAGACACACATGTGTGCATCGCGCGAAAAGCTGGGCAGGAAGACGCGCTTGGGAGTGTATTGCGAGAGACAAGAGAAAGGTTTTAACGAGAGGGTTGTTTGCCGAGGAGGAGGGAATATATTATACACACACTCGCATACGCGCACGTAGGCAGCTTTCGTCGCCGCAAAAGAATATAGTAGTGCTTCCCGCGTGTACCTAACTAATGCATATTTACGGTGAGAAGGAAAGCGAGAAAGAGCGACGACGATAAGTCTATAAAGATGGCTAAAGGAGGAGAAGGAGTAGAAGGGTAATAAAAAATTCCCAAGATAATTAGCGATAGGGTATGAAAAGCCGTTGCCTCGGTCTAGAGAGCGGAGAAAAAAACGAGGAGGAAGACGAGCCGAGCTCGCGCATTATGACTGTAGTAAATAAAGGAATCCGGGATTAAAGCTGCCGAGGCGGGAAAATCGATGAGACCGCACCACCGCAGGGGGATAAAAATACGCCGTCGCCACCAGCCATAAACAAAGCTATAACGAGTTGATTGTATAACACACCCGCACGCGCGGTTATCGCCCGGCCATTATCGTGTTATGCAAATCGCGGGCGTCATTCTAATTTCGTCCCGCTATGTACCCTCTGTACATCCCCTTCTATATAGAAAGAATATAGCAGCATTGGGCATCGGTACGCGACGATCAAGAGAGTATCAAGAGACAGCACACACAAATTCGATTCATAAAAGTATCGTCTTGTAAAATTCAGCCCCGTATTAATAGCCACAAAAGTAATAGCGGCTGAAAGTCCCAGTAGGCTATCTTCACGCATATGTGCTTTCCGTACACAGCAGCAGAGCAGCGGCTGAATCACGCGAACTCGCGTGCGAACGCGCCACTCTTCTGTCCCTCCCTATACTAGCGCGTGGCGGTTCTAAAACGCCCTCGTCCGAACACATCCTCCTTCTTCGTCCGCCGCCGCCGCTAGCCATATCGGCTTGTATATACATACACGTACACAGCTCTCCTCTTCTTCTTCTCTCCCTCCTAAAACTTTCACTCCCACGGTTCTATCGCTCGCAACTTCATAATACCTGCGCGAAATGTGGCATTTTAATTTCTCCGTTGCGATTATTTCCTTCTTGGCGCACAGCCCGCAGCTCATCGCTTCAGGCGAGCGAGATTGCTCCTCTTTCTTTTTCCCGCTTTGTTCGAACGTTATTGCGCGCTGTATTCTTCTTCTTCTTCTTCCTCTTCTTCTTCGAGTTTCGCTTCATTATATCGGCCGCAGTGGATGATGAGCTATCGGGAATCGCTGTTGCTATGCCGCGCTTGGCAAATATGAGTTTCGGGGAAAATGATACGATGAGCTTGCGCGAAGCACTCGCCGCGGGAAAGAAAAAAAGGCCACGAAAGTTCAGTCGAAAATACTTTCAAGTTTCGCGGGAGTAGAGCTTGCACTTTGAAGTAGCTTTTATGCATCCGCGCGGGATGATGCCCCGCGGCATTATCTCTCGTCCTTCCGAACTTTGAGCGTGTATACGAGTATTATAGCGTAGCTTGGATTTTTATATAGCTGATCCTTCGAAAACAGACGTACATGCGACAATGTGTAGAGGATGAAGCACGTACCAGCTCGACATTGAAATATTTACAAAGTGCCCCGAACGAGCAGCTCCATTACCCCGGTGCTCGCGCGCTTATCGAGAGAGCCGCATCGTTTGTCAGCGGCGCGTTTGCTCGGAACCGCTAATGGAGCTAGTGGAGAAAAGTTTGTTCTCTCTCGGCTCTCTATATCTCGATAGCTTCTGGGATACGGTGCCGAGATAGAAGACGACGACAGATCGGATTTCCGGTGCTGCTATTCTTACCGAGCGTCGCTCAAAAGTGCCGCGATATATATCGGTTTTGACGATGCTTCTCAGCTGTCATATTGACGGTTTAAGTTTTCAAACACGGCACGGCTATAATAATCGATGGATGGAACGAGCATCGTCTCGATTCTGCAATTAATGATTCACGCAGCTCGGTATAGAGTTTTTAATTTCGAATCGATCCGATTTTATTAATTGCCGACGCTTCGAGATTTCCAGACTTAAAATTATTTGATAGCCATCAATGTACACACCTCAACTTTTTGATCAAGCCCGCAGCGTAAATACACTTTCCGGAAACTTGGTAATTGGAAAGCTCTCGGAATAAATTTGAAATGCGCCGCGCGCACACTCGATCGAAATACAAGTGTGGCTGTCAGTTCCTTTAATCAGCGCAAATCATATGCATTCCGTCAATTTATTTGTTTATTTAAAAGGAGAAGAAAGCGCATCGATCAACATCGTGCAGTGTGCCATATAGAGAACTCGGAGGGAAATTCAAGAGAGCTTCAAGTCCGAGCGCGAAACGCATCAGAGTCGAGAGTCGTATATACGTGCACACATCGCGTAGAAAATACAAACAGCGCTTGGACATACGGGGAGGACGACTGCGTGTTCGAGTCCGAATTAGCCATTCGATTTGAGAGTCGTGGCTCGCGCAAACGGACGCGGAAAATCAAACAGAGCGCCAGCTCTCGGCAAGTTGCCTGGGTGGACGCTATCTGTATACCAACGACATCGCATCGGGAATTCCCTTTTACTCGTAATTTCTTTTATATAAAAACAAGGCCGCTCGATTTCAAGAGACTTTATACAACCAAGACACATTATAAAGCGCACGATATCGCATGCCGTGTAAATGCAAATTTCCTCGCAAAGTTCAAGGCTGTGTATAGCGATTATATTATATTCACTCTACACAGTGCAGCGAGTTTTACAAGCCTCTGCGTCATAACGCTCGTCGACGATATATGCAAAACGCGCCGCAGTATAGTGTTGCCGACAAGTTTATTACCATAAAATAATTGTTTCACTTTTACGCCCACGCAGCCATGCGGACGTATAAATCCGGACGCTCCGAAGAAATAGCGCAGCGCGCAGTGCCGCGAGAATCGTAAAATAGCGCGCGCGACGCCAGCAGCAGTAGTATATATAGCTCGTCGATGGCCACATGAAATTGGAAAAGCCAGATGAAATACAGAAGCTGCGCTACGCCGCTGAAAAGTTGGAGCGCATAAGTCGACTACGCGCAAGCTCCCTGTGACAGCTAAATACGCTGGGCCCGTCGGCGAGCGCAGCTTTAATTTGCGCCGGATGGTGAAACTATCTCTTTTCTTCCGGACGATATAAAGCGATCCAATTAAGAATCGGAGCACAAATAAATGGTCCAATCGCCGGCATGTGGAGACAAGTCTCTCGATACTGCTGTAGTGTATAGCGAAAGCTCACTCTCTCGTACTCCGCCCCTGGAGGAAAAGTCGCTTCCTTCATCTCGTCCCTTTTTCTTTTATCTCTGGTGACCGACGCGTAAATATAGCTCCGATATATTGTATACTTTGTATCAACGCAGCTTGCTTTTCCTCCAAAGCCAAAGTACATCTTCGTCCCGATAAATTATCTCAAGTGCTCATTAAGCGAGAGACGACAATGGTTATAAGCCAAGAGAGCTGAGCTTCTCGGCGAGAGCCATTCAAAATTCCACAATGAACGACTGTGCTCTTTAGAAGGAGATATACACTCTATGCTGCAGTAGCGACAAAAGAAAGCGACTTTACCAGGGAGAGAGAGAGAGAAGACAAGCCAACAACGAGCTTTATATGAAAATTGCAGCATGCGCGCCTGTTGGAGACGACGCGGAGGGAAAGTGAAACCAAGCGTGAAGCTTGTACTCTCTCCGTCCGTACATAAGCAAGTATATACATGTGAAATTACGTAGAACGTACGAATTGAAAATCTTGGTATAACGTCGAAAACTGAAAGAAAAACGCGCGGGAGTAACGAAAGGCGGTGGGGGGAGGAAATCGGCGAGTAACGACGCAATTACGGTTTCCCATGGACGGGAACGTAATCGCCGGTATTTGTCAGGAATGAAAACACACTCGCGTCGGGGGCTAATTCTCGTCGTCTGGACTTTTCTCTCTCTCTCTCTCGTGACGGGCGCCCGACCTAATTGATCCCGGGCATGAATAAACAAAGGAGACGCCTTTCTCGCGACCGAGACCACTCTGTGTATGCAGCAGCTCCTGCGGAATTCACAAGATTATCGGCAATTATCCTCTGGTTTGGAGAGAGAGAGAGAGAGAGAGAGAGAGGGAGGAAAACGCTCGAAATAATGGGTGAAAGCGCTCGTGTCTCGGAAATTTATCGGAAAATTGATTTTCGATGCGTGCAGTAAGAGCTGGAATCGATCGCTTTGCTTTTTATGGCCGATCCTATATGTATTATAGTCTGTAATCGGATTCGGTTGCTCTGCTTGCTGTAAGCTAATTTAGATCAAATATACTGATATAGAAGGAAATGCTTGATAATACATGTGGACGTTTTCGACG
Organism: Pteromalus puparum; assembly: GCA_012977825.3. Taxonomy (NCBI): domain Eukaryota; kingdom Metazoa; phylum Arthropoda; class Insecta; order Hymenoptera; family Pteromalidae; genus Pteromalus; species Pteromalus puparum. The sequence continues at coordinate 5,682,193 of CM053169.1, forward strand.
CTGTTCAAAGAATCTACAAAAAAAGTTAAGACGACGACAACTACATCGCTCGATAATTCACGAGCGCAAACCGTTATCGAGAAGGAACCAGAGAGGCAGCGAAGGCAGACGCGGCAATAAATGCAAAGTCCTCTCGGCAACGGCAAACTGCACAACGCGCCCGGGTAAACGAAAGTGACGGGGAGAGAGAGAGAGAGAGGGAGAGTAGGGCCGATGAATTAGGCAAAAGGCTGCGCGGTAGTTTGACTTGAACGATTCTACGGACTTTGTGTACGCATATATAATCCACACAAAGCTCCTTGGCGACGTCGTCGCCCGTCACCGCAGCCAAACAAACTTTCGACGCTTCGGGGAAACAAGCTGCTGCTGCTGCTGCTGTAGGCGTCTTATAGGTATACACGCGAGCCTTTCCTTTACATTTCTCTCCTGTAGGTAGCGCTCTCTCTCTCTCTCTCTCTCTCTCTCTCTCTCTCGCGCGCGAGTGGCACTGAGTATCGGGAATATTGCGGTCGGGAGAGAGTATTCGCCTGGCATCGGTATTGTGCTATGCGTCCGATGCCGGTGACCGGTGAAATATTTCATCTGAAAAGCGTCGAAGGGTGAACACTGGAGCTTCTGTTGATTTTATTGGATGATCCGCTTGATAAAATCATCTCAGCTCTAGAATACTATATTTAAAGTATACAGATCGAGCGCACTTCAATCCCAGAGACCAGCCTCGCGTCTTTAGAAGGGCCGGCTGTTTCTCAGTCGAGAATTGCGCTTAGAGTTGCGGCTACGGAAAGTGGAGAAACCAAACTGCAACACAGCAGCAGCAGGCGTCGTATATATATACTGTATACACGTCACCACAGTAGCGGCTGCAGCTTGGCTTTGTTCTGCATTGTTGACTTAGAATTACCAAAGCTCTCCTTCCCTCTGCAGCAACTTGGCGGCGGTATAGCGGCAAGTCCCTCTTGGTCCCTCTTAGTACTATAGCTGTATCCAAGAGATGATGCCAATATGTGTACTCCGTGTGTATAACCGTGCGCCAGAGAGTCGAATAATCGATAAGCGCGCGATGCCAAATGGTTGTGTGTGGAATATGCCACCTGCTCTCCCGAGCCTGTGTGCATATATATACGTGCAGCACCGGGACGAGATGCATAGAGAGAAGTAAATTAATTAAGCGTCTTGTTTGCGGTGCTCGCGCGATGAGAATCGATATACGACCTCGCGCGCGAGCGCAAGAGCGTATTATATATAGGTTATGCGCGAGCGCGCAGTAATGAGATATATAGAAGCATTGCCGCCGCCGAGAAATTGGGCCATTGCCCATTGTCCGCTTACCTCTCGCGTGCTTATACTCGCTGTCGTTTGTCAATTTTAATGGCCGCAGCATTAGAAAGGCGCGCGGGAATGCGAAAGCGATCGATTCGAGATTTGTCCGCCGCTGCGTGCTGCACTGGGACGGTTCTTACAATCTTCGCACTGCACCTATACAATACACACTGCGTGCGCATTCGATAGGTCAGCTTTATGGCTATATATGTATATGCCACGCGTGTGCGCAGCGTTAACAGACTTGTTTACTCGCGATGAATAAAGTATACGTATTAGTCCGAATCGTGGAGGCGTCTAAATAATTCAGCGAGCAATTCGAGCGCGGCATAAGCTAAACATTCTCGGCTCTAAGCGAAAATAATCGATGTCATAAGCGTACACACGCGACACCACCACCGCTGTCGTGTGGCTTTTTTATCCGCCTATATATACACACATAAGCTCGAACAACATGATTGCACAGAGCGTGTACACCACGCCGAGAAGCGAGCCGGCTGTATAGCACTGTGTATACCTACTAACCTGTAACCGCGCGCTGCTGCTTGCATTACACGGATGGCCATCTACACATACAATGCTATATACGTGGGTGTGCACATTCACGGCAGCTGTGTGTCCATGGCATACACGACGTGATACCCATACGACGTTTTAAAGAGCTTTGATAAAGAAGAATTTCGGTATATATAGCCGATGAGTATATATTAGACGTTACTCGTTTGATTGGCTTCGTTTCAAAAAGCTCGTAAACGACACGACTCAAAAGCTCTAACTTTCCAAGAGATCGTCTTTAGCTCGTTTGCGTATACATACAACTTGTATCTTCTTAGGAGAAGCCTATGCTTTTTCCTCGCAAGCGCTGCAGCTGCGAACGATTTGTTGTTCAATTCCAGCGCTCGCGTTCGCAACACAACAACAACAACAACAACAAAAGCGCGCGTTCGAAGATTATTCATCTCTCCGAACGCGCGAGGGATATTATAAATGCGCGATCCCGGGGGCACAGCAGCCTTTGAGAACTTCCCGGCGAAGCCATTAAACTTCTTTCCCGGCTGCTGCTGCTGCTGCTGCTTCTGCTGAAGAATAAGAAGACGCGCTCCGCGAGAGGAGATCTCGAGTTCAACGATCCACGAGAGAGTGAGAGAAGAGAGGCGAGAGCTAGTAGAAGATCCAGTTTCATCGACGAGTACCTGCTGATGCTTTAGCCTTTAAAAGGCTGCCGCGCGTTGGGTACATACAATAGAGTGGACTTGCCTGTTTATAGACAGGGAAAATCGCGCGCAGCTATTGTTAACACTTTTGTGATGAAAGCGCGGCTCTGTGAAATTTCGAAGAGCGGTTAATTATAATTTTCACCGAGGATTATGATTTCTCTCGTATACAGCTCGTATTTTGGAAATCTCGTAGCTCGCGAGCAATATTGCTGTTCCAGTTTCATTTTCATTTATATTCCAGCTTTTTGCTCTCTGACATTATTTGCAAAATGCACCGCCTCTACACTCTATCTCTCTCTCTCTCTCTCTCAACAAAAACAAACCCATTAGTATACGTGTATTATATACGTTATCTAACAACATTACTTCCATTTCGAAAATGGAATATTGCCCGCATATCGTATAAAATTCATCAGCTGCGCAGCTAAAAATAGGCTATCTTATTTCTTGCATCGAATTTGAATAGCATTATTTCGCGCGCGGGAAACACATTTCGCTGCTAGCAACGGATGCACCAGTATAGCAACTGCTATTATATGCGTAACACAGCAACGGTTCAACTTTCAAAAGGTCGAATTTCGCCAAGTTAGTTTTCGCCTTCAATTGTTCAAGAGGTATCATTTTTCCATTAACAATGATAATTAGCAGTACGCTGCAGGTGCATAATAGGCAAAAGTCCATTTCAACGGCAAAGGCAATTCAAAAGCTCGCGGCTTATCACTTAACACACTATACATTGATTAAACCTAGACCCGTCTAACAACCCCATTAAATCCAGCCTACTATCGCTCGCAGCATCGAACGCACATAACAACACACGTGAATTTCACGCCCCTCGCCGAAAAAAAAAGCACCACCGCTAACAAGTGCGTATACACAAGTCGGTCGACGCCTCCACAGCGGCTTCTCGCAACGAGGGGGGAGAAAATCTCGCGTGTCTCGGAGCCATAAGGGTGTTATCTGACCGAAACATCGGCGGCGCCCGACAACGTCGACGACGACGACGACCTCACCGCCGTTGCATAATATCGGATAAATCCCGCGCTGTGGCGCAGAGATAAAGCCGGTTGGCTGATAAGAACGACGCGTGGGAAAATTTTTTAATTCGCGCGCGCGCGGCGCTTTCGCGATTAACCGCGTATGCGTGTGCGTGAATTTGCGTTTTGATAACGAAAAAATACGAGCTTGGGCACAAAGCGAGTGCATATACTGCAGAGAAGACTAGAGAGCGAAATACTCGTTTCGGGTTCATTTGATATTTTCAGATATTTTCCTGCAGATATGGAACGTGAAGCTCGCGTATAAATAAACGAATTACACGTAACGTATAATACATGTATGGGTTGGGCAGAGAATTGCGCGCAAGCTCGGGATGAGCCGCAATCACGACAATGCAGCGAGAGACTGACGACTAACGAAGCTAACGACCGGAATTATACCGCGCGTAAATTACGCAAAAATCATTTACGCGATACAACAGCGTCGCGTGTGCAGATTATTTATAATACCCAGCCATAACGTGTATACGTGCATTTTCCCCGAAGCCGTACAGTATATACGCTCGCGCGGATCCATAATTGCGCGGGCATATTCACCTCGGCGTCTTATCAGCCTGGTGTATACATGTATATAAAACACACGTGAGCGCACGGGTATATATAGTCATATCCGCTTTCTCATCCCGTGCACCAGAGGCAAATCACACACACACACACAAACGTCGTAAATCCCTTCTCATTAAGAACAGCTTTAACCGCCCGCTTGCCGCTTCTGTGTCCGTATATACACATACATATAGGTGTGCAGGTATAAAACAAAGAGCAGTACAGAGGGGTGCGAGCGAGCACGAGCGCGATGATGAATGGGCAAGAGCGCCGAGCTCTGCGAGGACGAAACCAGGTCGAACAGATAGTTAAAAGAACGCAATCGTATGGTCGCGTGGACGTATTCGTGTATGTTTTACATGTACGAGCTGCGCTGCCGGGGAAAAAAAAAATGGGCGACGGTAAAAGAAGAAGAAGAAGAAGAACGATTCGTCGTGTTGGCTGCGCTCGGATTACCTACTCGCAGAGCGAGCAGCACCAGTTGGTACCGCGCGCGCATATAGAGAGAGTCAACGGTCCCTCGCGTGACCCAATGATTCACGCTGTAACCCAGGGCTTCCAGGCTGCCAACTGTCTCCTGCCCTTCTACCTTATAATTCTCCGCCGGCATTTACGGTCTCTCCCACTCTCTCTCTCTACCCCTTTTCCGTATACCTATATCTACACACCTACGATGTATCCACGGTTCCTATCGCAAGTCGCGAAACCTGCCGCTAGACGGTACGAGTTATAATATATACCCACATTAGAAAGACACACACGAGAGTCGTCGCGGCGAAAAAAGACGCGAACAAGGTTAAAGCAGCTAGCGCAAAGTCAACCCAAGCACTGCGCACACAGTCCTCGAGTGTGTCTCGGAATGTAGGTCGACGTCGCAGCAGAGAGCAAAGGCAGCCGCAGCAGCAGCGGCAGCGGCAATTAAGCCCCGTCAAACGTAGCGCCTACTGCTCTCTGTCTCTCTCTCTCTCTCTCTCTACTCCGTGTGTATATATCTATCCGTGCACTGCTGCAGCTTCTCGGATTTTACAGCCCATAGGCGTCCGCGCAAGAGAGAGAGAGCACAATGCGCTCATTGCCGGACAAAAGCGCTCTCGCAGCTCGCCGGGCGCGAGATAAGAAAACGCACGGAAGTTTCAAGAGCCGACGCTGCTCTGCCTCAACCCCCTCCGGCTTAACCCATTTGAGCTGCGCGATAACGCCAGGCCTTTATCCCGCCGACGCTGCCTTTATCTTTCCCCCGGTGCCTTTCCGTGAAGCGCTCGATGATTGAGTTGCGCGACGCCGCTGCACGCGCAAGCACTGAAAACTCATTTCTTGAGGCTTGAATCGTATAGATCGAGCTGTTTGTATATCGATCGCGTTTAACCGAAAACCGCGCTTGTCTTGGATTATGTTGTATAATTCAATCGTATACTCGGATCTCGGATCGCTTATCTGTCAGTCCAACATCGAGAATAATTTATTGATGTTTATCTAATACGTGCACATTTTGAATGAACTTGCAATTTGATTTCCCAAAGTAGCTGCTTAATTATAGCATTAAGCTCGAAGTCGAAGCTCTCGACGTGTCATTTCGAAACCCAAGCTGCGGCTTGATAGACAGCTCTGTGTATATCAAATACGATATAAAAAGAAAGATATTACACTCGAGCTATTCTCGTCGAAAGAACTCGAGCTCTCCACATGACAATTTCGAACAAGATCCTCACTCAGTGTACAGAGCATCTCGAGGAACGTTTATCCGCAGCGCGCAAAAGCTTCCCCTTTCGCACGCGCGCGAACACTGCAGCAGCAGCAGAAGCGTATTACAGGCTCCTTGAGTAGACGCTCGCGACGAGAGAGCGACGACGTCAAGGAATCTCGGAATCCTCTCCTGCATCTCCTCTCTGACGGAGGTCTCCTCGAGTCCTTGCGCAGAGAGACGACAAGCGGCTTCTTTTTTTTCCTGGGACGTTCTCGTGCAGCGCGTATATATACCTATATATAGATACCCACTACCGAGCAGATTGAAGCCTCGAAGGTATGCTGAAAAATTCATAAAGTCCTCGCTCCTTTCTTTTAGCTTCTCGCAGCCCGATGAGCTCGCTCGCACGTATAATACACGCGCTGTATAGATCCTCGTGAGAATTTCATGAGAGCGAATTGCGCAACACGAACACGACGAAAGTCGCCTTCTTCTTTTTATATATATACGCGGCGTGATTTTTCTCCTGCGCCGTTGTTGCCGAGCCGACTGTATAGCATAAATATGTCCGTTATTTATCTCGAGATGCTGTGTGCAGCCCAGGCTAGTATTATTATTGGAGGGAACACGAGGATCCATGTATATATATACAGGAAAACGTAGACACGTGTGTATCTTTAGAAGCGAGCGAGCGAGCGCGCGCACGGCCTCGTAAAGAATTCATTCGAACCCGCGCGCGTCACCGCGTTTCGATCCTTTTGATTCGGAAAGTTTTCGGACGCCAGAACGCACACACCATCTAATATTATACAGACCACAGTAGTATCAGTGGCCGACAAATTTAGGCGACCTTCTCGTGACACACGAGCTATATAGAACTTGGCTCGTAAAACGCGCGAAATCCGCGCTTGTATGTATACAGCAGCCGCGTACGTGTTATATATACGAAAAGATCTCGCGCGTATATACGAAGCGGTATCTGAAACCGTTTGATCGCGCCGTACTGTATCCATACGCAGACGCGTCGGAAATTTGCATGGTCGTGCGGGAAATGCCGCCGCTCAGGGAGATGGAAACACAGAGAGAGAACAGAGTGTGTATAGGGAACGTATGTACGGCGGAAACGTCGTTGCTGCAGTATAGAGTTCACGTTCAGCCGCAACGGCACGTACTACGATCTCTCTCTCTCTCTCTCTCTCTCTCTCTCTCTCTCGGATGCATAGAATTTTACAATAGATACGTTTTCGGCTCTCGCACCCGTGCGAGTGGCTCGACTCGTTGTTGCCACGAGATGAGTCCATATGCGGGGCTGAATATTCGAGTCGAGTCTACTGCTGTAACTGCGATGCACCAGTGTATTTATAATCGAAAAGAATAATCTCGCCGCGGGAAAGAAGAGGCGTCCAATTAGTCTTCCAGCTCGTGAATTTGATCGTTATTATTATGCATTCGCAGCAGCCGCCGAGAATGAATCTTATCATCTCCGTCGGCTGCTGCGACGTTATGAATAATCCAAAAGAAACGGAGAACGGAGACGACAACAATGACTAAAGCATCTCCCTTTTTTCTACAAATAACACGAGAGTCGGGGTATACTCGCCCGTGAAGAGATAACACGACTCGGTGGCCGACTGAAAGCTATTCTGCGAGTGGCGTTGTAAAACAATGAGGAAGCACAGAGGGAGAGAGAAACGCCGGCCGGGATTTTCTTCGAGTTAATTAGCAGAATCTTGGCGGCGCATCCTCTCATTTGAAAACTCGCGAGCGAGCGAGCGAGCGAACGGCTAGAGAGTTATAGCACCTCAATTTCAACCGCGAACAATCGTCGGAAAGTTGAACGAGCTTTCTCGTTTTCTCTCTCTCTCTCTCTCTCTCTCTCTCTCTCTCTCTTCTGGCTACTGCTTTCATCCCCTCGCTTTTCAAAGAAATCTCCTCCTCGTCGCAAAAGCTATGAGTGGAACATGGTCTCTCTCCCTCTCGTTCGAGCGACTTATTCTCGTGTATACCCACTTTTAGTCGAGTGGCGTGCTGTGACCAGATCGTTAATGGAAAAAATCCCGAGACATCAGTTTTTTGGCTAATTGAATTTCTCTCCGTGTAACTGAGAAATCAACTCGTCGAGTGCCACTTTCCACAGCTGCATTATTAATGTGACACACGCGTACTCGCGACATAATGCACGCGTTCTGAAAAGCTGTGAAAAATCGATGAGCCCCTGAATGATTCGACGACTCGCACGTGTGATTAATTCACGCGGACACAATACCCGCGCGCGTGTTCAGCGCGTGATGACTGATTAATCGAGCTTTGAATGATTGATACCGTAACATCAAGCCTGACCTCGATGTTTACGATCGTTTAAGCTCGAAGCGAAGCAAAAAAAAAATGATAAACCCTTCGCGAAAATCAAGTTGCACGAGTTTGCAAGGGGAGTAGGAAAAAGTAAGCAGCGAACGATGCGTTGTAGCGCTGGAATTTACGATTCGCAAGGTTTTTAATCTAAACTTTGCGAGCGAAAGTAGATCGATCGGTGGAGCTGCGGTAGAAATTTTCAATTTTCCCGCCGCTATCGTGTACACCGCACCGCAGTATAAAGTGTGTGTGTAAGTAACGTTTCCTTTTCTGTTTCAGGCGAGGTGATCGGCCAGCGCTTCCTCGGCAACGAGAGCCACGTGGAGCACTTCAAGCTGCTCGAGCGCTCTTCCACTTTTATCCTGATTGGCGCAAGGTAATGTATACGAGTCTACATCTATATACACCTCCTGTATACCTACGAATTGGATCGACCTTTCATTTTCTTTAGAGCGTATATACGGCTCTGCGGTCGAGCTTGCCTCTATTTTCTCCGCGTTTTCTTTTTTGCTCGGTTGAATAAAGTTTCCGTTGTAACCCTATACAAACACACTGCATACGCACACACAAAGAGAAATGGGACGGGAATCGACGAGTCGATGCTATAACTTTAAATGAAAACCATTCTGTCATATCGGATGCACGAAAATACTTTGATATTATAAGTAGTGTATAACCGCGATACCGAAATAATGAGAAAGCCTGATTCAACTCGCCCCCTCTGACAACGCAATCATTTCTTAGAATAGCAAAGTTCCTTCTTCCTGACGACGTCGCTATTATTGCCGTCGACGCACAAAGGCGAGTGAGTCTCCGCTTTAACATCAAAAACTTGCAAATTTCATTTGGTTCGCCTTTGTATATACACTCACACAGCTGTGTGTATCGACGCTCCGCGGAACTGGATCACTGCGATTGACGCGGGCAGCACTTGTTGCTTTCTTTCTCTCTCTCTCTCTCTCTCTCTCTCTCTCTCTCTCTCTCTCTCTCTCTCTCTCTCTCTCTCTCTCTCTCTCTCTCTAGCTTCGCTCGGCTTTGAGCAGTATACCTGTATACACTGGAAGCTGAATGGGAAACTCGTAAGATAGCTCTCGTCGTCGCGGGGCTAGACTCTAACGCTCGTCCGCGTTATCGATTTTCTGCCCTTGTGTATAGCGCCGCGGTAAGAGCGTTCGTATAGAGGATTTGCTAAATGAGTAGCGCGCACTTGAAGTTTCTTTTTTCTGAATGGATTGTGTTTCCTTTTTTTCGAGCCGTGCAAATGAAGTACTGCCGCTCGCTAACAAAGCTCTCTTTCATGAAATATCGGGGAGCGAAATGTACGTTTTGCGCTGATTAGATCTATATTTTGGAAAAAATTGAAGTAAAATGTGAACGCGAACAATAGTTGACCCACTGACCTTTTTTTTCACCTCCGGTAAATCTGTGCGCGCTTACAGGAATCTAAACGCTTTTTTAACATAATATGCGCGCTAGAGAGTTAAAAACGAAAAAAAAAAATTGCCTCACAATCCAATTAGCGGCGGCAATGACGACGACACTCAGTCAACATAACGAGTGTGCAATACGTACACTATGTGCCTCTGCGCTTTTCGCGTTTTGCACTTGCGCGAAACGTCATTAGCCTAATTGTCGCGCGCGAGCGCGGCACTCGCACAAAGAAAATTAAACTAATAGAGTCTCTCTTCTCTGCCGCCGCTGCTACGCGACAACGGCGCCTATTTATCTCCCAATTATCCGACGTAACTTTATTTCGGAGGCTACGCGAAATTGACGATAATAATTCGGGCTGAGTATATACAGCATAGAGAGCGGAGATAGAGAGAGAGAGAGAGAGAGAGAGAGAGAGAGAGAACAATTACCAGCGGAATGACAAACTAGTTTCATCGTTCGTCCTCCTATATACAATGCGACACACCAGACAGTCCTCCGTGTGACTATTCACGTATAGCAGCGAAGCGTCTTCTTCTTACCTTCGTCTCTTTCGTTAAGAGAAGCGATAAAAAAATTTCGCTCGTTCGGCTGGAAATGTTGATTGCGCTGACCGAGTTCGTCCGGGTACGCGATTCCGAAAGAAAAGTCACCAACCGAGGTAGAGAAGAGGAACAAAACTCGCAATTAGCCGCGATTTTACACGCTACCGTCGTGGAAGAGATAATTAACGCGCTATACTGTACCCCCATGTGCCAAGTAAACGCAGTGCTCGATCTGTAGCGAGAATTTCCTTATATATACATCTCCCTCGTACGGGGGTATATATATGTTTATTAGCGTTGAACTTTGCTCGCGCGAGACGTGAAGAGAGAGAAAGGCGCGGCCTAGAACTATCTTTTCCACCGCGCACGCGGAAAAGTCGGACTGGAAGCTGTGCTTGCATATATCCACGAGCATAGTAAAAGTTTCGCTTTGTGCTCTTCGCCGAGCTGTGTACCGCCATGAATTCCCTCGCTTTTTTTACGTTCGCTCGCGTGCTTTATCATCCCTTAAACGCGCTGTAAAGCACTCGAGAGTTGCTTTTTCTTTTCTCTCTGCCCGACTCGTGTGCGTGCGCGTGAGCTTTGCTGCGATTATGGATTTTCGCGCGTGGTTCACCCTTATTTGTTTAACGGCTGGGAATTACGCGTGCACTTGTTGCTTGATTTATAGCATCGACATTTGACTTTTTCCCGCGTGCCTTTGTTTGTCAATTATCGTCGGTGCGTGTGCGTATCGAATTTTTAACTTTACTCGAATTTTCCCGCGATAAACACAAGTTGACGACATAAGCAAGATAATAGTACACACAAGATCTCATATCCAATCTTGGCACAGGCCTCGCTCTCTCGTTTTTCCCTCCGCGGCTGCAGCATGATACCGCGCACGCGAGTCAGCTCTCGAATCCCTGCGCCGTAGCCCCCTGTTATACATGACACGCGGAAATACTATAATTCCCATCGCGCTGGCTGCGGAGAACGCGCGGTTTTATATATATATATATATATATATATATACGAGGCTTTGGCCCGGGTCTTCCTTAGGGAGGAGTCGTTGCTCCCCTGTATATATATATACACGCTCACATATATCCCAAGCAGTAAGCAGGCGTCGCAATGTACATCGCAAGCTCGGAGCCTGCATACATACGCGCATTTCCCAAAGTTATGCGCCAGCGGCAGCAGCAGCAGCAGCAGCAGCAGCAGCAGTTTTGGTGTATACAGCTATTAGACGGCTCGTTATCGTGTAAATTCGCTCCGTTGCTACAGAGAGAGAGAGAGAGAGGGAGAAATTCGCGAGACCACGTGGCATTAGTATACAGCCCGAACTAATGTCCCTACAGCTCGTCCGGCCGACGCTTTCTCGAGACCGTCCTAAATTAAGTTGTATATCTCGGGCGCGTTTTCCCCTCCGACGATTTCCTCGTGTTTGTGGATATAAGCGTGACTGATTCGAGTGGTCTCTGTACCCTCGTAAACAGACGAAAAGTCGATCTCGTCCTACGTTTATCGCCGTTTGTTCGGAGCTCTGAGCAGAAGATCGATATAGGAAAGCGTCGGATAGAACAAATGGTCGCCGCACGCGCGCCTGTAATCGCTTTATTAATGTCGCGGCAAAGTAGGAACCAACTTTCTGTATTTATACACTGCTACATTGTGTGATTCATACTTTTAAGCTGCGTGTGTGTAATGTATTGCAGATCCAAATCGCGCAACTGACGCAAATTTGCGTGATCTCGCGATTGCGCTGGTATATCCCTTTTAAAGCGAAGGGGATCGTGTATATAGCATCGTCTACATAATATGCAGTGTTTCAGAGTATAGCGTGTCATTCGTTGGCGAATGAATTATACACTTTGCTCTTCGCCGAGTGCACGCGAAAATTATTCGCTTCAACTTTTAATGCGCGTACGGAAAAGCATTTGCTTAATGGCGTAATTAAATAACGGCTCTGTGTAGTGTGTGTGTATAGCTTCGTTCCCAAAAGAGCCGTTAACACGCTCGGCGAGTTAATCGATGAATAAGTACGCAAAATTAATTTAAATCGTGCGTTTAACTTTGAAAAAGCTCGAAATCACAAGGACGGCCGATTCGTCAACGAGTATATACGCGCTGTTTACAACTATTCTAACCAACAGCGGTGGTTCTCCTCGTCGTCGAACGAGTGTTTACTTAACTCGGTGCGTTACAATTAAACGCGACCGCTCGCTATGGCAAACAAATCCGAGAGCGCGTGTATATACATGTGGCGATTGCGCACTTTTATTAATTATACCAGTGCGCACACGTGCGTCGTATATAGTCGGGCGAGGCGAAATTCATTATCGCGTGTTTTACGTTATCGCGTGCGAGGGAAATAAGCGCGCGCGCGTATTTACACATTCATGCGACGTCTCGAGCCACACTAATCCTCTTTTGCTTCGCGCATCCATTTGCCCCCGTTGTTGCATGCTGTATATATAGTGTATATGTATAGAGTTGGCTGTGTGTATTTTGCACCTTTTCACGAGGCTGCTGTCTTTTCTCGTTGCAGGAACGCCATCTACAACATAAGCCTGCACGACCTCACGGAAATAGCGGATCAGGTGAGTGGACATTCAATCTCATACATATTCTTATTTCTTATTTGCTTTGAGATGAGACGTGGAAAATTCTACGAAGAAGAATTGCGGATTTCATCGATCTCCTGCGTATACACACTCGTGTATAATTAGCCGCAATCGTGGATAATTGCTGCTCCGATGCGCGTTAGTTTTACTAATTGCTCAGTTGCAATGAGTTAGTATATAGTGTGCGGTTAGTTATATACGAGATAATGTAACGCGCGTATATACAGATTCATCCTCTTTGCAAAGCACTTACACTCTCGCAGGATCGCAGGTATTTTAAATTATAATCGAGTGACCCAAATATTCAAATTTACATGAGCGCGCAAGTTTCGTATATATAACCTTTTAGTCAGCTTCTCTTGCTCGCTCGCGCAAACGCGACTTTTACATTCTTCCCTGGAATGAGAAACTTTCTGGAAGCTGATGTAGCGCATCCTTCACCTCTCGCTCGCTCACACGCGTATACATATATACATAGAGGTTTAGCGTTGTCAATCACACTTTAAGAGCGACGCGTAAAAAACTTTTAGCCTGTACAACTAGCCCTGCACACAGCTGCACACGCTAGAGAGGGATTTTCCAAATTGTAGTTATTATATATCGAACGAAAAAAGGAAGGAGGTATAGTATATATATAGGCTCAGTGCAGAGCCGGAAAAAGTTTTCGCGCGTGCGCTAATCAAACTTCAAAGTCGAACTTTCTCTCTCTCTCTCTCTGCTACCTCTGCCTTTGCCTCGAAAGAAGTAGAAGAAGAAAGTTTAAAGGGTCTCTCTCTTTCTTTCTTTCTCTTTGGCGAAACTTCGGACTAGCACGTAGTAGTACACGCGGCTATCCGTATAGAGATGCAAAGGACCGGGCAGCGGTAGCGCGTGCCGATCCGAGGATTACTCCTCTTGCTAACGATCGGCAAGTATATACATATAGCAGCAGCGATCGAATTCCTTCGCGGATATTCTCTCACGCCGATAATAATGAACGCTGCGCTTCTTTATTGCTGGCGCGCGCAGAGTCGTTAAGTCAAAACGATTGTCTCCGGCTGCATTGCAGCCGTGTCCTTTTTTGTCTTGCGCTGCAGAGATGCTATAAGGCCTGTCCTCGATTTTCTCTTCCTTTTGTATATGCAGTGGACGACGCCCGGCGTTCATTGTTCTTCTCCGTTGTGTGCAGTGTTCGCTTTATTGAGAACCGCGAGCTTTCACTCTAACGAAGCCTATAATCGAGAGATTCGATGCTAGGAATGAAAAACTTTCGTTTGCCGAGCGATTTCCATCAAGGGATAATATTTGCCGTATCCCATCGAGCAATTGAAGCCGTACATATCAGCAGAAGCCTAGGGAATGCGTATAATGACCGCTTTAATTGCATCGAATCAAGTTAAATTAGGATGAAGCGAATTTCGAAATGTACTGAAATCGAGCTTAATACGCCGAAGCAGAGAGAGAGAGAGAGAGAGGCGCCTTTGAGCTCTTTGATGGGCCGGAATAACGGGGCCAACTTATCGCGCTGATGGTCATTAAGGGTTGAGGGCATTAAAAACTTATTACCGAGGGACCGTAAACTTTAACCCGTAAATTAAGAAATTTTTCCCCATCACGTATTTTTATTAATTTATGCTCGTGTAAATATACTGCAAATATCCTCTTCGTATATGGAATTAATACGCTCGAGCCAGCGCATCAATAATGCATCATCGTCAGCGAATTTAAAAAACTCGTGTGTGTCCAGAATTACCAGAACCACTTTAACTGTCCATCAGGTCACGTCCCCTCGTTGGCGGGTCATTTATTCATGTCAAAAAAAAGCAGCCAGCAGTCCGCGGCTATTTTCGCGTATCTGTCACTTAACATCCCCTTTCCCCTCCCAATATATTAGCCTGATGAAATTATTTTTCGCGCGTCGGTCGTGTGTATAACAAATGGCTTTCTGTCCCCAAACTCGCGGGGGCGCAACAAAAATGACGGGAGCAGGAAAACAAAAAAGAAGCGGAATACGAAACGATATCCAGCGCACCACCGCAGTTACACTCAATATTTCTGCGGTCAGCTTTCCGTGTATCGGATTCGACTTTTCACCGCTCGTGTATGCGCGAACGATTTTTTTATCGGCGTGCGCCATTCGATGATAAATCGAGCCAGCGATTACGGCCCGATTCGATGCGAGTGTGTGTTTGCCGGAGATGTTGCGGTGGGAGGGGGGAGTGCGGTGCGTTAAAAAAAAAAAAAAATCGAACTATGATGTATGACTACCGAGATTCGCCCTAGTGTCGTTGTGTGCTTTTGGATTTTTGTGAAATATGAAAGTTTTATTGACGCTTTGCCAAATCAGGAGACTGTGTATACTGCGGCATAATCGGTTATTAAAAATAAAAGGTCTTTTGAGCCTGGTGTAATTGAAACCGTTAACGACGTCATAGGGACACACACACACACACACACACAAGCTCGATCAAAAAGGCGAATGCCAGCGTACGGCGCTGTACAAGAGAGCTCCGTTATATATACCTCTCGCGGAATTCCAGCGGCTCTCGCTGTAGTAGTACAGCTACTGATAATGCACGCTTCCATTATATACAGCGAGTCGCGCGCGGTTATAACGAGGCATGTACACACAGGTTGAAGTTATATATCGCCGCCACCGCGTAGAGGTAATTAGACGTTCGGTCACGTTTTCGCGATGCCGGAAATCGCGCAAAGGCGCGACGCTTCAGCCTATCTCGAGGTATATAAAACGAATCCACTGCGGTTAGAAGTTCGGAAGTCGAATGAACGGAAGAACGAGGCGAATTTTCGGAGAATCGAGCTGCTTTATTCACGCAGTATAGGAAGAGGCATACACCGCTCTCGAACGAGTTTTTAAATGGAATATTTTCCAGAGATTGAAAGGAGCCCATCACACCGCAATGAATTCTCTGTAGTTAAACATGCGCGCGGAAGCCGATTTTGGAATCGGATGCGTGCATATCGCTGAAAAGTCTCCTCTACCGTAATAATGGATTTTCTCGTGCACTACTGGCTGGTTTTTCGCTGCGCTGCAGCCCTCCGCGCAACAATTCCGGTTACAGGTGCATGTGTGCGATCGCTCTCATGATTTTCCGATGCCTCTTTCTCTCGCTCTCTCCGAGAGAACGAAAAAAATGCTCTCGGACAAAAGTGGCGGAATCGGACTGCACAAAAGGGGGATAGCGGTGTGAAATCGCGGAAAAAAGCGCAAGCTCCCTCTCTCTCTCGAATCCGTCGAAGGCCGAAAGAGCTTATTTCCGAGCTTTTTTTTATCGCTGTTGAGAAATACGTGCATGAGCACGACTAGATATTTTAAGCATTTAGCTATAAGGGAAAAACCCCACTCCCAGGTAATGTAATAAACCCTTCGCCCGCTATTAACGCTGACCGTTCGAGACGCGCCGTCCCCGGTCCCCGGATTAGGACTAGAAAGTGTCCAGATGTGCAATAAAATGCGTCCGGACCTTTTTTTTTATATGCAGGCGAAATATGCGTCTAAGCTGCAGTCCTCTGCATGTGCAGACCTCCGCGGACTGTAGCTGTCAGTTCAGCCCTAGCACTCGATGAGGAAAGACCTCTCTCACTCTCGAGTCCGCTATGCGCCAACATTTTTCTAACACTTTGTATACTTTTTGCTATTAATAAATATTGATCATTTACTCTGAAATCGATTGAGTTTATTTTGCTTAATAAATTCAATAGGTTATGGGCCCAGGACGATTCCTACTGCGCATCAGTGTTTATTGACAAGCCACGCTGGCTTAGCAAATAGAACGTGTTAAAGTGTTAGTGTACGCGTGTCTCCGTTTAAGTGCAAGCATCTTTTTCAGTCACGATGTCTGACAAAGAAAGCCTAGAAGTTACGAAGCTTGAAGGTTCGAACAACTACACGCAGTGGAAGTTCGAAGTGCAGATCGCGCTCGAAGGCAAGGATCTATTCGGCTACGTAGATGAAACGGAGAAGAAACCAGCAGCGGATAAAGCCGCTGAACTCAAAGTTTACAATAAATCGGTATCGCGCGCGAAAACGATAATATTGTGCTCAATAAATCAGAAACTACGCTGCAATCTGATTAACTGTACGTCTGCGAAGGAAATGTGGGATAAGTTGAGTGAATTGTACGGCGATACAAGTGCTGACGCTAAGCAAGCTGCTTGGAAGAAGTTTTACGCATTCCACATTACCGAGGACGAGACAGTGAGAGTGCAATTAGAGCGATTCGAGAGCATTGTAAAGAAGCTAGATGAAATCGACAAGAAGCCTTCCGAGGAGGCTATCGTATCGAAATTGCTCAGCAGTCTGCCAGAAAAGTTTGAACTTTTCACGGTAGCTTGGGAATGCACGCCCAAGGATGATCAAACGCAAAAGACGCTCATAGCCAGATTGATCAAGGAAGACAATCGACTTGCTGAAAAAGAAGCGACAACGCTTGCGCTTCGCGTGAAAAACGCATCACTAAACGAAGCAAAAAGTGATGCGAAAAAGAAACGCTCCAAGAGAGATATCGAGGTTTTAAAAAAGAAAACTCGCTGCGGAGTGTGTAAAGAAAAAGGCCATTGGGCACGCGAGTGTCCAAAGAAAAATGCAGAGAAAAGTGATAGTAGTGCAAAAGCAGTTAAAGGAACGCCCGCGCTCGTTTGTGATATCACTACCTCGTACAAGTGCTTAAGTACAGAAAGTGGCCGAGACTACTTTATTGCGGATACGGGTGCCGGAAGACACATGACTTTTCGGAAAGAATTTTTCTCTGAAATTCGCCCAAATCCAGTAGGCAGTGCAGTGAAAGTTGCTGATAATCGCTGCATCGACGCGCCTGGCGTAGGTACAATTATAATTCAAGAGAAGCTAAATGGAATTTTGTATGAGCGCGAATTAAGAGATGTACTCTACGTGCCCGATCTTGGCTGTAATCTATTCTCTGTCGGATCAGTCAATAGAAAAGGTTTGAAGTTTTCCTCTGATAGTAAGGGATGTGAGATTCGTGATAAGCAAGGCAATCTCATCGCACGGGGAATCTCTCAAGGCAATATCTTCCGCATGCTGTTCAAGGTAAAAATGTCCACTGAGTGCAATGCTGTACGAGCAGAAGGACAAAGCACGCTAAATCTGTGGCATGCGCGGATGGGCCACGTGAACGTTCGGACTGTTAAGCAAACGTGCGAACGGCTTGGCATCGACGGAATTTCCCAGGAAAATTTCGAGTTTTGTGAGGGGTGTGTGCTGGGCAAGCAGACCCGAAGACCGCACCCGAGCAGCGCATCTGAGAGCAATTACGGCCCAGGAGAAAAGATACACAGCGATGTCTGCGGGCCCGTAAATGTGCAGTCCCCAAGCGGCACACGTTTTTTCGTCGTGTTCAAAGATGAAAATACAGGCTTCAGAAAGGTTTATTTCCTGCGTCATAAATCGGAAGTGTTCGACCGTTTTAAGACATTCGAGGCGTTCGTGTCAACGCAGCTAGGGACGAAAATAAAAGTTCTCCGCACGGATAACGGCACCGAGTATACCTGCGAGAAAATGCAGAATTTCCTCAAAGAGAAAGGTATCGTAAATGAATTTTCGGCTCCCTATATACACGAACAGAACGGACGCGCCGAGCGCGAGATCCGTACACTCGTCGAGAGCGCACGTTCGATGCTGCAAGCAAAAAGGGTGCAGATTAAGCTATGGCCAGAAGCAATAAACGCGGCCTGTTACTTGCTGAATAGAGTAATCTCTAAGCCCGGAGAGACGCGCACTCCATTCGAAAAATGGTTTGAGCGGCCACCCGCAATAAAACACTTAAGGGTGTTTGGATCGGTCGCCTACCTGAATGTCCCTAAAGAAAAGCGCCATAAGTTCGATCGGAAAAGCAAGCCGGTCGTATTCGTCGGTTATGACGGGGACTCGTCGAACTACCGTCTTTGGGACGAGGCGTCGCAGAAGATTAACATAAGCAGCGACGTTACTTTCAACGAGAGCGATGCACCAAGGACCGACGCCGACGCCGACGTCGAACCAGGTACCTTCAAGATCGTGTTTGGTTTTGAGGACGAAGAAGAAGAGCCAGCTATAAATGCTGAACCACGCGTTAATGATAACGCAGATCAAATGATTGATCAAGCTGATCAAATCGACCCCGAGATTGAGCCTGCAGCCGCCGAAGAAGATGATCAAGAAGGACGACAGCTGCGCGACAGACGTCGCATCCGAGCGCCAGACCGATATGGCATGCCTATCGCTTACCTCGCCGATGTAAAAGAGATGTCTTTTGACGAAGCTACATCGAGCGAAAATGCGAGCAAGTGGGAGTGTGCCATGAACGAGGAAATGCAATCCCTCCGAGAGAACAATACGTGGACACTGAGCACTTTGCCTAAAGGTAAGCAAGCTATAGGTTGTAAATGGGTTTACACAGTAAAAAGCGACGCAACTGGTAATGCAACGAGGTACAAAGCAAGACTCGTAGCAAAAGGGTTCAGACAACGCGAAGGAATTGATTACTTCGATACCTTTGCGCCAGTTGCTCGCTATGAATCGATTAGGATTCTTCTCGCAATCGCTGCAAAACGTGATTACGAGATTATGAAGTTCGACGTCAAGACTGCATTCTTGAACGGCGAACTTCAAGAAGAAATCTACATCGAGCAGCCACCAGGGTACAAGGATAAAAACCAGCCAAATGCAGTACTCAAGCTACATCGAAGCCTCTACGGACTCAAACAAGCACCGAAGTGCTGGAACGAGAAATTCACGAGATTTCTCAAGGAGTTTAATCTCGTGAATATCTCAAGTGATAAGTGCGTGTTCGTAGGACAAGTGCAAGGGCTCGATGTGTATCTCGCGGTGTATGTGGATGATGGTTTGCTGATGAGTGAGAGCGAGAGTGCGATTATGAGTGTGTTAGAACATTTACAAAGTAATTTTGAAATAACTTTCGGTCTCGCAGATGAATTTTTAGGATTTGAAATCGAACGCGATCGCGATCGCCACCTCTTAAAGATTAAGCAGTCAGGCTACATTGGAAAAGTTCTGAAAAGATTCAATATGCATGAAGCGAACTCTTCCAGTGTACCTGCCGAACCTGGTATGTTTTTGCTAAAGCATACAGGACCGATCGACCCGAAAATACCCTATAGAGAGGCTATAGGATCGCTATTGTTCGCGGCGCGAGTATGTCGTCCGGACATTGAATATGCTGTTAATTACGCGAGCCAATTTCTTAGTTGCTACGGTGAATCACACTGGCAAGCAGTTAAGAAAATTATGCGTTACTTGACTAAAACGCGCGAGTACGGGTTAGTTTTTGGAGACAGTGGGAGCTCGCTAGAAATTACGGGCTTCACTGACGCTGATTTTGCCGGATGCGTAGAGACTCGAAAATCGCGGAGCGGTTATGTCTTCGTTTTGAATGGCGCGCCAATATCGTGGTGCAGCCAACTGCAAAAACTTGTCACGGTTTCGACCGCCGAATCGGAGTATGTTGCGCTAGCGAATGGTGTGAAAGAAGCTATTTGGTTGCGCAGAATGATGAATGAGTTGAACGTAGTATGCAAGAAAATACCTATGTATGTCGATAATCAAGCTGCTATTAAAATTGCAAGCAACTCCGAATGTAATGATCACAAGCGATCAAAGCACATAGATGTTAAATTTCATATGATTCGTGATGTTCTTAATCGCGGCGAAATAGATGTCAAATATGTAAAGTCGAAGGAACAGCTTGCTGATATCTTCACTAAACCGCTGACAAAGCAACTATTTTGTAATTTGCGTGAAAGTTTGAATGTAATCGAATGCTCAAAATAAGTGGGAGTGTTGAGAAATACGTGCATGAGCACGACTAGATATTTTAAGCATTTAGCTATAAGGGAAAAACCCCACTCCCAGGTAATGTAATAAACCCTTCGCCCGCTATTAACGCTGACCGTTCGAGACGCGCCGTCCCCGGTCCCCGGATTAGGACTAGAAAGTGTCCAGATGTGCAATAAAATGCGTCCGGACCTTTTTTTTTATATGCAGGCGAAATATGCGTCTAAGCTGCAGTCCTCTGCATGTGCAGACCTCCGCGGACTGTAGCTGTCAGTTCAGCCCTAGCACTCGATGAGGAAAGACCTCTCTCACTCTCGAGTCCGCTATGCGCCAACATTTTTCTAACACTTTGTATACTTTTTGCTATTAATAAATATTGATCATTTACTCTGAAATCGATTGAGTTTATTTTGCTTAATAAATTCAATAATCGCGCGCGCGTCCCATTCGCCGATCTCTATTAGCTTTGTCCGGATTATCCTTCCCCTCTTTTTTCCAACAAACTCAACGCCCTGACAGATATATATATATATATTTTTCGCGCGTCGGCTGCAGGAAGAGAGCATATAACTCTCAGTGAAAAATGCCGCGCTTCATCATTAACGAGCATACCGCTCAAATGAACCCCTCGGAATCGCAAGTATAATACACTCGCCATGCCGTTCCGTCGTCGTAAATAAAAAAATCGATTTTTTACCCGACCAAACATCCCGGCGATTCTTCATGCCGTCTTCTCATACGTATATACCCAAGCACACACACAGACACTCGCTAATACACTTTTTCAACGGCGCGAATTCCTCGCTGCAGAGCGCATGCACATAGGTATATATATATATATATGTGCGAGAGAAAGCGGAAGCGCATTGCCAAGGCTCCTCTTCCTTATCGCTTTTCTACGCTCGCGTATATAGCTCCGTGCGCCTCCGGGGAATGCAACTAGCTGCGAGAGCATAGCGGGCCAAAGTAACGGTCTGGAGAGCGTCGCTGCTGCAGCCGAGCTTCTATCTATCTATTCCTCTCTCTCTCTCTCTTCATCTAGTCTCGACTTCGCATGACCGTTCGTTGCTGCACTTGACTCTCCTCTATATAGGCTGTCCTGTACTAAGCACTGCTCGCAGGTAGACGCGTTAGTATGTGTGTACGTGCACACCTGCTGGATGAACGCGCGTGTATATCGGAGAACAAGAACTTGTGTTCTTTGCATTTTCTAAAGATAGATTTGCATATATAACATGGAGACCGATGACCGACAAAGAACATCCGAGGAAAAAATTCTATCGATATATTCGAACATTCTATGTATATTCGACGTGCGCTCATCTCTCATCGCTTAAATACGAAATCAAACCATCGCTTATCTCGGCGCGAATCAATCATTCAGAATCAGTCCGATCGCGAGCTAAAACAGCATTCCATCTTACAATCTTTCGAATATTTCATCGAATTCCCTTCAACACCGCAGTCGGATACAAGCTTGCAAGCTTGCAAGCAGTTAACGCAACCGCGACGCAAAAATGTCTCCCCGAGCAAACGCGTTTACAGGTGTACAACATTCCTCGCGTGAACGCTATATACTGTAAGTATATGTACACAGCCCGGGGGCTCGCTGCGACATTTTTTGCGCGCGAGAAACTATGCACCGTTTCTTCGCTTCTCGTCGCCGTACGTTGCACGTAAACCCGATAGAAAAAGTCGACTCGTCGCTGTAGCTCTGCTGTTTGTTTAAGCTAATTAATTAGCCTCGACCTCGGCTTATGGTAAAAAAGCTAGACTTACGACAACGAGCTGCAGTTCTTTGATTAATTTCCCGTAGCACTTTTTGGAACGCGTCGTCGACTTCGAAGGCTAGAGCGAAGGTTTTGCGAGTTTGAAATCGTTATAGTCTATCTTGGCGGAAAATCTTATACACCTAACAGTATATATGCACACAAGTGTCCCGCAGCTATGTGTGTGGAAACACAAACGACTTTCGCACGCACAGACACACCGAGTAGTTTCTTCCCTCGGTGCGATCCAAGCGGAAAATTAAACCTTCCCGATCTACGACGTGAATGTGTGCAATGTGTGTATATAGACTTGGCCTCGTGAATTCGGAATAACGGAATGACTCGCGCGCGCGCATATTCTCATGCATATATCAGCTGCACCGCTTGTCTCGCTGAGACAATCTTACCCTCGTTTCCAGTTTCTATTCGCGACGGTTGCTTATATACGCGCACACTGTTATCCGCAGTAGCGCGAAAAAGCGCTGAAGAAGTCGTCTTGGCTATCCCTCGCGGCGCGACTCGCTCGGGCTAATTAGCCGCTGAGGAGCTGCGCTAAATCCTGCGAAAATCACCCCCTGCAGAGATCGAGACACTTTCTTCCGGCGCCGTGCATGGCTGCCTTTGTTCCCCGTGAATAAATGATGCGCCACGAGTTCGACGGAGCTGAGAAGAGATATATGGTATTATGCTAGCACGATCGCGTCGCATCAAAGAAACATCGGCGACTCGGCGAGCCTTATTATAATTTCGAAGCTCTTGATCGACTACTGCTCGGGAATGCGAGTCGCGACTGATTATACATGATTTTACGACGAGACGACGAGTTTCGCATTACTATTACACTCGTACGACGACGTTGTTTACTCCGGAGTATCGCTCGTGTAATCGCCGCGTGTATACTTACATACTCCAAAAGTCATCGAAAAAAAAAGAACCCGGCAATTTTAATAAAGCCTTCGTGCTCGCTCAGATTTTCCTCGCCCTCATCATAAGCCTAATAACTCATTCGCGTGTCTTATCGAAATTCGCGCGTTGATGTTGCTGTATATGTTATACCTGTACGTATTTCGTCGCGCCATTAGCGACTCGCACACGCACGCACATATCGACGCACATCAGACGCGAGCAAAAATGACTCCAAATGAAATTTCTCTCCTCATATCGAACAGGTACATTCGTTCACGCCCGGCAGGTAGGCAGGCAAACTAGTCCCAAGAAATATATATATACACATATGCGAGAGCTAGACTCGCAGCGAGCGGACGCGTATATGTATAGGTATATATACACACACATAATAGTGAGAGGCAGGCGGCTCTGACCGGTCATTCACTTACCGCCGGGCGTAAAAAGCGCCGCCCCTCTATCCCGCGCCGTATGGAGCGGCGCGCGCGCGTCGCGTTCGTCGCCATCGCTGCAGTGCAGCTCTTGGCCTGCAACTTCTATACGGCTAGCTCACTCTCTCTCTCTCTCTCTCTCTCTCTCTTCGCCTTGGCCCAAGGCACGCGCGTGTATATGCTTTATAGCCTCGTCGTCGTCGTCGTCGTCGTCGTTGAGCCCGAGGCTGTCTTCGCTCACGGCGAGTTTCTAGCTCCCGTCTTCTCAATTTTCCACACTCGTTTAGCGTTCGAAAAAGATCCGCTTTTTCAAAATATCCATTATCGTTTTTCCACCAATTTTTTTTTTTTTTTGCGCAGCAGTTAATCCGCAACGCGATGAGTTATAACGCCGTGGATATCGGCGTGCGCTCGATTTTTCCAACCGCAGTGCACTGGACACACATACAGGGGAGGTGGAGATAGAGACCGCTGGCTATACTACTCTCGGTTTATCTTTTTTTCCTGCGGGACGAGCGAAATGATTGCTGCTGTTGATCAATACGCGAAGCGCTTTTGCTTCGCTGACAAAGCTTCTCTACTCTGTCCACACAAAAGGCCTTACAGCTTCGTTAAAATAAAAAAAAAAAAGGGGTCAAAATAGCGCTCAACCCGGATTAACGCGATCCCGCGTCGTGGTCCAGCGATATAGTGCACTCAGAATTTTTTTTATCAGTGCGGAGGTAAGAGCCGCACTCGTGGACACACCGCAACAAAGCCGGTGTGATGGATGAAAGCATCGACGAGACAGGAGCCAAAGTGCTGCTCTCTCTCTTGCTGGGATTATTCGATTAGACGCCGGCACCTCTGAATAATAGAATAAGTAGCGTCGGATGCTGCAGTGTCTTCCGAACGCTTTTAGCGAGCATAGTGCAGCTAATATTATCCTTGTGTATAGGCAGCAGTAGGTACGACCAGCTTTTCCGAAAGCAGAGCGCGAACAGGTCTCGTCAAACAAAATCTCCGCGCGACTGCGTATACGCTCAGTTCTCCGAGACACGGGCAAACAGCGGGCGGCACGTGCTCCGCGAAACGACGCAGGCAAATGCGATAGCGGAATCCGCGCACGTATCTCTCGCTCTGAAAAATTACGCCGATAGCCTCGACGTCGTCGTTCTTTTTTTTTTCCGCTTTGTTTCGGGGGATTTATCTTGATTCCCTGGTATACATATGGCGTCTATCGATTCCGTGCGTACAGGCGAGTAGTCGCCTGCGGAGAAAGAATTCTTTCTCTTATACACGGCGGTGCTCATTAATTCCACGATGTTCAGGCGAAAATCCAGGGTCGAGAGGAATCTTTGTTCTTTGGGCTGGCGTATACTGTTGCGCCGCTTCTCTCGCGCGCAGGATTCTCTTTGAGATGGAATTATGAAGCTTTTCCCCGCGAATATACTTATAAAAGGAGAAGGAAAACTCGCGCAGCTGATGAATAAGACATGGCGGCGGAGTAGAGTAGAGGAAAAAGTTTTTTCCTTCGCGAGCTGCTCGCTCCTCTCTCTCTCTCTTCTTGCGAAATGTGTATGATAATCAGATTCGCCCGCTGCGGAGAAGATCGCTAAATCCTTTTTAAAAAGTTTTGCTTACTTCTGCTCGGAGACGCTTGAATGTATGTTTAATTACCGCAGATAACCGCGCGCGTATATAGCTCTTTGTGCGAAACGTCTTCTCTCCGCCGCAGTTATAATGACTCTCTGGAAGCGTACGTATATTTTGTGCATAGAGCACGGAGTTGTATATACCGCGAAAAAAGTAATCCGTTTAACGACGCATCGATTTTTCGTCGCATGGCGTGTCTGGCCTGAACTGCAGCCCCGATGGGAGAATTGAAAGTGCCGGTGAGACGAGTGCGCGTGTGTGTATGAACGTGAGGCATAGATGAGAGGGTGGAAAAGGGCCGATAATGAAGGCATCAATAATTCATCGCTTCCGCTTATTTCCGGACGCGCCCCGAGCCTGTCTGGACGAGAAGCGCGCGGGGAAGAGATAACGCAGGGCAAACGATTTTCTTTGACTTTCTTCCCGTTTATGCAGGTAGTAGGCCCTTCATCAGAAACGATTTATTTATTCACTGGGCTACATTACATTCTTTTCTTTTCACAACCGATGCAACATTTAGTTTACTTAAAGATCAATCGAAAACTGATTTGTATTTATTTAGTAGTTCACTTAACGATCAATCGAAACGGAAAGAGGTAATTATTGACTGCGAAGAAAAAAGACAGCTGAGACACCTTGCTTTCTATCGCGACGCGATTTTCTCTCTCTCTTTTACGTGACGAGTATAGCAGCAGCGTAATTAGACTGGAGCTTCGCGTGACGCTCGCGCTTTATTATCCTATACGCTCTGCGAGTTTTTTTTTTATTAACTCATGGCTGGTACCTACGCTCTTTTTTTTTTTGCCTTCTCCGAACCAATATTCCAAAAGCATGAATTTACGTATGCACCAAAACTAAATTACAATGATTAAATTCCAACGTGTTTGACCGATGAAAATTAAATGACGTTATAAAGAACTTTCGACCTCGTCACCCTTTGACCTCCTACGAACGAGAAAAACGCTCAGATATCATCAAGTTCCAAGATGAATCCATAATTTTGTCCATACCGCGTATACAGCTGTAGAGCGCTGTCAAGCTCGACGTAAAAAATCATGCAAGCTCGATTGGTTTACGAGGAACGCAGAGGAGCACTGTGCGCTGAATCGCGTAACGAGATAGCGCGACGCGGTCGGACGATTTCGCGTCACCGCGCCCTGCTACAAATCACAATCACCTCCCTCACTCTCTCTCTCTCTCTCTCTCTCTCTCTCTCTCTCGTGAGAGAGAAAAAGTGAGTTGAAAAATATCGGCGTCAGCTCGGTTGCATTGGTTATTATATATCTATGTATGGTGCCGTCCAGCTGCTGCAATACACTATCATCGAGCGTCGATCTACTCGCTTTTTTATTCGTGTCCACTCGCTCGTGAATTTCGTTTATATATATACGCGAGCGTAAATATTCGAACGAATGCTGCATAGCATCGATACGCGAATTTTTAAACGTCGTTATCTCTCGGGATGTGTTTTTGCCTCGCAAAATTCAAAGTATATCGACCGAGCGACTGATGCTTTTTCTGTTTGCGCTTTCGGAGAGCTATATGTAGTCGCATAAAAAACACATGTTAGCAAAACGCATTAAACGCATTGAAAATTTAATCTCGTCGAAACTAAATTTCAACGAAATGAAGTTATCTCAAAATACTCCTCAGCGGCCTAAATAGACAGCGTTTGCTCCTCTTCGCATACAATATTCTTATATACACGGAGAGACAGGCGCAGCCGTCACCGCACACTCCGCTTGATTAAAGGATACACGTCGCATATTCCCGGGACGACGACGAGTCTCGTGACAACGCGCGCGCCTCGTTCGCGTATATATAGGCGTCCTCTAGCTGCGGCGCAAAACCACACGGAAGAGCGCAACCGCACGACGCTTCATTTTACCTCTCTCTCTATCTCTCTCTCGGACGCTTAAGTTCCCGAGCGCGTCAGGGATTAAGTCCTCTCCCCCGAATCACAGCAGATACGGATTCTCAAACGTACTTCGCGACCGACAGACAAGCGACGACGACGCACCTGCCGGCTGGAAACAAAAGAAACTTGCCGGAGCTGTAATAATAACAATCGCGTAATGACAAAGGAAGGAAAAGGGAAAACGGAAGAAGCGGAGTAGATAATATAAGCGCACGGCGGCGAAGAGAGAGAAGAAAACGGCTCCCATCGCGAGTCTTTGTTCTCCAGCTTACGCTGATTGCGATTCTGATTCCGTGACGTGGTTCTGCTTCTTCCATTCGCTCTATACTCTTTCTCTCTATCTTCGCGGATCTTTTTGTGCCTGTCTTCGCAGCTCTCCGTGGAAAGAGAGAGATAGGCGGCTCCCGCTTCCGAAATTGCGCCCGAAAGTTCGATTGCGCCGAGAGCGACGTTTAATTTCGTTCCTGCTTTCGTCCTCGTCGTCGTAGTCGTCGTCGTCGTCGTCGTCGTCGTTGCAGAGAGCGAATCGTTTGCGTATTTTTCACCGGCGGCACGCGAAGGCACTTTGAAAGTTGCCGTGGCTCGCAAACTAAATCAAACGCCAAAGTGAAATCTAATCAAAAGCTCGACACCCACAAGCTTGATTTTCGGTAAACCACCTACTACATACTATAGCCACACTAGGTCATGTGTAACCCGATTAATGCTGCTGATGTTGGGTAGTGATTTTACCTCGAAATCACTCGGTGATGATCCAAAAAAAGAAGATGATTCTCCAAGACAGCACTATGCAGCGAGTGTGTCTAGAGAAGGAGAGGAGACTAATGGCTCGCGCTAATTGCACGCGCGTAAAGTAGAAGAGCAAAGAGCCGCAGTCAAAAGAAACGGAGAGCAAGTTACAAAGTGCCGACGCGTGTATAGTAGATGTATGCCATTCGTACACACCAGTCGTTGCGCTTTTGTGCCCGAAGGGACGACGATGTGTGTAGTGCGAGTGCAGTCGAGTGTAAAGAGGCTTAACTTTTGCCATCGGAGCATAGCAGCGAATCGAAATTGCCAACTTACGGAACGTCATTTCGTCTATTTTGGATATAACTAGATTTTTCGAGGAATTGCTTTGAGGGATTATAGTGCGTGCATTGAAAAAGATGTAAAAACCCGACGATTCTTATAGAAAGCGGCGAATCGGCTTTCGACTGTCGAGCTTTATACAACTTTTTACTTGAGATATTGTATTACGAACGACTCCTGCTCGTTACAAACACACTACTGCTATAAGTATAAGCGGCTAATTATCGCGTGATTATGCTCCTGGACGTGTAGCGATGAAGAGTCCGCCAAAATGTGTATCAACGAGTCTATGATTTCCAGGAACAGAGATTATAATTTCTCCCAGCCTCGCACCTATATGCGAAAAGTTGCTGGAATGAGCTTACACATGAACGGCGGCCCTCGAAACTCGCTGTACAATTAACAAGCTTTCCTGCGTACTCTCAGCCTCTCGTCGAAAGCAACGAGAGGTAGTAGCTTTCTCTATATACACACACCCACATACACCGTCGCGAGTCTGTCGTTTATTGCTCTCGAGGAGCAGCCAGATCCTGTACGCAGCGGTATAGTCCCTTTCGAGAGGGCCAAGTCTCTTGAGCAGTGTATATATATATATATATAGATTCACTCTCGAGAAGCTAGCGGATGAAGCGCCGTTGCCGGATTTCTCGCGCCGGGATTCGCGCACTCGATACTATACCTTCGAACGGCTTATACACACCCCTTTGCTAATTTTCAGGATTTCGGTTCTCGCATATTCGCGAGTCGTCGTGTATGTTGCGCTTCTATGTTAGCTACGTCTGCGCAATAATATGTGTAAGATATTCTCATCAGTTTTTTCAATAAACGCGCACACAGTGCAGTATATACGATCCAGCAAGCACAGTGTATAAACGCGTGTTTGGCGAGGGGGAAAAAACTATTTGACCCACATACTGTGCAGTGCGGCGCAGCCATTACGCGCGAGAGGGAAGATCGCGCGCAGCTCATGGAAATGAGGCAATTTAATTGTGCGTCGTATGAAAAAGTGCGCGGCCACGCGAACTTTCGAGCTTTAAATTTGCATGTATATAGTTCGCCGGCTCGATTTATGAGCATATTCCCCGCGCTCGTCGTGCGCATATACATTGTAAAAGTCTGCAGTGTGTCTTGTAATTAAACCTTCGGGCCACGGTAAATTGAAACGATCGGCGAGATGAAGCTTGAATTTTTGACCTATACAGCAAACGTACCGCTTGCTCGGCTGCTATATAGAAGATCGAAATGAACCGCGCATAAGTATATGTGGGTACGGAGCCAAGAGCATTCGCATCGTTTATACATTTGCAATTCAGATTCATCGGCGAGCAAAAACGCCACTGCTTCCGCGAAAAGTCGGAACCAACTGCGCGGAATTAAGGGATGAAATTTTTTTTATACCCTTCCCCCTCTGCATTCCCGGGAACAGCGCGTATGTGCAAAGTCCTCGGCAAACTTCGCAAGTAACTCCTGTATACATACCCAGTCGAGCCGACACAGTCAGCCAGTAGCGAGAAATCAGAGAAACGTCAGATGGGCTTAAGCCGCATGTGGCATTGCGAATAAAGCTCGTAGATCCGCACAGGACGAGGTTAGAGGAAACAGTGACTTTTCAGAGAAGCCCACCTCGCGTCGCACAGCGAAAACTAAGCTCTCACCTACTACCCCCTCGAAAAAAAAAACGTTTTTTGGTATTATATCTAGAAGCGCAGCGAGCGACAGTCCTTTATTACTCGATGAATATTCACAGCGATTTTGCGGGCAAAAGTTTGCGAGCACCAGCTCGTATTCTAATTAGGGCAAAAAGTCGAAAGAAGAAGTGTGTGTGTGTGGGGGGGGGGCGGCGAGGGTGGGGGGGAAATTCGGTCTGCCAGCTGCAGCGGCGGCGCCGGCTTTTTCGCTAAATCACGCGCGCGAACGCGCCCACGCGAGCTCTTTCCTTCCTTGTGCTCTCTTTCGCTTTTTTCTTCTTTTTCTTCTTCTTCTTCTTCTTCTCTCGACGCGTGTGCGATGCTCTTTCCTTTTTGAGCCGACGCGGCAGCAGAGAGAGAGAGAAAGTACAGTCCCTTTGCGTTCTCTGACTTTTACGAGCGTCCCGGCTTTTCGAGACGCGGAAACAAGTGTGTCGCGCGCGACGGCGGCGGCTGCGACTGACGAGAAGTCGAAGACGCCTTTTTTTTGCTCCCTACTGTATAACCTGTATAAAAATGCAGTCGAACACTTGCATCGATATATATATATATATTGGAGAATCGAATTCGAGAGCTATCTCAATTCCGTTCGCGTCGACGAGAAAGAGAGAGAACGTTTACACGGAAAGTGAAGAGGTGAAATGAGAACTCAGCCTTCGAGACTGCGTCAAAGCTCCGCGTAATCTCGCGCTACGCTGCAAGCACGCATCGAGTTTCTCTCCTTGGGCAGAAAAAAAAAGTTTTAAATAAAAGGAAGCGCTATCCTTTTCACAAAAGCGAGTGTATATACGCGGCGTCCGATGAGAGTTCGAAGAAAGTTCGCTTCGTCTCGGGACAGCCGGCTAGCTCCTTGGGTATTCCGTAGTCGTCTCGCGCCCGTCGGCGTATCCCCTTATCTCTCTCTCTCTCTCTCTCTCTCTCTCTCTCGTCTTTTTTTTCTCGACTCTCGCGCTACGGACACTCCATTTTATCCATTGTCGGGAGCGCGCAGTGGCCCACTATATACTGTTCTGCAGCGAAAGAAAGAGACGGATCCCCTTATCGGCGTCGGCGGGCGCCTGCACCTCGACTATCAAAGCCAAGTCCGTTTTCGAGTTTAATCGGGCGATATAACGCGCGTGAGAAAAAAAAGGAAGCGACGATTCTCGATCCTCCTTTTGCGCAAACTTCCTCCCTCCCGCGACGGGAAAAAGCAGCTCGGCTATAGAGAGAGAGAGAGAGGAAGCTGACTTAAAGGAGCAAAGAGTCACCCCCTCTCAGCTCACCGGAGTTTCTCATTTCCTACGAGAGCGGCACTTTTGCTATATTTGTTTGTTTGGCTTAACTTTGCTCTCTCAGCCTGCTGAATTATGCATGAGATGATATTTTCTCTCGGTGACTCGGGAGCGGTTTTGCTGTGCGCGACACACTCTAGATCTATATTCTATAATAAGTATGCGTGTATGTGTTTATATATTTACGTGTAATGTAACGACAAACGATTTCTGTTTCAGAGGCTACAATGGGCGAGCAGTGACGCGCACCAGGAGCTGTGTTACCTGAAGGGTGGTGACAAGGACACGTGCCAAAACTACGTGAGGGTCTTCGGGAGACTCGGGCCTGACCGCTTTATGACCTGCGGCACCAACGCCTACAAGCCGCTCTGCAAGCACTTTCTCATCCAGGTAAGGAATCTCGATTATGCTTGAATAATTGCCCCGTGTAATTAACGGATCTTCCTCAAAATGTCGATAATTGTAAGAAATATTTAAGTTGGATATGATAAAAGTTTGACGCACTCAGACATGTCCCGATAGAAAATTCAATCGGCTTTTATACTATACCGCGTTGTGAGCTCTGCCAAGAGACAAAAGCCGCATCATACTATGCGTGTCTATATCCTCTCGGCTTTTTGGCAGGGATTTCATCGAGCGTCAATCGCTGCGACGTCAGGGAATACCGAGAGATCGTGAATTTTTCGTCGAGAGATTTACGACGCGTTTGATGTATCAGCGATGCCAGAGGATCAATCGGTCGCCTCTTCATCAATCGGCCGTTTGGCAAAGCAAGCGAGAACGACATCGGAGAATTTAATCTCGATTAGCTGGTGGTTCAAGCGCAATCTCGGCACTTTTGTTCCTGGAAGCCTTTATTTCTCAAGTGCGTTACGCGGAAAAAAGTTCCAACGGCAGAATGAATCGAGTGCAGCGGTACAAGAGAAGTTGCTGCAGCAGACGTCGCAATAAGCTCTGCTCGATTCTCTCGTGACTCTCGCGTTCGAGTGTAGGTCCGCGAAGCTCTTCATTGGCCGAGCTCTCTTGAGATGCGTTTCGATGATTCGAACGTAGACGACAAAAGTGATTCCTTTAATTAATTAAAAGTCACAATGTGCACTCGCTGTCGGTCTTACGAGCATCGATCCCTCTCGGCGTTTCGCCACCCGATAATTCATTCTGGCTGGCGCTCAGAGAGCCGTATGAATCACGAGGTCCTCTCTTCATATAGCGGGCGCGAGCATATTTTTCAATCAGCCGCCGCCGATAAATCTTCCTCGCGTTCAACTCTATTACAAATCTTTGTGAACTCTTCCGTCATGACGCGCGAGCGCGTATACGGCTCAATTAAATCGTTCGCGGCCTCATCGTTTTTATAGTGCATCGTGCGTATTATGTGACTGCCGAATATTAGACGTCGTAATTACGGTTCATCAACGCTGACAACGGCAGCACTGGGCGCGCGATCGATCGATTCCTCCGCGGACATACCTGTGTTGGACTCGCTCCGCGGACTCTACGGGAGCAAGAGACTAGAGAGGAGGAGGAGGATCAGGACTGTTACACGCAAGGGTCCGCCCTCAATTTGAATAAATTTACGAGATTCGTTATCGCAGGGGCGAGCACGGGCTCTGGAATTAATCGGAATTAATTATCTGCGCTCCGGCAAGAAGCCGCCTTTAGTCTTCATTTCCGTGGGATCGACTACTGTACTCTCTCTCTCTCTCTCTCTCTCTCTCTCTCCCTTCGTCCTTCATTATTTATCTCTATCTCGCCCGAGCCCTCGGCTTCGTTATTCCCATTTCGCCGGGAGCTTATCGCGCGAACTATATACGGTCACGACGAATCTCAGCAGAAAATTAGATGTATTGTAATATGCGCACCTAATGTCGTTCTCGAGAAAACGGCGCTATAGGCCGAGAATTACGTAAAATAACAAATTAGCCAATGAGTATATAATTCGGGCGCGCAGAGCGACCATTACTGCCCATTGAATAATCCATGAAAATGCGGCTAGCTCCGGCGAGAAACGCACAGGGGAATCCCCGCGCGATACTGAAGCAGCAGCGCACCGAAATCTCATTTCCCGCAACAAGTTGAGAGCGAGAGAACCGGCGCGTGTGCGCGCACACACGAGCCGTCCGTTATATCCCCATGCTATACTTGTAAGCGGACGTGCTAACCTCTGCTTACGTAGCGTGGAATGGTAGGCGTTTTTCAATTATAAACGGACGCTTTGGATTATACGCTTGCGGATAGCAGGCAGATGCTTCTTCTTCTTCTCCTTCTTCTTTTTTTTTCTCGACCGAGTAGGCGATAAGGCGCGAAGCCGCCTAATTGTCGTGAAAATTGCTGCTGTGAACTAATTGCGTTAATGCTCTCAACTATATATATATATATATTTCTTAAAAGGGAGAGGCTTATACGCGAATAAAAAAAATGGATATATAACGCGCATCGCGAGACAATGAGAATTGTCCGCTCTCGCGCGGAGAGAAGCAGCTATATATAGCAGCTAAGAAATTTCAGCATCGGTCTCGCCGAATAAGAAAAGCCATCTCTCTCTCTCCTATAGGGTATAGAACGAGTGTGGCGGAAAAAGGTCTGCGCGGAGAAAAAGTCGTGGGGGCGACATGATATATAACGAGGGCATTAATAAGTGCAGAGGAACGTAACGGTGCGGCCCGCCAACAGGCCAGTAGTACAGGCTATATGTACGTTTGCGCTACTGTGCATAGAGCTGCTGTAGCAGCACGAGAGGAAAGTTTTTCTCTCTTTCGAGCACACACAGATATATAGCGCAGAGAAGCGGAGAAATCATAAGGATGAGGGAAAAGGTGTGCTGGCCGCTGGGCCGAGGTACACCTGCCCTCGTCCTAACGACTGTGCACACACACTGTACTCGGTAACGAATATATCCCTTTTTCTCCGAGGCTTTTCTCTCGCTGCTGCTGCTGCTGTGCGAAATTGCAGCCGACGGCGGCGTATCTCTCTCTCTCTCTCTCTCTCTCTCTCTCTCTCTCTCTCTCTTGCATGTATATAGCTGAGCAGAGCGAGACGGACGAGGGAATAAATCACGCGTGGAGCTTCCGGCTGCTCTCTCCCTCTCGGCTCTTTACTTTATCTCTTTCACTCTTCGCCTCGTTTTTCGCTGCCGCTGCTGCGCAGAGAAGAGAGAGAGAGGGAGGGAGGTAGAGCATAAGGACGCTTTTAATGGCGCTCACGCAGTTATGAACCCGCGAGAGTAGACCAGGGAGCTTTCTTGGCTCTCTGTTTTTTCCGCCTTGGAAGTCGCTGCTTATTTTAGTTGGCTTCGGGATTCGGGAGAATTTCAAAGGGATAAATTTCGCTGCGCTAGCTGAATGTTTACGCCGAGAGGATATAGCGGCGGATATACGCATCTCTAAATGAAATTTATCGAGAAAGTTATAAGCTTGCGGGGGGAAAAATCTTTGTGAGAATTTATACTCTGCGTTATAGTTGCTACAGTTGTTGGTTCATTTCGATAAACTTTGACTGCATGCCTTGCTTTGTTAATTTCCCCGGAGGCGCTAGCTATAAGACGCTCGCGAAATTAGCTCGTCTCTCTCAGAACTGCGTCATCCTCTTGCATTCTCTCCATAGAATATGAAGAGTAAAATTAATCGAGCGAAGAATTTTCCAGCTCCGAATCGAATCGGCATAAATTCCACTTGTCAAGCTTGCACCGCTTCGCCGTCGCACATAAATAACGCATACATTTCGATCGGGCAAACACATCGTAATCCGTACCCAGCCAGACTTATATCCTTCACAGCCAGCTGTGCGCGTCGGCTGAATTTAATCATCGCGTCAATATAATCGAGAGGTCGTCCGTTTTTCACGATCCGTC
Organism: Pteromalus puparum; assembly: GCA_012977825.3. Taxonomy (NCBI): domain Eukaryota; kingdom Metazoa; phylum Arthropoda; class Insecta; order Hymenoptera; family Pteromalidae; genus Pteromalus; species Pteromalus puparum. The sequence goes on from CM053169.1 coordinate 5,717,286, forward strand.
CTCCGAATTCTTCCGGCTACGACGATTCAATTAGAAAACATCGCTGCTGACGCGAAAATTGATTACCTCTCTGCTCCAGTAGTTCGCGCGTCGAACGGCGAAAAAATCAAGGAAAGAATGTCACACGGGTGCGCGCAAGCAAATTCGTTCCCTGTATTTAAACATTAATTCGATTTCAGATACTGCGAGAGAGCTCGATGTTATGCACGCGTATATAATTTGATCGATTCCCTTTGCGCGCTCGTCTCCCTCAAGTGCTCTCGCACTTTTTGAAGCTTATTTCGACTCGACGTTTTTCAGTACTAATTACGCGTTTGGAAGAAGCTCACTGCTGTACTTACATAGACAATTTTTCTCGTGTTCGTTACTTCTTCTTACGGCGTCAAAAAGTTTAAACTGGCAGCAGGCGAAGAAGCTCTACAGCTGCAGGTATATGACGAGAAGAAATACCGATAAAATATCGTTCGCTCTCGGGAACTTTATCGACGAGAGACTCGTCTGCTCAGCATGCACGCGACGCTTAGAGAGAAAAAAAGGGGAGAAAGAGCCGTATACGGAAGAGAAAAAAGAGAAGGAGTATAGAGAGATATACATATAGTGTTGCGAGCGGGCGCGCGAAAGATAACGGGCATTGACGTGTTTTTCCCCGGCCGCCGTGGCGCGTTTCTATCGGAAACTCGAAATTTCCCGGCGGAGAGCCCCGGGGAGCTTTTCCTCGACATTCCAGTCACGTGGCTTAATATAGCCCCGGTACGCGACCTACCTATATATATACACTATACACCCGCTCGCTCTGGACTAGACTCCCTCTCTACTCTCACTCACTATACTCCCTCTCGAAGTCAGCCTTCGACGGGACTAATTCCACGCGATCGCTCATTATCGAACTTTCGGGAGTTTTGTCATCTGCTCGGAGAAGCCGCGCGAGAAGCTTGTTTTTTCTTTTTCTATTTTTCTCCAAAGGTGATATCTTCAACCTGTCGCTCTTGTTTCTTGCCTCGAGTCCTTCGCTCGTCCCAGGAGAACGTCGCTTTTTTCGCTGCACACGGCCTTTGGATATATGACGATTGTGTCGAATAAATTGCGCGCCCCTGTGTGAGGGAGGGAAAAAATTCGATTCTCTCTCGGAAATAAGCTCAGCCGCTTGCTCCTCCATTCTTCAATAAGTGCCCCCTCGGATTGGGAAATGGGTATAGTCGAGGCGCAGAGAAAGAGATTCGGAATTGATTTTTGGTGAAATATTCAAACGCGCACTTTTCGAAATAAAATATCCAGCCAGTCGGCTCTACGGGTCCTGGAAAAGTACCAATTTTATTTGCTCGCCCGCTCTCCTAAAGTACACACACTTACACATATACAGCGCGCGAGCAAAATCGTGTAATATCCCCAACTGAATATTCGATCGAATCTCCAACGGCTGGAAATAAAGAAGGTCTATATAGCTCGATGAAATTAGAGACTCGCGAATATTCAGCGGCATATTTCCCGATTTTCCCACACTCTCGCCTGGCTCAAAAGTCGCGAAGCGTCGCTATGATACATAAAGCCCGCCGCGCACACAGATACAGCTGATACACGTATATATAGGTACATACGAAGATGCTCGCGGCCTCGGCTCTGCTGCAGTAATAGACGACGCTTCTTTCTCGCACAAAGAAGCTTGCTGCCGCCGCTGCTGGCCGAGCGCGCACTAAATCGTTTACCGAAAGGGGAGGAAAAAGCCGCAGAGAGAAGAAGGTGGTGGAGGAGGAGAAAGAAGAAGAAGAATCCGGGCCGCGTTATAACGGCTCGTTCGCTCGCTCGCGCAGCTTTTTATAAAGTTATCGTCACTTTCCCACCTCTCCGCTTTCACCCTTATATACGCATCGTTAACCGCCGCCTACATAAAAGCCGCACTGCGGTCTCTCTTTCTCTCTCTCTCTCTGCTCTCTCTCCGCGTGTATAACCTTAGTGAAGCCATATCCCAGGCACACGCGTGGCGGAGGCAATTTTCGCAGCAGCAGCAGCGCCGGCGAATCTCCTTCGCTGAATCGGCTTGAATATTTGCGCTGGATTAATCAAAAAAGGCGCGGCCCCCCCCCCCCCCCCGCCATCTAGCGCGCCGCGATGCGCAATTTCTGCGTGTGCTGCAAAGCTCCCAGAAAAACCTGCGGCTATATTCGCGAGATTACTTTAGGAAAGCTGTGTGTGTGGGTGTGTGTTGCTGCAGTTTTCTATGTCTGTATTATATCGACGCGCGTACAGCGTTTGTTTTTGCTGGACATTTTTTCGAGGGAATTCCAAGTTAGAGAAGCTGCTGCTACTGCTACTGCTGCACAGGCAGCGAATTTATGGAGGGCCGTGGAAAGTTGAGAAACGAATTTTACGATGGTGTGTGACTTATTGCCGGGATTGGGGAGGTCGAGAATGCGCGCGACCCGCCACTGTTGAATTATTCGGACCGGGGACTTTTTGCCGGTGTCCGCCCGCCGTCATTTGCGCAATGTTTGACGGCATTAATTTATCTAGGCTTGCTGATGAAAATAATAGCTTTTCGCCCAGTTATTCCGAGCCGGCTAATGCGTCTGTAAATATTTCATCGGAGAATCTTCGATGCGAATGATAATCCATCTACTTGCTGATGGATGCAATAATAGCTTCTCCTGTTGATTATTAGTTTTTTTCTTTTTCAATTTTCTTTTTTGTAGAGTAAAAGTTGTTTTTGCGCGTCTAGTTAAATATAGTATATAATGCATCATAGCTAGTTTGGTTAATGCAAGACATATCATTCGAAAGAAAGTTGACGCGACAGACTTTGGAAAGCCCAGTTGTGAACCATCAAGACCAGAGAGTTTCGGAATTAAAGATAAATAAAAAAAGAACAGCAGAAGCAATTCAGAGGACATCTGCAGTCGCGTCGACTCGGCGTAAACAGCTTTATTTTTATTTCGTCCCGCCGTGTCGAGTCGTCAACTATATATAGTTATACCCTGTCGACTTTTCACCTCTAAACGCGAGCAAAAGTAGAAACTTTTCGCAGCGTGGAGTTTATACACCTCGAGAGATACTCGTTTTTTATTTCTCACCCTCTTCGCGTGTATCAATGCCGTAATTACGGGTATCTGTCTATATCGAGCTGCGGTAGGCTCGATTTCAAATTTAAATCGCCTTCTGGAAGCGTATAGAGAACTGCGGTCGAAATGACGAAAAACGACTCTTTCCGCTCTGACCCATATTCATTTTACTTTCGATTGGATTTTCGCTATTCGAACGAATACACGCATTATTTGCTTTGACGAATCACGTTTTCAAATGCCGCGCGCGATTTTCTCGAAATATTGTTTTTGAATAATTAAAACCCCGTATACATTCGGAATTGCAAAACCTGCATGAATAATCCTTCGTTTCGATGTATATGAATATCCAACCCTATATAACAGCGCTGAAATGCCCACGTTTCGAAAAAAAAAAAAAAACAACAACAACAACAACACAACTACCACTACTTTGCCGCTATCTCTCCTTCAACGCCGCCTTTAAAACTAAAACTACATCCGCTCGTCGATAAGTGTAATCCTTTCGCTAAAGCCTCCACGTGCGAGCGAGCGGCAGACGCTTTAAAGCGCAACGATCGAAGCTCGCGCAGTCGCTCGTAAAAGTAGTCTCGACGGAACGCGCGCTCGCGTCGCGTCTCATCTCGCGACGAGATTTCGCCGGCGTTAAAGCGAAACTGTTACCACCTGTACATATAGATATAGTTAAATCGTTCGGCTGTGTGTTGGTGGTGTATATGTAGGCAGTTTGCGCGCGGCAACAACAAGTCCCATTTGGAAGATCGGCTCGGTCCGATAAGCTGCGAGAGCACAAAGAGAACAAGCGCCGCACGGAATGTTCGTTGAAATCGTACGTCAAAATTCCGGGGAACCACTGCCGCCGCCATCGTGCTCTGATAGTATTACCCGTTCGCCTTTTTTTTCTTCTTTTTTTTTCCCTGTGCTTTCGGAACGTTAATGGCTTATGCAAACTCGAGAAATTCACGCGTCCTCGTTTCGGCGCTGGATTAATCGCAGACTGAGCTCCACCGCGCTACTGATAAGGAATGTGTGATGCGGCTTTGTTCTGCGAGTGAGTCCATGTATGTGTGTGAGCGTATTATAATGCATGAAACGCAAAGAGAAGTAGCTTTTGCGTCGGACGTTTATGTGGATGAGCGTAAATCTTGATCTCTATTATAGCTCAGTTCTTTCCCGTAAAATTTGAAAAAACGTCGATCCAGCCGAAAAAAAAAACGCGATATACCCTTTTTTTTTGCTACACAGCTTTTTTATGCGCGATGTTTGAATAATATGCGGATATCTAACCAAAGTGATTCCAGAAAAAAGCTTTTGGCTTGTTTTATTAAAAATACCCGCCGTGTGTGCATGTACTAATGTAAACACGTGGGTATATGTATATTTACTGGAAAATAGAAAAAAAAATCTAAAAATCGGGTCAGCCGGGTGGCTTATTCTGGCAAAACCGTGATGTTTTGTATATTACATCGAGATAGTATAGCATGCACGCAAAAAAAAAAGATGAAAAATCGTCATTGGGCAAGGAATTACGTTAATTGGCACGAGCTCATATTATTAGATTGACACTGATGCAATATTAAGTTACCGAGTATAACCGCGCGGCTAAAAATTGATCGGCTCAATGGGTCGTGGCGGGCAAAGCTATGAATAAACCAGCTATACATATCTGTAAAAAGCGCAGAGTCTAATAAAGAGCTTCGCGCGCTCGTATATAAAGCGGTGGCGCATCTCTCTGAACTGTTCTTTATGCATACTTCAAACTCAATATTTCAGCGGTCCAGCACACGTGCCGATCTAATCGACCGAAGTCATAACGCTAAAATTTCGACTTTCAATTATACAATATTGCGACGCACAGTGGTCCGAGGATCGATGACTCTCTGAATTTTTCACTGGATTTTATTATTACTCGCTTGAGATGAAGCCGAGTTCTGGGAAATGCACGCGATAGCCAAATTCGCCGAACTGTTTAATTTTTTGGGTCAACCCTTCGTTACGTATATAATATAGCCCGTGCAGCAAGGCCATACATTTAACTCGCTGAAGAGCGCGAGAATGGGGGCGAAAAAATAATCATTTCCCCCTTTTTTTTCAGCTGCGCAAAAATAAGCATCAGACGTATACGATTCGGCTCGGATTTTCCGCGCAAAGGGAAGAATGTGCGTAATGAGTTTGGCTCCGGGCGTTATCCCGATTGTGTGCGCGGAAGCTCCGTAGTTTTTTTTCAGTCTGACCCGGGTACGTGGGACGAAAAAAGAGGGAAGCGGGTTAATGTCGTCGAGGGTATATAGCGAGAGCGTATAAAACTCGACTATTGCTTCAAGTGTAGTGGAGGACGATTTAAGCAAATATATCGATGGCTCTCCGGCCAATAATTGATTTTGTGTTTTCATCGATTTCGAATCTCGTTTATTTTTATTCTCTCAATTATCTATATTTACCCTTTATATATACTGCCCAGTGATCGAAAGAGACGAAGCGTCAGCAGTGACGATTATATCCTTGGCAAAAATCCGACGCAGTCGATCTTTCGCCCGTCATCACAGAGGAGATAAGACACGCACCTGAGAGATTAGCGGTCACTCAAAGGAGAGCCGGTCGCGAGAATTCCCGATTCGCTCTCTCGGCTCTTTCCGCGCGCGCTCGCACATTTCCCCGGGGGATCGATCGACATTCTCTCTGTCTACCTGGACCTGGACACGGCTCTGGTAATTGGCGCGCTGACCACGTCGAACATTCCGAACGCCGCTACCAGCACTGAACTACCGCGTATGTATAACGATTCTGCGGAGATGCGGGCGAGACGTCTCTTCTCCCTCCGAAGACGCACCGCAGTACTGCGAATTTCATAGCATATAGTCTTTTATACATCGTTATGCATTATATGCTTGGAAAAAATTCGATCTACCGGCAATTATAAACAGCCTAGAGCTAGAGAGAGAGAGAGAGAATAGAATAGAATAGAATAGATTCTTTATTTCACCTTGGGGTTGAACCCTATTTGGTGCAAAGTATAAGTACATTGGAAAGAAAAATGTTTACATATTAGGAAATACAAAGTGTGTTTATTTTAGGGCTCTACGGGCCCTATTACAATTTTGAACTGCTCAAGGTAAGGTGATGCTCTCTCTACATTGTTTGTCGCGAGAGCCGCCAGTGAAAAGCTTGTTCGAGAAAATGTCGGTTAACTAGGGTAAATGAGACTGTACCTGCAGCCCTTCTCGCTCGACTCTTAGGTCCCAGTCGACTTTGTCTCGATCGGCTAGGGACTCCCGAAGGAACTGCCTAGAGGTGTTAATAGAGGTGGGTGAGAACGCCGTTATATTAAACGAATTTAATAGCTCTGCCGACTGAATCGCGAACGACTGCTTCATGGCTTCGGTTCTTGGGGCTGGGTAAATCAAGGCCTGCGGGGGGTTTCTTTCTGAGCGACGCGCAACAACGTCGACGTTGAGTCGAGAAAATCTCCTTGAGAGGTACTGGGGACAGCCCTTGGATATCACTGTGTAGGCAAGTGACCCCAGAAGATACTCACGCCTGCGTCTGGCAGAGAGCCAGCCAAGTTTTAGGCGAAACGGTGTTACGTGAGCCCGGTGCGGAATGTTGCCATAAACGAACCGGGTGCACGCATTCTGTAGACGTTGCAGTTTCAGTTCGCGCGTGGCATCAAGGTCGAAAAAGACTGCACTCGCGTAATCAAAGCGAGGAAATACCAGCTGTTCCACGAGTTTTTTTCTGATGTCTTTGGAGAGAGCATGCCTGTAGAATTTCAGCGCATAAAGCGCTCGATAGACCTTTTTCTGCACATGTTTCACGTGCAGATTCCAGTTGAGGCTTGGAGTGATCCAGACCCCCAGGTTGCAGGCCTCCGTCACGAACTCCAGTGGCGTGTTGTCTATTGTGATTTTCGTGAGAGCGGCGAGATCGATTCTGCTAACATAGAATTCACTTCCGAGTATCATCACCTTACACTTCGCCAGATTCAGTGCCAGTCCATTATCTCGAGCCCAGTCGGCTACAGCTTGAGCATCCTCTTGTATAGCTGCGAGTCCCCTAACTAGCTCACTCGGGTAGCAGTGGGAGTAAATCTGCGTGTCGTCGGCGTAAATCATGTGTTTTGCTAGTTTTAGGACGCGTGGCAGATCGTTGATGTAGACTGCGAAGAGCAAGGGACCGAGGACACTGCCCTGAGGAACCCCTGACGCACACTTCAGCCACTCCGAAATAGAGCCGCTCTCGTCCATCACAGCTTGCATTCTGTCTGCCAGGTAGCTAAAGAACCAGCGGAGAGGTTGATCGGAGACATTTAGCGCCCGTAGCTTATCGAGAAGCTTAGAGTGCGGTATGGAGTCGAAAGCTTTCGAGAAATCGAAGAGAAGCAGAATGGTCACCTTTCTTTCGTCGATCGCTGTACGGATATCGTCAAGCACGCCCAGAAGGGCTGTTTGCGTGCTGTGCCCGCTTCTGAATCCGGCCTGGCAGGGGTCAAGGAGGTCGCGAGACTCCAAGTATTTTGAGAGTTGCGCATGCACCAACCTCTCAAGCACTTTCGACATCTCCGGTAGAAGTGAGATTGGTCGAGTGTCTGAAGGAGAGTTTATTTGCTTGGACTTAGCTAGTGGCATAATTAGCGCTTTCTTCCAATCTGTGGGAAAGCTGCCGTTTGTCAGACTGGAGTTGCAGAGGTCTGTGAGGTTACCGATAATTTCGGGTAGAGCTGCCTTCAGCATCGGGGCTGATAGTCCGTCAACGCCTGAGGATTTTGCCGGCGCGTCAAGGACAGCCTTGCGCACCTCCGCTTCCGTCACTGGCCGAAAAACAAACCCTGTAGATTGCGCGGCCGCAGCGGAGTTCCGGCAAAGGTTTTGATATACTGCCGCAGATAATGGTGGTGATAGGTTCACCGTCGCTGCGTAGTGCGCATTCAGAGAGTTTGCGCTAAAAAACCTAAGCGGCGAGGGATGTTGTGCAGGGGTGACCCGTAGGTTATGCAGCTCGCGCCATAGGGAAGCCTCGTCTTCGGCTTGAGCCAGGGCGGTTGAGATATACTCGTTTTTGGCCGTGTCCAGGGCATTTGAGATCTGCGCTCGAAGAGATTTATATCTCTCAATGTCGTTGCGTAGGCCGGAGTGACTAGCTGTGTTATAAGCAGCGACGCGCTCCTTCATTAAAGCGCGAATCGCTGGTGATACCCAGGGTTTTCTCCTGGAGGAAAGGCGAATAGAGCGCATCGGGGCAACCTTGTCGTAGGCCGTAATCAGCGCTCGTGCAAGTCGTGATTGGGCTAGATCGACACTTTCGGAGCTGTATTCACAAGATTCTAGCGGTAATCGATCTGAGGTAGCCAAGGGCGACACTGGGCCTGGTGCAGGCAGTGAAAATTCAGCACGGAGCGCGCTTATCAGTGCTTCAGTGTTGAGACGTTTTAGGCATCTAGACTTGATGCTTTTCTCATGTGCAGGCGGCTTAGTGCATTGGTATGATAACTCAATGAAATCATGGCCTGCGATAAAAGGTGCGTCCGTTTTTTTGAGTTCGATCACTGCGTCTGAGTTTTTGACAATAAAGAGGTCAAGCCACGTATGGCACGGCTCACGGTCAACGCGAAAAACGTGGTGAGTTGGCTCAGAGGGCACTAACCGGAGGGAATGCGACTCGATAAGGTCTGCGAAAGTAGCTGTTGTGTGGTTCTGAACACACATGTTAAAGTTAAAATCGCCCGTTATTATTACGTTCTCATAGAGAGGTAACAGCGAGGAAAGGCAGTTAAAGAAATGGGTGGGGTAGGCAGCCGCAGGTCTGCGATAAACTACAGCGAATAATATTTTAGAGTTGGCGTTTGTTAAATCAACAATCAAAAACTCGGGAATGTTCCCTTCCGAGTGACACAATACTTTGACTTTAAAGCAGTTTCGTGCATAGAGGCCCACTCCTCCCCCTTCTTGGCCTTTGCGATCGACTCTAAAGAAACTGTAACCTGGTAGCGCTAGGTGGTCGTCGGGTTGATCCTCGACTAGAAACGTTTCCGTGACAGCGATTACATCAAAAGAACGGTCGTTACAAAAATCTTCGAGTTGGGTAAAGTGTGTCGCAAGCCTATTAACATTTATGTGTCCGAACTTTAGCGAGTCGCGGATTCCGTCCCGCGCCGACCGAGCCGCTGCCCGTCATCGATTGTGCGGCGTTTTCGAAGCGAGGCTGGTGAGATCGGCTACGGAGTAAATGGGGATGAGAGGAGAAGTGCGCGACTGCCTCATGCATACAACCATATTCGACACGATGGGACGCGCATAGCCCAGATCCTTGGCCACTTTGAGCGCCTTCTGACGCAGGCGATAGATGGATTTCGGGAAAACCTGATTTATGTAAATCTTCGCCTCACCGCCTACTCCGAAAATTGACTGCGCGGTTGTCTTGTCCAAACGACTCGCGTTTTGCATAACGAGATCGCGGTTCGCTGAAGAGCCAAGTCTGATGGCTATGGCAACGGAGCTCGTTCCTTGAGATGGATTATCGACGGCTGAGTCGCTGTTCGGGTCTTTGATTTTCGGAGTCCAGGGTCGAGTTGACGTGATCTGGTTGTGAAGTGTGGTGAGCCCGATGGCCGTGAAGACTTTGCAAGCGGCGACATACATGTCCATATCCAGGGAGAAGGGAAGTCCAGAGATGATCACCTCAAAGTGGTCTGCGTCTCCGGGGTCAGGGCGAACTGTTGCCAACTCCGCAGCAATCTCGGCCCGCAGCTCCGTGCGCAGCTTCGCGATGTCTTCCCCGTGCTTCTTGTCTGCGTCCGCAAGTCTTGTCTCAATCGACTCCATGCGCCTGGACATGCCCTGCAACGCTGCCTTCTGCTCCTCCTTGTCCTTCCTATACTCCTCTTTGTCCTTCTTGTACTCCTGGTAAAAGCCCTGAAACCACGCAGGCATTTGGTCTGCCATGTTGCGCTCGGAGTCGACTCGGGGGTGTAGTTCGAGATCAGCTCGATGAAATTTTGGCTGGGGTTCAGTTGGCGAGGGCGGCGTATGCTGGCGCTTACTCGACGCAGAAGCAAGAGTCGGGTTCGGCGAAACGAGATCTGAAAAAACAGATCTGGGAGGACTGGTGCGTGGACTTATGCTGCCGTCGCCATCTGCCTCATCGGCGCAGAGGAGTCCCCTCTGAAAAAACAGATCTGGGAGGACTGGTGCGTGGACTTATGCTGCCGTCGCCATCTGCCTCATCGGCGCAGAGGAGTCCCCGTGCTGAGTCGAAGGCCTCGGAGCGCGTGTCGAGCTGGGGAGAGAGTTTAGCTTGGAGTTTCGAGTTGCCTGCGCTTTCCTTTGATGAGGCAGATTCACGCGTGCGTCGACAACAGCTGTCCAGAGGTTTATTCGCGGTGAAGTGAACAAGGCAGCCCGGGTGAAAAATGTTGTCACATTCGGTGCAGGTTATCGGGTTGTTGGCTATGTTAGTGCGGCACTTTCGACAATTCGGCATTTGCAGTAGTCAGCTGACTAATGCGTCAACAGCAACAGCAGGAAACGATGTAGATGCGAGGAGAGTGGAGCTCTTACGTAATTCGCAGCTGCTGTTTTTCGTGCGAGCCGGGTGCGGAGCCGACGCGCTATGGAGAGGGGGAGCCTCGCGTGATGTCGCTTATGTAATGAGCGGAGAGGCGATGGCGTATTAGCTATAGATGTGCATATGCACGTACACATATACGCGGGTGTGGGCTCTCGGAACGAACAGAGATGCTTATACTACGGTTTACAATGTAGAGGAGGACCGCATAGCGCGGTGCGCAATACACTAAGTACACTCGCACACTGCGTGCAGACGATTCGCAAGTTTCATGAGTGGCACAGCGCCCGCACAATCCACAATTAATTCGGAGAAAAAGCTCACGCACGAGTCGGTCACAGAACACCACACACACACATCACTGACGAGAGCGCCGGCCAGCGAGCAGGCGCTTTCCGCTGGAGACGGCGAATCAGGGCTCGAAGCTTGCTGCGATGCCGTAAGCTGACGGTGGCTGTGACGCTGACTGGATCGATGGGGACCAGGAAGATTGGCGAAGATGTCCGCCAGCGGCTAACCTCAAAGTCTCGAAGCAGGTAGAGAACGGGAAATCCTGGCTCAAAATGGAGAGCCGTGCTGGTGATGATCTCGAAAAAAGGAGCCAGCAGGATCCCGGTCCACCTGGAAAAAGGAGTATCACTCCCCGAAGTACGCAGANTGCTGGTGATGATCTCGAAAAAAGGAGCCAGCAGGATCCCGGTCCACCTGGAAAAAGGAGTATCACTCCCCGAAGTACGCAGAGAGAGAGAGAGAGAGCCTGTTTCGCGCCTTCTGCTGCTATCGTCTCGGATTTCCTTCGTTAAAAGAGCTGCTTTCGTTCGTTTCTGCTCGCCTTTTATCATCGGGACCGCAGGGAAAAAAGACGATGGGAGAATTAGTCAGTTCAAACGCAAACTTGAAAAAACACTTCAGGCACTCGAACCCGAAAGAGCTGAGCAGAGAGAGAGAGAGAGAGAGAGAGAGAGAGAGAGAGAGAGAGAGCTGCTCAGCCTCATTAACGTCATTCCACGTGAACGAGTCTAGCAACGTCGCCTTGCCACCGCAGCAGCAGCAGCAGCAGCGGTGTACGGCTACAAACGAGGCGGTCTACGCCAGTAGGTATAGCATCGCACGTGTATACTCGCAATCGCGCGCGCGTATACACAGGTCGCTGGCAGAGGATATATATTCTTCGCGTGTGTAGCTAGGAGGAGGGGGTAGATTATGGAAGGGCAGAAGGGGCCAAACGCCACGAGCGCAATATCGCGGTCGTGGCTCCTCATCCCCTTGTGCAGACAGAGTACGCGGCCGTTTGGAGCGAAGCCAGCCCGGCTCTCTCTCTCTCTCTCTCCCGACCGCTACTGCTACGGCTGCCAGGACGCGCTGCTGCTGCTGCGAGAATATTGCACTCGGAAAAACGAGTCCAGCCAGTCAAAGGATTTCAATGCGACTACTACGGCCGAATGAAACCTCCTCTGGCTCGCGATCCTGCGCTGCTGCCTTCGCGGAAAAAAATGGAATGGAAGTACGCGCTCTCTGCTGATATGCTCTTCTTTCTTTCTTGGGAAAATTGACACTTTGCGAGCTGCGCCGTTTCCTAATTATTCACTCGGGGAGAGTGATAAAAATTAGGACTTTTTTCTCATCTCTCTTTCTCTCTCTCTCTCTCTCGAGGTATCTTCGTACGTCTGTCACCTGACGAATTCACATCGTGCGCTCTATTTGGGATAATGACAGTCGATATTTATTTGCGCAGGGAACGAGTGACATTTCCATTTGCGCATATTATTAAGTTTATTATTCACGTCATTGTCACCCCAGTTTTCCACGAAAATATCGGGAAAATAAAAAAAATTATCATTCAGTTAAAACTTACCTCGTTTTATAACACAATATTCATTGTTTTTGTTCCAGGTGAGTTCACAACACAACTATGGTATTTCCCCGAGGTCTCACGTAAGTCTGCGCAACGTCCAACCTATACTCTCTCCCGCGAATCTCTGCCAGGCTCTCCAGGCGTTCAATCGAGCTGAATTCGCATTACAGAGCTATTATTTACTTCTGTGTATAGAGCCTCGCACACGTGCACACATAGAGACACTTTCTCTTTCTTTCTCTCTCTCTCTCTCTCAGCCACGACGATTTTCGATCGCTCGAGCGAGAGTTTCTCGCATATACGAGCACCGCGTGCATATCTCGCTGAAATCGAAGCCGGAAGAAGGAGAGGGGCGCACACAAAGCGAACCGTGCACCAGCGTGGAGGGCGTTTAACATGCACTTACACGCTGTATTACGGTACAATGATGTATTACTCGCGGAGAATGTGTAACGTAACCCCTTCGCCGGAGCAAGAGCGAGCGAGCGGGTGCGCGTGATTTATAGTCGGCCCGCGCGCTGGCCTAAAGCTTGTGTGTATGTGTTATTCGCGTGTACGTGCGCGCAAGCTAGCTCTTTTGGCTGCACTAGTCGCTTTGGCTTGTCGTCGTCGTCGTCGTCGTCGTCGTCGTTGGGTATAGAGAGAAAGAGGCATTAGAGACCCGAGTCAGCGCTCTCTTGCTGCCTTTTATTTTGACATTTTTATTTCGACGCGAGCTTCGATCGAGAGCCGTTTGTACACACTGCTTTGCTTTTTGAGATAAGCGTATGCGAATGTTGATTTCGCAGCGATTATTCAAAATATTCCCACCGCGATATAACGGAGAGTCGATTTCGTTATTGTTGCTCCACGATTGTGTTTGTCCGTACCGCGTTTTATACGGCGTTTCGACGAGCCGAGTACAGAGTTACGCAGTCGAAAAAAAAACAAAGCCTCGACGCGAGTGCGAAGGATCTAGTTTTTATAGTCGTAGAGAGAAAGCGCTTTGAAAAAGCCCTTCGCTTTTATCAGTTTCCCGTCGCGATCCAATTTTCCAGCTATCAAGTTGCCCAAAACTATCGAGAGCGAGATAGAAAAAAACGAAACCCGATTTCTCTCACAACTATCGCGACGAGAGTGGCTTCGTTGTTATACGCGCTCCTGACGAGATCGACTCTCTCCGAAACATACTATTCGGAATGCGTATAACAGCCGAGCGCATACAAGTAAGAAAATTGGCCGCAAAGGACCGGGCAACGAGCTTTCCGCTCGGACGGCTTTGCGGGTACACGGCGCTAATGGAATAAAGTGGTCGCGGATACATTCGCCGCACGACGAGAGTTTCCGTTTTTCGCCCCACAACTGCACGCCGGAGAGAGAGAGAGAGAGAGAGAAATGCGGCTCTCTCGTTTCTTGCGCGCCGCAGTTCCGCTGGGAGAATCGATATCGAGCGCCAGCTCAAAGTTTGCTAAGAGACGCCTCGACGAAGGAGTTGTTCTTTTCCGCGACATGTGCGACCAATCAACGGCTATATACCGCGTATTTTCGCCAGAGATAAAAATGACGCTTAGGGGTACACACTCCGATATATAGAGCAAACTTTGAAAAGGAGAGAGAAGCCTCGTCGTCGCTTTTCCAGCTCGCGAATGTTAAAAGGGAGCCGAAGAAGAGAGAGAGAGAGAGAGAGAGCGATGACAATCGCGTCAAGTGCAGTTTACAAAGAGGCGCGCGCGCGCGCTCAACGAGGAAAAGAGTACAGAAGAAGAAGACCGTCGTCTCGGGGACCGCCAGCTCCGTATAGGTCAGCGATAATGATTTACGCTCGGCAAGCACACATTCTTCACGAGAGGCAAAAGAGCCGACGACGACGACGACGCGGCGATAACGAGACTCTCCTCGTCGGCGAGTAAAAAGACACGCCAAGAGTGCAGCAACGAGCTGAGAGGCGAAATTTGCAAACGCTCGCTAGCGTACACGTCTCCTTTGCCCGGGATAACTATAAGCGCCAAAGATGTGATGTACGTGTGTGTACACGAACGAGAAACTTTTCGGCAGAGCCGTATACAATGCGCCGACTTTATTGGAAATTCCAGAGCGATATCGCGGGTAGTTTTTTGCCCCCAGCTCGTATTGGCTATTAGTGCCGTGGAGAAATAGATCGACCGCGCGCGGCACTGGTCGGCGGTGGCTTGAGCCTTTGCTCTTTGCTTCTTGAAATTCCTCGCGGGAAAAGCGAGCTTCTCCCCCTTTGTGAGTGATCTCTTGCTTTTCGAGCCAAAAGAGAAACATATATTGCGTTATATACGTGCCCCCTTGATTGCTCGACTGTGAAAGAGCTTTGATATTTATATTGGCTTTTTTTTTTATCGGATATAAAACAATTTGCGGTGTGTGATATACACGGTATACATCAGTTTGTTACGCATCACACGTCAGCAGCTGCGAATTTCGTGATATCGAGAATACCCCCCCCGGCGCTTCGATTATTACACTCGCCGCTGAAATTCATATCGGACAGCAAGCAATAACGCCAACCTCTCGCAATTAACCGACGCATTCATATTCAGCTTCAATGGAGTGAAAAGAAAACAAAAAATTTAGTGTATCGCTCGTTGTTTCCTCTATCAGCTGTGAGCTGCATTGAAAAGCGTGAACAAAGAGTCCACACATGAAATACAGTGCGGCAAGCCCTCAAAAGCAGGCCAATCCACTCGCGCAAGAAGTACGATAGCCTGGGCAGTTCCGTCTGCGGCTTTATCTATATGCTCGCTCGCCGACAGGCAGTAACCGCTCATTTTTACGAGGATTATGACTCCATCTTCCCTCTCTCAGCTAGCTCTCTCCATTTACATGACGGCGTTGGTGGCAACGAAGCGACCTCCGGAGGGAGAAGAGCATCAGGCGATATCTGAGAGCGCGTGTATAAGAGAAGTGCGGCCGGCGAATCCGGAATCCCTGTAGCCGCCTGCTGCCTCAGGGGTCGTTTCCGCAATTACTTCCGGCGGATACGACGACGAATCTCTGTATCGCGACGACGACGACGACGACGACGACGACGAGGATGACCGGCGACGTAATATTGCCATTTCTACCCTCGTATTTCGGTCGTCTACCCGTATCTCTGTGTGTTTGCCTGCTGGTTTAATTAAATGCTCTCGCCGGGCTTTTTTGAGACTCAGATTTCATGCCGAAATCTCGCGCATCTCGTTGTGAAAATAGTGATGCCAGCATGCGTAAAACGCGCAAACTCCGCGCTTCGGATTATTAACGCTGTACGTACTACATCATGAATTTTCATAGGTGTACATTGCTCGGGCAACTCAAAGCGCTGCCGTAACATACTCACGGAACGCCACGATGATTTTCATCGCTATTATATATATGAGAGAAAATGTTCACTCACAGTTCTCGCTGTTCGTATAATTTCAGCGCTTTTGTAATCTCGCATGTCTTGTGGTATATAGAAATTCTAATCTCGGAAGCGCACGCGATGAAACGTTATTTTTAACATTATCGAAATCTGCCCAGTGGAATAACAAATGCTATATACGTAGCGAAACAAAACATAGATAAATTACCGAGAAGCAAGTAAAAAAATCAGGCAAAAATCCTGTCTGTATACAAGGCAAGCCGAGCATTAATTAGAGCAGCCAGAGCAAACACGGTGGCAGTAGTCGGAATTCATCAGAAAAGCCGGGCGTAGTAGCCGGGCCGTAATAACGTTCAAAATTAAAGGAGTCCGGCAGCGTTTGCACGTCCGGAGCAAGCCTGGGCGGTGGCGCACGCGACGTAATCCCCGAGTAAGTTGTCTAGTCGGGCCAGGGGCTCCGAAGGTGATTTCGCGGCCACGTCCTTTGCATACGTATACACACGACTGCTGCTGCTGCTGCTGCTGCTGCTGTCCAGCCCTGGGAGCAAATATCGAGTGGAGAGCGCTGGGTTCGTAGGCTATATATATTGCAAACACACTCGTACAGGCCCGAGCGAAATGAGAAACGCTGGCCTCTTTGACGAAGATCTCGGAATTGCTGTTGCTGCTGCTGGTTATATATGCGCTGCTAGAAAATGCGCCTGGCCTGTGTAATGCTCCAGTCCAATAATATACTGGTTTCGCTACTCGCGGACTCTTCTGCGGCGAGTTTTTTCTTCCGGAAGTGTATTTACAACGTATATGATGAATATTGCAAATTTCGTGTCGAAGAAGGAAAAGCGTCCGGCTACTGTATAATTCGCGAGCGCATTATTGCATAATTGGCGAGCGCATTGCTGCATAATTCGCGCGCGAAAAATTAAATATCAAAAATATTTCATGGCAGCTGCATAATATGCAACGTGTACCCGTTCTATTTTGAATTGGGATACATGCATAATAACGCTGCGCATATGTCCCAATTCAAAATTGGCATTATAAGAGAGAGAGAGAGAACGCGCGCGCGGGCGTAAATCATTAATGATTAATTACCGGATAATTACTCATGCGCCGCGCGCTGAGAATGTTTAATTTCAAAGGTAATCATGTCATCAACCAGGGCGACCGTAATTTAATCAATCGGACGTGCGGACAATATTGAATATCCAGCAATTAATGACTGCTCATCTGTCTGCCTGCTGGATGCGTTGGAAACAAAAAGCCCACCCTTCGCATGCCAGTCGTAATGGTGCCAAAGGCGCAGCAGCAACGATAAGAATAGGGCTTTTAGCTGTCTATATAATACAGCTAGTGGCCGCGCCTTTTGAAAAAAAGGAACTGCCGGTGCATTGTTGGCTTTGTTGGCGAGAGATAAGCGTGAGAGGGCCTATTTTCCGAGCGAGCTAACCCTTTCCGCTATGAGAGAGACCCGACGCCGGTCCATTAGTTCGTGTGCCATCGCGGAAGCCAACTTGGCTCGACGTAGGTATATATTGTACGTATTGTTTAATACATCTCTATAGTATTCGACGAAAGCTCGGGACCAGAAACAGAAAAACGTCATCGCACAGGAGAAAACAGATCGTCCAGCTGGAAATTGGAAGGCCACTTGCGAATAAATCTCGACGTAGCGCCGGGGAAATATGAGGCTATGAGGCAGCACTTCTTTTCCGCGACAGCCTGGAAAAAAGAACGCGGCGGTCGCGATGAAGAAGTAGCCGTGCGGCGAGAGAGATCCGATCGTCGATAGGACAAACGTCCTGCGGTATATACGGCCGAGTTTTTCGATTTCACTCTCGGGGGAGCTTTGACAGTATTTTCCTCGAGATTCCTTTGTCCGAGTAATACACATCAGTTTGACGGACGTTCGAAAATCGATTGCTCGTCGGATTGCTTCTCGGGAAATTCATTCTTTGTATGAACTTTAATACAAGAGGAAAGATGGCCTACGTGTATTGCGCGAGAATATTATAGGAAAAGGAGAAATTTTAACGCGCGTCCATATTCTCCACGCACTGTTTCAAAGCCGCGACTATCGGGAAAATCGCGCGACGCTTTTTCCTTTATTCCCCGCGCACAGTTAACCGGTATATAGGCGCGTACTCGAGGAGGCGACGCGATTTCATTTTCCGGCAGTCAAAGCTCAAATGACACAGTCGTGCGCGAAAAAGCACCGATCAGCTTTATTTTACACCAACACTCACTCGGCTCTTCGCTTTCTACATCGGCCATATACCGCGACTCTTCCGATCTCACTCTCTCGATGTATATCCCGCGTTATATATACTATGTTATACGACTCACATGTATGTATAATAGAGGGCTTGTAAGGGAAAAAGAGCGGCCGTTACTTTTTGCGACGCTGTAAAGCGAAAAATCACTCGCTGGCTCGGCGAGAGTTTCAATTATATATGAGCCAGAATTCCATACCGTTATACATTTTCCTTCAACGCGTCATATATAATCGCGCGACATTTTTCGCAACTCGTGTCGTGCTCTCGAGCTTACGCTTTGATAATTCACCACATTACACGCATATTAGAACGCGTGTGGCTGTAATTTTTTTTCCGCAGCTAAATCCAGCACCGGATTCCCTCGCGGTGCAATTTTTTTTTCGCGCGCGCTCGCGAAAAGAGGCTCATTTGCATAATTGAAAATTTTCCCATAGAGAGCTGGCTTACACCAGCCACCCTCGCCGTACGCTTCTTCCCACGTATAGCTCGTCCAAAAAAAAATATAAAAGGACAATGGGCAGCCCGTCGGCGGTATTTACAGTATAATACGCGCGCTGGAGCTGCTCTCGGAGCTGACATAACTCGCGCGACTTTACGAGAGTAGCATTATAGCTATGCTACTCTCGTCGGTGAAGAAAGAGAAGATTAATAATAAAATTCAGCCGCTCTTGCTATATTGCTTATAGGTATATAGTTACAAACTCGCAGTAGCAACAGCAGCAGCAGCAGCCGTGATTGCTTAGCTATACGGCAACGATGGTGGCGGCAGCGCCGGTGGTTGTGTGATTTATCAGCCGCATGAGAACTTCCTATTACTCGCGGTATACTCACATACGTACAGCCGCAACGCGAAGTTGCAGCGGCGGAGGCAGCGAAACGCGAGCAGCGCAGTAGACACAACTTTTCTAATTAATGATAATTAGTTCGCCAAGTTTAAGGCCTGAGATAACGAATAACCCGTGGCAGCTGCGTGCGCGTGCGCGCGTCCGTGTATATATGTAAATAGTATTTAATATCAACCTGACGTGCTTCTTTTAGCGCTCGGCCGCTGTGCGAGCAGTTAAGATAATAGAGGGCTGCAGTGTAGCGCGAGAGCTTTTTCCTACTACTTGTGCTTTTATTGTGCGACGCTTCTCTCTCTGCCCCGTCGTCTTCTTCTTCTTCTTCTTTTTGGTCTATCCAGCGGGAAACAAACAGCCCCCGACGATAATAACGCGCTCCTTTGGATGCTAGCCAGCTTATGGGGCTGGAAGTTTTGCGTGTATATGCAGAGGACGTCGACGATGATGATGCTCCGTTTTGATTCCGCTCCTGCTTATATTTCGCCTTTTTCTATCTACGTTTACTCCTCGCTGTCTCGGAAATGTCGCTTTGCATTCGCTGCAGTGCGCACCGCGCGATTTTCCTCTTTCCTCTGAGAACTGAATTTTTAATTCGGGACTGCGCTGTGTTATGCATCGGCTTTGCTTTATCAACGAAGAATTTTTCATGAAAGCTGATTCATTATTTTGCAATTTTTATTCGCTTTAAACATTTTTGACGTGCAGACGTCGAGTTAATAATACGTCGTCAACTGCAACGACATGTAATTAATTTACTGCAGCACCTGCAGTAAAACAAGAGCGACATTTGAAATATACTCAAATAAGTAATCTATACTTTTCCCAAATGTTCAACGACTACAGTCAGTAGTAGAGCAGTTATATAAGCGCAGACTTTCGGCGAAAGTTTGAAAATCAATGAATCTGGCATTTAGCGCTCGCTCAGGGGGAAACAATGTTCCCAAAGCTCCGCGAAAAAGTAGTCAACTCCGTCGTAAAAATTCACGTTTTATGCTCGGCGGCCGTAAAGAGGATCAAAATTCGATCGGCTCTTTACGAGGCGTAGTTAAAAAGCGAGCATAGCGGAGAGAGAAGAAAAAAACTGCGATCGTCGTCATCCCCTACATAGTCCTTTAAACACACGATATAGTCACGGCTCTACATACACTATGCGCGCAGGTGGCCGGTGTAAATAAAGGCCGAATGAAAAGATATATGGCTCGCACCGAGGGCGCCATTCTCGCTCGAGAGGAGCGTAAGGTCGTACACGAATCCACCATAAATAGCGCGACGGTAGCGCGGCGTGAAATTCAATATGAATTTACGAAGGGAAACAGAATATTTCATCTCCCGGTGTTGCGGCTACTCCTTGTTTTCCTTCCATCCTGCCTTCGATATATTTCACACGCACACACACACACAGCTATGTGCAATCGCTTCGCACTACTTCGACGTGCGCGCAGACACCTCTTTATGCCGCTCGCGCTCTTCATTTCTCGAAAAGCAAATTTCGTATTCATTGCCGCCTTCCTTCGCTCAATCTCTCTCTCTCTCTCTCTCTCCCTCTCTGTTTTCTTCCTTCTCGCATAGCTGGCTTCCTTCCCAAGGCTTCTATATACGACGAGCGGTAGTTGGATTTTACGGGATTTTATCGTCCGTATAGGGCCGTACATACACCTACGCATCGGCACACACAGAGGCGCGTTCTACTCGCACATCGAGATATGCGCCGCCGCCGCCGCCGCCGGAGAGAAATTCGCTCGCGCATACTATACGCGGAATTGTTTGGATTATGGGATGTCGGCCCGTATCGTCGCTACTGCAGCTGAAATAAATAATACGAGTTGCGCGAGCTCCAAGCGAGAAAATCGCCTTATCGCGCTCCACTATGAATGCGCGTGTATATCTATATACACGTATACACGCGATAATAATAATGCTATATACTGTAAAATATCGCGACTAATCCCGGCTTTTGTATCGACGAATGAATATTAAATTATTATTTATTCCCAAGAAGGATCTGCGCTCGGCTTATTGAATTAGAAATAGAAAGGAGTAATAATATCGCGCGTCGCGAAGAAAAATACTCCCTCTTCTGGCGTTCGACAGCGGGATCGCGCTTCCGCCAGTAGCCTAAATGTATGGGCTTCTCTCTCTCTCTTCTCTCGAGGGAAAAATTTATGGGATTATAACTCGGCGCAGAGCTTGCGCTCGCGAGAGAAGCATACATCATGCGCCGCCGGACGCCGCGCCGCGTTCAATAACCCAATCGAGCGTGAATGCGCCACATTTAATTTACCATTCCCTCGCCGCGCCGAGGAAGCTCTACTCTATGCGAGACTCGTCCGTGCTGCGCGGTGATAATCGATTCTTATGCCGATGAAATTAACTATGGATTCAGACTTTTTTTTATCGGTTATAACATCGTTATTGATCAATTTTCTTCTCGTTTTATGTGGAACAAAAAAGGTATTGTGGATCAGAATGATACACATTAATCTCCTCTACGTGCATGCGGTAATGAGTTGATTTAGTGCGTAGAAACATAGATGCGGGTCAACAACGGCGACATATCCTGCTATGAATTTAACCTCTATCTCTCTCTCCGTGAATATAACAGATATTTAATAATTAATAATGAATACTGTCGATAAATCACGTTATCCTATAGCGCTGATGATTTATACAGATGGGAACTCAGCTCGCGGCGGGTTTCCGCTTTAATATTAACAGTGAAAAAATACATTTATAACAAACCGTACGTTAATTTCTGACAACATCTATATTACGAACGTTGCTCTATTTCCGTCACTCCGCAACTTTATCGTTAATAAACATACACAACTATATATACGAAATATCCATCGCGCTCGATCTACATAGCAAAGCACCCCGACCGTGTAAAATCCGAAATCGATGGGGAAAAAAAGACAGTGTCGTCATCGCAGGGCAGCAAAAAGCTCGTAGTCGAAAATCGAGATTACCAATTTCCAGTCGCGCTGATGCTGCAGGGCAACGAAGTGCACTATACCGTGCTCTCCACTATACCCTGTACCCCATACGTAAGCGAAACAAGGGCGCGCTCGGGCGACAAAAAAAAAGCTAGTCCATCTAGAAAAAAAGCCAAACAAAAATCACTCTAATCCAGAGAGCGAGAGAGAGAGAGAGAGAGTGAGAGAGAGAGAGAGAAATGAAAGCCCAGAAGAGGGAAAAAAGAGGACTCTGTTGTACATTTTTTCTGTTTGTGAAGCTCGCTCGCGTTGATCGGATTCGCAGATATTTTTTTCTGTTTCAAGTTTCTATCGGTACTTGACACTTTTGACGCCGTTTGCACGAGACTTTTTTCCTTCGTTAGCGAAGTCTTCTTTATTGAAATCCGGATCGTTACATTTTTATCCGCAATTAATGATGCGATCAATAATACCTATACACTTTTTCGTGTAAACAATACGGGTATTGTATAAGAGGTATAATAGTATAGTGTTACCTGCTGCTGCAGCGAACGTGTTTACACAGTCCGAAATCCAAGCGCGCAGACATCAAAGATGATCATCATATCAGCAGCTGACGATAGCAGACGTGCGTTTAATCACCAGCTTTAGACAGCCAGCCAGCCAGACAGACAGGCAGACAGACAGATGGACGCGTAATATCGCGAGAACGAGCAACGTAATTCCGGCACTGATCCCGCGACGATGATTAGCCGGGCCGTCGCGCGCCTCGCGGTGTCACTAATCACCTGCTCGAAAAGCTCTCCGTTGAAAATTATCGCACCGCGCGCACACACACCATTCGCCCGTCAATCGTACTTTGCGCGATTTATATCCTTTCATTTGCCCCGGTGATAATACCGCGGGTGCGATTTTTTTGTCGCGCGAGCAATTTCACGCGCTATTATCGGCTCGCTTGAATTTTTCCCTGTTATTTTTTCCAAGCGCGACTATCGATATTTGTATCATTGTAGAAGAGAACGCGAAAAGTTGATATTAGCGTAGTTTCGCTTCTATCGCTTAAGCATGAGCGAATACGATTTTGACACAACACCACATATTTGTTCTAATTCAAACAGTATAGAGTCGAAATCGACAAATGCCCGGAGGATGCGTGCTTAATAATAATAACAATCCATCAAATAATCATGTACTCTCGATAATTGTATAATACTCTCTCTCTCTCTCTCTATACATTGACGTTGTTATTAATATTCGTGCATTGTGCATTGTTCGTGTCCCCGATTGTTTAAGCTAACATCTCTGCGGATACACTTTCCTACAATATAGACTGCACACACATACTCGTGCTGATAAAGTTATTCCTATGTAGAGCATATATTTATGTGGCAGACGCGCCCGTGTGCCGCATGTACCACACAACAATCCGGGTTACAAATTAAATAAACCGCAGAGCCCGATGCATCGAATTATTCGAACTGCGTGAGAGAGCTGGATCGAACTCGTCGGCATCATTCGCCAAATTAAATCATTCCAGCGTTTGCGCGCCCAGAATATAACATACGCGCTCTCGTTTCGTCAAAAACGTATTTTATATACATAAATGCTTTCGGATGCATAACGATGTTGCCTCTCGCTTTATAGCCCCTGCTATTATAAGCCGTATATATACACGGCACATTTGCGTATATATACATCGCTTTTTACCTTATACGCCCCTAAATTTCTCTTTGGCGTTTTAGTATGTGTGTACTCGTATGCAAGCGCGCCAGAGTATAATGTATGCGCAGAGAGCGACGAGCGTTATGTGTTTACGTCGGCGAAATTGAATATAACGCATAGTCCTTTGCTGTGCAACAATACATGAAGCGAGCGTAGTGCCTCAGCTTGCGGAGGGCGGGGGGGATGCTTTTTACTAAATTGCCGTCAATACATAAATACAGCGGCTTTTATCGTTCGCCTCGGAAAATGACTCTCGCGCGCGCAAGCGTCAGAGTGGCACGCCACTTTGTCGCGCGAGCGCTTGTTTTTTTTTTGTTACTTTCCCGCGTTTCAAGCTGACGTATGGCCCCCGCGCGAGGAAGAGACTTTTTTTATACTCGCTCCGCGGAATAATCGAGATTAAAATGTAATGCAGCGCTCGACAATTCAATATCGTACAGACTTAATCGATTACTGCTTTGAACAACAGCCGAAGCGTATAATAACACCCTTTCGCCCGTCACGTTCCATATATACACACACACAGCTGTACGCGAATCGTAGGTATAGCAGCAAAGCGGAGTGACACGTGCGCGCGTAAAGAAAATATCGTCGCGCATATATAGAGGATAAAGGAATTGGGACTGGCTGCTGCTGCTGCTGCTGCTGCTGCTGTCGTCTGCATGATATTCCAGGCGGCACGTAGCAGTATAGCATCTCCGGTTATTTTGCATCTGCCGTCGTCGTTCCTCTTCATCCGCCGTGAGTTTGTCTTTATACGGCCCAGGGAATCCTCTTCTCCGCGAGTAGCAGCTCTCTACGATGCATCAGCCGAGACTGTCGGCTTTTGCGAGGATTTTCGATACAGCGCGAGCTGGAAAACGTTTAAAAATTCGCGCGGTGTAGCTAATCGACTCGCGAAGCCGTCTCTCGTTCCGCGCACGCGGTTAAAGTGCGCAACGTCGAGAGGAGAAGGTGGAGGTACAAGGCTTCTCTCGGCGGCCAGACACGACTCGGAAATACAAATATAGTGAGAGCGCTGGTCGGAATGAGAATGAGAGAGCTCTCGCCCCGGGAATAAAGTAAGAAGCCGGCGTGCAGCAAGTGCCGGCGCGGACGGGCTATATGTGCGGTATATAAGTAGGAGAGAGAAAGAGGAAAGAAAAGGAGAACCGAGAACGCGCCTTTCTCTCTCTCTCTCTCTCTCTCTCTCTTGTCTCTCGCGGTAATAAAAAAATAAACGAGCCCGGAGAGCAGCAGTCGAAGAAAGGGGCAAAGGGATTTTATCTAAAAATAAAGGAGAGTGCGGCTGCACGAAGAGAGAAGAGGGGAGAGGGGAGGCTGGTGGTGAATTGTCTAACGAGCGATAAAGAGAGAAAGAGCAAGGAGTGGCTTTCTGGCGCTGCTGCAGCAGAGAGCGAACGAGGCAAGGAGGAAGGAAGTGGCGACTGTACCGACAGTTTGAATAAGTGGCTCTACGGGGGCGGGTTCCTTCCTCCACTCCCCTCACCCCCCCCCGTTACTCCTCTCTTTTTTCTTACTTTTCCGTCTTTAGCTTAGTGTCTCCCTCCCCCGCCGCCGCTCGTGCTCCTCCTCGCGAAACAAAACGTCTTTTCTGCAGCCGGCACTGGATTTTCTCAAGCTCATTCTTTTGTGCTGCCCGCGCTCGTTTATATCTGTACGAGCTCAGTCTCCCGTGTGGCTATACGTATACATATATAGTTCGTGGAGATTGCAGTCCCGCCGCTGCCGCGTTGGCCGCGTTAATTATTAGGGATTTCGCGGCGCGCAGCTATTTAAGACTGCTAATTAATTGTACCGTGGTAGCGAGCGATGAACTGCCCTCTCTCTCTCTCTCTCTCTTTCGAGGTGTCTCTTTCCCCTTTTCGCTGTATACAACTGTACACAGGTGTTACGCGTAGCGTTTTTAGCCGAGATTTACGACGAGCTATACTACTCCAGCTCTTTTCTTATTTTATCTCGTCTGCCCAGCACCGAATTCGTCATGAGGGATATATCCTGCCCAAGTTGGATTATCTCTCGAGATTTATTATGAAAAACACACGCGAGGTATATCCTCCGCACAAGCAGTAGCAGCAGTGCCCGTAAATTGCTCTCGAGAGTGAGCTGAGTGCATAATTAAAGAAAATGTCAGCGCAGGAATTCCCTCGAATTAAAATCCACTCGAGGTCATTCCCTGTACGAACGATACTTCCGAGCAGGAACTGACTGATCAGTATTAATTAGCCACGAGTGCGCGTATGTCATCGTTGCTCTGCGACGGATTGAGAGTTGAGCGAGTATAAGGCTCTGTGCTTGTGTGTGATAGTATAATGCGTATATATATATATTGGAATAACGAACTACGTCAATTTGTGTGTTTCAGAACGGCGAATACGTGAGCGAACACGACAACGACGGCCTCGGGCTATGCCCCTACGACCCGCAGCACAACAGCACCGCCGTTTTCGCCGGTAAGTCTATATCTCGTATACGCTATGTCTCCAATTTCTTCTCTTCTCTATACAACGGATTTTAACGGTTTATACATGTGTGCAGCTCGCCAGAGAGGATATTATGCTCCTTGTATATTTGCCCACCTCTCGACGAACCATTTTTCCTTTGACTTTGTTATACGAGGACGCTGCCGACGCCGAGTCCAGAGTACATCTCTTCGGATGCCAAATTTCTTTTTTATATCGCATTTCCCTTTTTCTCCGAAGTGGCTTATGGATTTGCTGCAATATACGTCGGGAAGAATTTTATTCCGAATTTATTCGGCCTGCGTTTCGTAGCTAGAATTTTTCATTATTTGAAAAGACCGCTGGGATGCTTCAAAGGCAATTAGACAACAAATGAAATCTGATTAAAATGTATAATTAAAAAGTTTTCGCCAAATTTCGTTCGAAGACTGAACAATTTTCCGAATAGTCCAAATCTAATTAACGTTATACTAGCTGTGCAGCGAACGCATCACCGTTCTAGCGAAAAAGCCTCTTTTTGCTGATGCCGCTTTGAAAAAACGAGCAGAAGAGCTTATTCAATTTTAATCTCGATGCATAGTGCGTGTGTATATATACGCGTGCACACAAAGGGAAGCCATTTCGCGCTTCTGTCTAAAACGCGAATAATGCATTTTTAACGTCGAATCAAAGTCGGCCAGAAAAACGAGAGAGTCCGTCAGCACAAAGAGAATTACATATGACGTTCTCTATCCTTTAGTCAACGCGGCTGGCTCGAGTTTCGTGAAACTTTGCACTATTCCCAAATGAATTTTAATAATAATTTCGGACTAAGCCCTGCGCTGCACGCGTATACGTCAAAGTCATGCGACTTTTTAGCGGTCCGATGAAAAGATAACGATAATAACGTACTGGAGGAGTCGCCAGTCATCGCAGCCATTAGCGGATCTAGATACACGGGTGAACGGAAGGAACACGAGGTTTAAATTAAAAATCAAACGTTAGCTTATGCAGGAGTATACTGCACATACATAATACGACCGCGGAGCCGAGTGCGGCGTTAACGTTTCAGCTGGCGATCGTTAAACGCTCGGATTTCCGCCATATGAAAAGCGCGGGCGTTTATCGGGAATCCACGATACGATGCGGGAATTAAGAGATAAGCCGCGTCATTGCGACAGCGCAGCGCTAAGTGGCTTTCGACGAGATAGTTGTATATACTACATCCAACCTATATTAGTAGTTTCTAGCGTCGGGGCTTTTCATTTCGAATTTCGCGCCATTGCGCCTGTACAATTTTCACACTGCATGAATTCTTCTAATATGTACACGCGGCAAAGCGAAAAAAACTTTTTCAATATGTAGTCTTTGTACACGATGTTGTCGACTTAATTAGTCGACCTAAATAGAATATCCCACGCTCTGGCAGATCAAACGCGTATATTTTATATACGCGATATGAAAAAAACTACGTCGAACAGCTGATGTCTCTTCCGATACGCGAGCCGTTATATATGTGCAGGGGATCGGGAGGAAGGGCCGCGAGGGTAATTAGGCAGCTCTCGGACGAAGAAAAAGTTGCGAGGGAAAAGTTCGCTGGGGACATTTTCCGATATTGTTCCGTCGGGGCGGAAGTTTCCGCGCGCTCGCGCGCGCACTCGGAATGCTAAAAACGGATTCTCCGTTGCGCGCGGATGTGCGTTTTTTGCGCTGTTTGCTTTTTCTCCATGGTCTTTTTACGCGAGCGAGCGTGTGTTCCGAGAAGCGAAACTTTCGCCGAATCAATTTTCCCGCCACGAGGGACTGCAACGAGTGCGTGTATATATACGTTTTTTTTTCTGTTTCTCGTTCGCGCAACGTGTACACTCGCGTGCACGAGTAGTTTGCGTGAATTTTATTTAAAAACAAATGAAATGATACGCGATGCGGGCCGCAGCGCGGATATAATGCTTTCGTATGGATTCCGGGCGAAAGCTGCTTTTCGCCGAGAAAGTTTGACCCTCGCCACGCTGTGTGTGCATGTGTGTACGAGAAAGTTTTGCGGACAGTTTTCGCGCGACGGGCCTCTTTTTGTTCCACGAAATGCCGCCTGCTGTCTCTCGTCGTCGGTAAGTTCGTCGTGCCGAAATTAACGCTGGCGTTCGTATAACAATTTCAATTTCGCATTAAAACGCCGCTATACTTTAATATACGTATATTATAACGCGGTGAGAGGATTTACATTGCGTGGTTTGTAATTGGCGCGTGTTTTCAAATATGACGGTTGTTATACACGATTCGTACGAAACATCAGCCGCGCTTTAATTGTTTTACACTCGGCTGCCGCCGTAATACATTTAGCTGCGATGTTAATTCGATCGGCTCGGAAATTCGTTTTATTATACGCGACGCGAGAAACGGAGTGACCAGCCTTTTTGGCGCGATTAATTCGACGATTGGAATATTTACGTCGGTCGTTGCCGTCGGAATTTCAGCTCCGCACGCACAAGCGAGAAAGAGAGGTAGAGGTAGAGGAAAAAAGCGCCGACCGGAATACCGCGCGTCATTCTAAATAATTGAGAGCGCCTCCGCGTTTCGTCTAATTGCTTCGGCTGCTGCCATTGCTGCGCACGCGAATTCCGAGCTGCCAGGCGGGTCTTCTATTTTTTCCTCTACTTCGTTCTCTCTTTTTTCATGCGCCCCTCTGGAGGTGCTATTGATGGACGGCTATGTATTGAATGTAAATATAGTCCAGTGAGTATATGAAAGTGTAATCGGAGCGTCTACAGTCGTAGACTCAGACGTCGATCATTTGATAAAAAAAAAAAAAAAAAAAACAAATAGCGCGATCCAGATATATCACGCGCGCAGCGCCGAGAGATGCATTTGCAACCGTACGTATAATGGGGGCGAACCAGAGGACGGATTTACGGTCTAGGCTACAAATCTAGGGTCCGGCTTTCAAGGTGCGCTGCTGTATAGTGTACTGTATACCGGTATAAAAGCTAGACGGCGTCGGGCCGACCGGCTGTCGCATAATGCAAGCGCAAAGAGAGGCCCCTTGTAATGTATGTGAGGTGCTTGCTCTTTTCTCGCTCTCCTGATGTATACGTACATACATGTATTCGACGCCGTCGCATATATTCGCGCATAAATAACGCTGCGGAGGCAAAGCGGAAGGTATGATGTATTTCGAAGCTCTTGTTCGAGTGGCTCGAGAGCGCTTTGATCGATGATTCGTTTCAAGCTATTCCTCTTTTATTGTTTGTTGTGCACTCGTTATCATCGTTGAGAGGGTGTATTGTTCAACGGCGCGTTTGTCGCGTGTTATTTTTCAAGAATCTGCTCGATATCGAAAGCAGAGAATCTCTTTGTATACCGAGCGTGGCACAAAATGCGTTTTCAATCGGTAATACTGTAATATAATATAAAGTATTGCTCATCTTTATCGGGAGCCTTATTCTTCCGCGGCAATGGTTTTATCGTCCCATGCGTTATATTACGCCATCGTTGGGACGTCAATTTTTTCTCTCTCTCTCTCTCTCTCTCTCTCTCTCTCTCTCTCTCTCTCTCTCTCTCTGGCGAACAAGAGTAATTCGTCGAAACAAACAATGTACATCCCCCACCGGATGCTCTTCAGTAAACAGACGTTCCTCTTTTTTCCATAAAAAAAAATCCGCGAAACAATAAAGCCCGCGATGTAAAAAAAGCGGACGATTGACGCTTGTTTTATTTTCATCATCCGCTCGTATTTATCTAGCGGAAAATTTATCCGGCCGTCCGTGTGTGATCGAAATTCGATTTCTCCCGACAAAGCTTCTCCTTTACTCGCGGCGCTGTGGACGCAACGAAAACTATGCTTTTGTTTGTTCTTGGCAGGATTCAATTTTGCCCACGTTTTACTTTTGTTTTTTTTTTTTTGCATTTGCTCCTTTTTCTATCCTATAGTATATTATCCCCATTTTTTTCGTTCATACCATCATTCCACTCTCTTTTTTCTGTTCACAGATGGCCAGCTGTACGCGGCGACGTTCTCGGATTCCTCAGGCGGCGAGCCGCTCATCCATCGGGAGAAAATCCGCACCGAACGCTCGGACCTGAATCAACTGAACGGTAAGAAATACGAGTCTTATATTGCTATCGCGTTTATTTTGTTGATGCGCCGATCGAAAGGAAAAATCGAAATAGCTTCCGAAAAAGCACGAGAGGTCTGCACAATGCCGAACTGGTCGTTCGACCGCAGATAGCGTATGCGCGCGGGGATACGAGCGTGCAATGATTGCAGCAGCAGCAGCAGCAGCAGGCATTTGCATGCGGTTGCTCCGCGAGCCGGGTAATGCGATTCTTATCGCGCAACTGCCGATGAAAATTCCCCCGATAGCCGCAAGAGAGAGAGGCTTTCGATATCCCTCTCGGTCAGCTCGGATTTCGGCCAGATAAGCGCGCGCACTGCGAGATTTTCACGCTATACTCTCCCGCGCTGATTCGAAAGCTCGCGCGCGTGTATTTGCGCGCCGTTGGTGCGATAATTATCGAGTTGTACCGCGCCCAGCTGATGTATACCAACATAATGGTCGTTAAATAATTTTCAACGATGCACTGATTTCAGGTCCGAACTTTGTCAGTTCCTTCACCTACGGTGACTACGTCTACTTCTTCTACCGTGAGACTGCGGTAGAGTACATGAATTGCGGCAAGGTAAGTTCGAAGCCATGCAGGCGGTTTCCTCAAAATCAACCTTCCTCGCAAACGCTGTAAGCGGGCGAGTCGTCGACGTTTCTCCGAATAAAATCGTCGTCTCTGCATACATAATATTAGGTGCTATATACCTATAGGTGTACAGACACAAGGAGCAAACAAACGAGCTGCCCGCCTGCATTGCACTAAAACACAAAATGTGTCGCGTCCCTACCCGTACATTTTCCCATCCCTTTCTGCGCACACACATACACAGAGAGACAGACACATTGGGCTAAGCTACATAAAGCCGCCTCTGGATTTTGCAGGCCGTCTACTCGCGAGTGGCGAGGGTATGCAAACACGACAAAGGCGGTCCCCACGCGTTTGGCGATAGGTGGACGAGCTTCCTAAAAGCCAGGCTCAATTGCTCGGTGCCTGGTGATTATCCGTTCTACTTCAACGAAATCCGTAAGTACATACCAGTATTATACACATATATACGTATTTCTGCGCGCTTTATTATATTTTCACGCGCCGATTTCAAGCTTTCCGAGATTTTCCTGCAGAATAATGCTACACTCGCGGTAATAAGCTTTTACTTATAAATTTTCCAGAAAGCCGGCACTGTAATGCGATATTTAACGTAAAACTCTACATTTTAATTACAGCTATGAAATTGGTTACGCCTCTTAATGAATTTTCATTTCATTCAGCTGCGTTGTATTCTCGCACTTTGCATTATGCGCTGAGTGCGAATGAATATAATTATTAATATACAAACCTGCATTATTAAACACGAGCTTGAAATCGCGCTCACCAAAAAAAAAAAAAAAAAAAAAAAAAACACATTCACGTGAAAAACGCTAGAGAGATAGACTCTCCGGAGCTTGAGCCGGCCCCCACAATTTTCGCGCAACAATGGGAAAAATTCCAATAATACAGGATTAACCTTTCCTCCGTCCCCGCGCATATAGCGAAGAGGACTATAAAATTCAAAGCAACAGCGGCAGTCTACTCAAATTTGATGGAATTTCGATTTTCCAATAGGAGATATAAATTTTTTTTTCTCCCAGTGCACTGTGCGTTCGCCACTCGCTTCCTGCTCGAGCGAATTCACGATAATGCCGAGACAGCAGCGTCGAAGTGCCGCTGCGTAGAGCTCGACGTTTCCACAGCTCGAGCGAGCGCGCAACGTCAAATGGGATTTAAAGAATTATATGCAAAGTCCCGACAATGCGGCGCGCATCCGACAGTTTCTCGCAATGGCGAAAACTCGGCGTAAAAATAGAAAAATCGAAAGAGAGCTCGCGGATTCGAGCTGTCTCTCGAGCAAGCGCCAATGTTTTAAATTTCATATACGCTCGAACTGTGTGTATTCTATACGTGCGCTGCTGCGTAGCTTTGGAAAAAAACGCGCCAGTTTTGAACAACGGATCGCGTTTTATTAACTGTTTCGAATTTTCGCTACGCGGTGGGAATTTTATATTGCAGATTTAATCAGACAATTCAAATGTATAGTAAAATCGATACAATTAAATTACCGAAAATTCGCGTATAGATATTTTCGATATCTTGATGGACAAAAAAATTTTCACCGCACATAGTTTCCTCGATTTATCAGAAGCCAAATAGCGACACTACCGCGCGCTAGCAAGTCGAGCAGTCGATATATATATATATGTATCGGATACAGTTCCTCACCGCCACCGGCACACGTCTTATCTCTTGCCTCAAAAAGTCGAGAAGACGCTCTTCGCGAAATCGAATCTTCTCGCGCGGCGGATAAAGTCGGAAAGTTAAGCACATTTTTCTATAAACTACATATACCGCGTAGAACTGCAGCTAGCGGCGAACTTTCGTAGTACACGACTATAATACTCGCCTTTCACATAGTATATATATCGCCAGGAATCGGGAAATGGGAAAGGCCGCGAGGAATTCCACGTGCATAGAGCGCGAGTAACGCCCTATAGCCGTGCGAAAGCAGCCCCGGAAATTCCGATCGCCCTACTGCCAATGAAATTACTCTACGGCGTGTATATGTGCTTTAGTCCCGGAAGAACTACCGCGTTTGCGCTTTAAACTCGGACCGATCGAACTTTGACAAAGTCGCGCCTGGCAGTATACTAGCTTTCCTCCTTATTCCAGCACACTCGAAGCTATGCTTTCGCGCTGTGCACAATAGGCTGGCGCGTATTCTCGTCGCCGAGTTAATTTTCTGCCCAGAAAAATCGATTCTACGCTGCGAAAAACACGCGCGCTTGCAGCAAAGAGGCGACGTCGTTTATGCGCGACGCGTATACCTACGTATCCGGCCCGAAAGAAAAAGACAGCCCGAAAAATGTGTCTCTCGTATATACACGTATTGCGGTGGAGAAGGCGACAGATGCGCTGTGTAGTCGCACACACGCACGTATATAATATTGCTAGCTTGTGTGTGTCTATATATACATATAGGTAGGTACCTTATCGCGAGAGACGCCGGCAATTCCCGGCCTCCAGCGCGTCTCATGCATACGAATAAGCAGCTGCCTGCCCGCGACAATATCGCTTCATCCGAATTAACCCGCTGCTGGCGGCGTTTGACTATATGTATCACGCGCTGCATTTCTCTATGTATAGCTAGACGTGTGCGTGGAAAAACCCTTCGTTCGAGTAGTAACGGTCGAGCTTGGTCAGACTCCGCGCGACGTTTCGAAATCGGAAAGTTGCGAGTATAGTCGAGGAAAAAAGCGCGACGGAGGAATATAACGAGCGAGAGAGCTTTTAAAGTGGCGCTATTTTTCCGACGTATTCAGCCCCGAGTTTGCTCAATCGAGCGGCTCTCTTTTGTATAGCTGGCGCACGTTCCGTGTATATGCCGTGCACTTTTTCTCAGGCATCGCTGCAGCGCGCCCCGTGTCAGGGAGAAGACAAGTTTATCGACCCCTAAGCCGCTGCAAACACGTCGGCGTATATATCTATACGTATACGTGTACGCGTAGAGCTTTGCCCCCCGCGAAATTATTTTAAAGCTGGTGATAATGTTTGCGGAGTTTTTCCGCTTGGCAACGGACAATTTTGCAGAAAGCCGTCTGCCGCTGCTTTGACGTGCGGGAATTTTAATCCGCGCGAGATCGACAGCGCGGAGAGCGAAAAAAGGCTGCCAGACTTGAAAAGAGCCTCTGCGCCAATTAAGAGAGCTTTCGCGG
The DNA here is from genome assembly GCA_012977825.3 of Pteromalus puparum. Classification (NCBI taxonomy): domain Eukaryota; kingdom Metazoa; phylum Arthropoda; class Insecta; order Hymenoptera; family Pteromalidae; genus Pteromalus; species Pteromalus puparum. The sequence continues at coordinate 5,751,164 of CM053169.1, forward strand.
TAGTTTTCTATGGGACGAAAGCTACAACGTCATTGCATCTAAATATCGTACAAAAACAATCGGCGCGACACACGCTTTCGAAAACGGAAACCGAAAAAGCTACGCCGAAAAACGTCGTCGTATCCACGAAAAAAAAATATACGTCCAGCCGTCCGAGTAATCCCCAATCGCGAAAAAAGCAGCCGTAAAACCCCGTGCGAAAAATAAAAGAATCGCGCGACAGTATAGCCGTCGTCGTTTCGGCTTGGAGCTCGGTTTGGCACGCAATATCCAGGTGCAGCGTCGGCCCTGGCTCTGGGCCAACGGATTTTCCACCGCCCGCATATGTCCGCTGCCGCGAGTTTTTGGCGCGGATTTTCAAAGCTCGCTCCCTCTTCCAGCCGCCGATTTATACACATATTCCTATATGTATATACGCAAAAGCTTGCGCAGATATGGACACTCGAAAAATGCGCGAACGCCCCGGTGATTTAGCGCACAACGCGGGAAGAATCTTAAATTAAAATCTATGCATGTGCCGTGGCGTCGCGATAAATCCACTTGCCACTCGTGACCCCCGCCGCTGCTGAGTGCATATTCTTTTCTCGGATTTCCTCCTTGGCTTTTATTCTTCGTCTTTTCCTTTCTACGTGTCTGCGCAGTTTATACACACGTACATATGCGCACAGAGACTCGATCTATCGGTTTATCGGGGGACTTTCCAAAAAAAAAGACAAAAAATTCTTCCGAAAGGATAAAAAATGGGACGATGAATATCGCGCGCTAGTGTGTGTGAATTCCGCGGCGTGTAAATGGAGAAAACAAGAGCGCGCGCGCGAAACCATTTTAAAACTATACGCGCGCGCACTAACGAGCGCAAAAATGTTGCGGAGAGAAAAAGCGAAGGGCCGTATATATATAAGCTGCAGCTAACCGAAAGATCCGCCGCACTGCACAAAGAGACCAAAGGGTCGACGGCGACAGCGTTGGGGAAAAAAAAGAGTCCAGCGGCCATTTTCGGCGCATTACTTTACCTACATGCACGAAGCTTTTACCGGTTATGAAGTAGTCCCTCGCGGGGAAAAAGGGACGTGTCCCCGTTGCTACAGCGTCGGTCTCTCTTTCTCTTTTTCTCTCTCTAAGCGCATCGGAGAGCTTTCAACTTTTTAGTGCCCACCTACTTCCGTCGCCGCTGCTGCTGCTGCTGCTGCTGCAGCTTTTCGACGCGCATCGCCCCCGCGTATATATACACGCTGTGTGGCCGATTCCCCGCGGGTCTCGTATAAGTCGCCGTGTAAAACGAAATTTCATCAGCCCGGCCCAAGCTATACTGCGTCGGCCGAACGATGGAAGCACGCGCTCTCCCGATGAGATATCGGCAGCCGGTTTTTTACTGCCGCTGATCTTATGTTATATCATACAGGAAAAACGCCTGAATCGGTCGTAAAGGCTGCATTGTAGTTTATAAGCTCGTGGATGAAAAAAACAGCGCGCCTGGTAGGCTGTAATTCATTATGTTAATTACATCGTCGTCGACTCAATGGACCCGATCGTAATGCGCGCGTTTTACGCGGTGTTTGCGTCGCGGCGGCTGCTTTATTGCGTCTGCGTCGTTCGGAATTGAAATAAAAATTTATATCGTCGACTCGCTCGTAAAAATGCGCTACCTCGAGAGAGAGAGAGAGAGAGAGAGAGAGAGAGAGAGAGAGAGAGAGAGAGAGAGACGTTTTATATAATACAAAGCCGTTACTTTGCGCGAATAACATTCGATCCCGAGCTTGTAATCGAATTTCGGGTAAAATCGCGTTGTTTGCCAGGCGAAATTCCGATGATCGCGTGCATCTTAATTTGTCGCGCGTTGCATGATATTGATGCGCAAGGTGGCGAGAGCTTTTTCCGGGGGGCAAGTCGTAAAAAAAAGTAACGATTCCCTAGCAGTAGCGGAGTCGGAAAAATTTACAACCGCGGAATACATTATCCTAAAAAGGAAATATCGTCGTGATTTATGGCGGTGTGCGCTCGCGGCCCGAGCGTCTATGTGTATAGGTGTGTGTAACCGCGGGGGAGAAAAAAATCAAGCGAAAAATCTTAATAAAAATGCTTTTTTTCTATACTCGTACCGCTCGATGGGATGGGAGAAACGAGATGGAATTATTCAGAAGCAGTTCGGTTATTCAGTTTGTATCGGAGTGGTAATGGTTAATTTTTAACGTATAATGTACGTCGTGTAATTTTATTCTCTGAATAATACAATATCGGACTGGAAATGCTTCATAATAACCGCGCGTGCATTCGGTTAATTATTGCGCTCGTTTAACGAGTCGAAAATCGAAATGATTCTCAGTAATTGTTATACGATTAAACAACCTTTCCATCAGCCAAAATGCTTCTCTTCTCAAAAATGAGGTAACGCGCAAATTCGAGTACATCCTCTTGCATTATACATGTAGGCAGCACCAAAAACCCAAAAAAAAAAAAAAAAAGAACCGAGCGAAGGCAGCACAATTCCCCCCAGTAACAAAAGCCACATGCGGCAAATTGATTCAAGCCCTCGGGAGACGCATAGATCAGCAGCCGGCTTGCACTCAGGGCTTATTGCATTTGAAAGTATGATACGCTGATCCGGTGTCTTTCTTTTTTTCTGTTGACAGAGTCGACGAGCGACGTGACGGAGGGTGTATACAACGAGTCTCACGCCCAGCTGATTTACGGCGTCTTCACGACGCCGGTGAACTCGATCGGTGGCTCGGCCGTCTGCGCTTTCTCCATGAGCGACGTCCTCCAGGTATTCCAGGGAGCTTTCAAGGAACAAGAGACCATCAACAGCAACTGGCTACGCGTCCTCCCGGAAAAGGTTCCCGAACCGCGGCCCGGCGCCTGTGTCAACGACTCGCGCACACTGCCCGATATCACCGTCAACTTCGTCAAGTCGCATCCACTCATGGACGACGCCGTGCAGACCTTCTTTGGCATGCCCGTCGTCACCAAAGTCACCTACAAGTGAGTTCGCTCATCACAATGATAATAATAATAAAGTCTCTCGCTCGTTCTAATTTCATCTGTGTACAGCTTCGACAGAAGCACCGTAGAAGTCTGCTTAAAAGCTGCTTAAAAAGTTTCGGGGAGCGAGTTACTTCCCGCTCACGCTATGGCAACGAGAGTACTTAGCCGCGCGGATAGTAAACTTAATTTTCAACAAGAGTTTAATTAAGTATAAGGAGAGACGTTACGCTAGGAGTAAAACCACGGGAAAATTTTAATCATCCGCCGATCCCCAGCTCTTTTTTATTGCCCAGCAGGCAGTTCAACTTTCGTTATACGACTGCGCGGAGTGACAGTTCCTTTTCCAGGACTTTATTTATTCACGCGCGAGCTGAAAGTTCGAGAATTTCCGCGCAAGTTTGCGCTCCGCGCCGAATCGTACTCGAGTTAGCGTTCCTCAACTTTGCACGCGCGAGTTCGGCGCACACTATGGGTTTAATTACGAGTCAAAAATCGGACGCTTATGAATTTTAATGCTCGGAGAATTCTTAGCGAGAAGTAAACACAATGCGTTATAGGCTATAATGGGATTACTCATTGTTCCGTAGCTACCGGTTCACCAAAGTCGCTGTGGATCCGCAGGTGAAGGCACTGGATGGCAAACTCTACGACGTGCTCTACATCGGAACTGGTGAGTTGTACATAACGGGACATTGTCCCTTTTGTCCCCCTTACACCCCCAATCACCATTACCTCCCCCGCTCCTCTTTCCTTTCCCGACTAATGACCGAAACTTTTTTCTCATACCTCGTTCGACTTTCGCAGACGACGGCCGGGTAATGAAGGCTCTCAACACGAGGAGCCCGGTATCGAGGAACGACTCCAATCAGGTGATCGTCAGCGACGTTCAGGTTCTCAAATACGGTACGTACACGTCTACACGCTCGTTAGTTTCTATTTCGTATGGTTCGATCGAGAAAGGCAATTATATATACGTAGAGGACGAAATTGGCCGACCATTATCCACTTGCCGCAATTTGCGACTCATTCAACGACCGAATACGTTTCAGGCCAAGCTGTGAAGGACCTTCAGGTGGTACACCTTGCGGGAGAGGCGAGTAAACTCGTCGTGATAGCCGACTCGGAGATCCGGGCGGTTCCGTTGCATCACTGCGACTCACCGCTCGCGGCTTCTTGCGCCAGCTGCGTTGCTCTACAGGACCCGCACTGCGCCTGGGATGCCGCCCACAGCCAGTGCGTTGCCGTCATGACTCGACTCCACGACAGCGACGCCGATAAAATGCTCTTCCAGAACATCAGCAGCGGCAAACACAAGGGCTGCGGCTACGAGCAAGGTTAGCTTCGAGATTATTACTTTGTCAACTGATGCGTAGTCGCGTATACATTGCTTTCCTAGATTATATTTCCGGGAAATTTTCGCAGGGTAAGAGATCGCGAACGTATTTTTATACCGGTATTTTAATCGGTGCGCTAGAAGTATAAGACGCGCGCTTGAATTATTAAAAATGCAGTACGTCGAGCGAGCTCCCGCAACTGCGAGACTCTCTTACCTCTTATACCTAAAATGTAGTTCTGCAAAAGTTGTATTTTACACATTGTTCCAGCGAAGCGTAAGATTTCAAAAAAGCTAAATTCAGCGACTCGAGAAATTTTATTTCGCATCGCGGTGAGCCGGGGAGTTAAAGTTGTAATCTCTCGTTCTTGTACTGACGGGCGGAAAAAGACTTTTTAAAGCTCGCGTATAGCAGCGCTGTCGGATTTTCACATGCGAACAAATCTTTGACTCGTAAAGAATTACGCGCGCTTACGGCTCGGGCTCTGCATTCTCTCTTGGGCTTGTTAATCCTGTAAATTCACTGTGAAATTTTTCGTTAAAAAGTCGAAAGAAGCTTAAATCCGCAATACGCAGCTCATTGTAGCAGCGATGCCATTAAATGCATGCGAGTTTCCTAACGCTTCGCGCTACTAATCTCTCTCATACGCGTATAGCGGTATTATAATACATGTTATACATTTAGTTGTGCGCTTTCTCTCTCTCTCTCTCTCTCTCGCATCGTCCATTAACAGCCATAAATATGCATACAAAATTTGCGCTCACTTCGCCACCTGTATACAGTACACATAAGCTGCACATAATTGCATTAAACATAAGAGGAAAAAGGCACAGCCATAATCTCGTTGCGTCCCTGTCAATTAGTGAATGTTGCTTCAGAGATGGCAAAGACGGTGCAGCCAATGGTACCGGCCCACATCGGCCGTGGTAGAGAACAGCCTGACGAGCGAGACAACGAGATCATCATCGAGCTGGACCGGGACAATCAGTACAGTCGCACTCAGCCGCGTGCGAACGAGCCGCAAGGTAAACCATTCTCTCTTTGTAGGAGCGACGACCTGTACATGAGGATTTTCGAGATGTCGGGGAAGAGATTCGGCAAAATTTCCTTTATTTCTTTTCATTGTCACGCATTAATTTTATCGTCTTGGTGCGGGCCGGGTGTCATTGTTTGTCCTCCCCCTTTTTTTTTTTATTTGCATCATCGATCGTCGAAATCCTCGAAGCTTGCGGGAATTCGTGAAACACCGCGAACTCCTGCAAGCTCTACGTTTGTGTGGGGGCTATATGGTTCTCACTGACCTGCGTCATTGTTGTTCAGTCATTGCCGACAGTAAGAGGTATATCGAATTACTGCTCATTTTGCATCGACTTTGTCGAGAAAATTACACATGGCTAATACCATTGGACGTTGTTGTTGTACACAGTTTTCTAATTGATCGACGTTTTAATTCACTTGCATACATGTCAATGTCTGTAATACTAACAATAATGCTAGAATGAATATTTGAAAATTGTCAGTTTCTTAATTTCTGCAAGGTAACGTAATCGACGAACTCGATGATTGGCAATATATGTACGAGTATATGATGAACTGTAGCTAGTACAATAGCGGATTAGCAAAGCTAACTCAGTAACGTTCTTGCAGGAGTGACAGTGACGCCAGTAGTCTACTCGGCGCAGACCCTGACGGGCGCTCTTATCGGCACCTGCTTCTTCTCGCTGATTGCGGGATTCGCCTCGGGCTTCTGGTTCTCGCAGCGACTGCGCAGCGCTCCGTACCCCGAGCCGCCCGAGCAACGCCAGCAGCTCAATCGACTGACCGAGACGACCGAGTCGCCCGGCTTCAACAACAAATCCATCAACCTCGTGCTGAACGTACCTCCGAAGAACCCCAACGGCAAGAACGCCAACTCCTCGGCCGAGAACAAGCCCATGCAGAAGGTCAAGAAGACTTATATTTGATACAGACGGCGACAGGCCGTCTGAGGCTTGCCCCCGGAACCGGCACCGGCTTCCAGCTCCCCTGGTTAGTATACGTGTGTTCTTTGTTCTCTCTTGGAAAATCTCTTCTTGATAGAAATCTAAAAATAAGGCCTCGTCTTTCAGGCTCCGATGATAGTCCGTACGGTCGCTGCAAGCCCTCCTCTTCTGCGCCCTGTACGATTTCCGGCAGCGAGAGCAGCGTCGGCAGCGGTTCCGACAATAACCTAGAGCCCCAGCCAGAGCAGCAGCATCAATTGGACCTCGACAAGGAGCAGCGACTCGGCTACCTGCACAACTACGAAAGCGCCTATCTGCCCAAGTTCCAGGAATCTCAGGCCAACAACGAGCAGCAGCTCATGGACAAGGAAGCCTACCTCGACTACGAGGCCGGCCAGCGCCGCGCCGAGCCCGAAGACTTCCTCGAGCTCGACTACGACCGACTCAACGCGGCCGGTCTTCTCGTCGACGCGCGCGACGACTTCTACGAGCAGCAGTCCCAGCAGTCACTGCCTGCCGAGCAGTACATGCTACCCACCGAGCAGCAACAGCAGCAGCAGCAACAACAGTCGTCCATGTTCAACCCGCAGTTCCTGCCCAACTTCAACGATATGATGAGGCTGGTCGCGCGCTACGAGAGCAGCAATGAGCAGTCCAAGTTCTACCCGAACGAGTCCGACGAGTACCAGGAGATCGTCGCCGAGAGCGAGCGCTTCCCGTACCGACAGCCACCTCCGCCGCCTCCGCCGCTGAGTCACCAGCATCAAGCTGGCTTCCACAATCGGTCGAGCCTCGAGCTAGGTCGCATTGAGCGTGACAGCTACGTGCCACCGCCTGTCAAGACTCAGACCACTGGCAGGAGAAACAAATCAAAGTTCAACACGAGAAACGACATCAACAACTTCCTCTCGTAGAGCATTGCGAGTATATATGTCTGACAGATATAATAGCGGCGGAGCAGAGCTCTCGCCCGATAACGAGACGTCGCTCGCTCGGACTTGCCCTGGGCTCGGGACATCTTCTTGTTTGCTTCTTTTTTTTACTCTTCGATGATTCTGTTTTTCCCTTGCTCAAGCGAGGATGTTGCGTCTGGAAGCCGACGCGTTTCTGTAATGTTCGAATATTCGAGCGGTAGAGGTATTTTTGTAACAGTGATATCTAAACGCTGCCACTATTGTCATTTCTTCCAATTTTCGAAATTTGTAAATTGTATTTGTTAACGTTATTAACGATGTCACGATACTCCATGAGTCGACACCTCGGGTATCAAATACTCGAGCCGACGAATTATATAAGTCAGTATAAGAATACGTGCTTCAATATTCGAATATTTNTCGCGCGCTACGAGAGCAGCAATGAGCAGTCCAAGTTCTACCCGAACGAGTCCGACGAGTACCAGGAGATCGTCGCCGAGAGCGAGCGCTTCCCGTACCGACAGCCACCTCCGCCGCCTCCGCCGCTGAGTCACCAGCATCAAGCTGGCTTCCACAATCGGTCGAGCCTCGAGCTAGGTCGCATTGAGCGTGACAGCTACGTGCCACCGCCTGTCAAGACTCAGACCACTGGCAGGAGAAACAAATCAAAGTTCAACACGAGAAACGACATCAACAACTTCCTCTCGTAGAGCATTGCGAGTATATATGTCTGACAGATATAATAGCGGCGGAGCAGAGCTCTCGCCCGATAACGAGACGTCGCTCGCTCGGACTTGCCCTGGGCTCGGGACATCTTCTTGTTTGCTTCTTTTTTTTACTCTTCGATGATTCTGTTTTTCCCTTGCTCAAGCGAGGATGTTGCGTCTGGAAGCCGACGCGTTTCTGTAATGTTCGAATATTCGAGCGGTAGAGGTATTTTTGTAACAGTGATATCTAAACGCTGCCACTATTGTCATTTCTTCCAATTTTCGAAATTTGTAAATTGTATTTGTTAACGTTATTAACGATGTCACGATACTCCATGAGTCGACACCTCGGGTATCAAATACTCGAGCCGACGAATTATATAAGTCAGTATAAGAATACGTGCTTCAATATTCGAATATTTCAATATACAAACGAGATTTTTATTATTGATATTGCATTGAAAACGATTGTGCGCGAGGCTCGCGCGTGTGAACTGCGTCACTTTATCGATGTACAAATTACTAAATATTAAAGCATCAATTTGTAACGCTCGAAAACTGCAAGTTTTTCTCCCGCAGTTCTTCCGACTTACTAAATGCTCTCTATTATATGAAAACTACGATGTGAACTCTTCTGACATACTTGGACGCTTCGATCTTTGATTGTTTGCATGTTCGATGAAGCGCCAAGCAAATTATAATTCGATAAATGAATAGTCCCAGCCCTTCGCGGTGCAACGTGCTACACTCGCAAAGTGTCGGGGTGCTGACGTCGACCACTCGAAAAAAACACTTCCCGTTAAGTGCATCCGACACTACTCTCCTTTACGGTATAAAAATTAATGAAATACGAGAGTGTCGCACGTTCGCGGAAAGCTGTGCTTGATACGAGTCGCGAGAATGAAACAGAGAGAAAAAAACGCGAAATAAACCTTGCGAAAATAAATATAATGAACGTTTTTACGAGTAAGGAATCTCTAGAATATAATTTTATATTACACGTCGAACGAATGTAAAATCTAAATACGAAGTTTCGTCATTACGCAGTTAAAAATCATATATACGTATTAAATAAGGATGGAAAAAATCTCTAAACCAAGCTTTGACCAGCTTTTTCTGTTATTATACATAAAGTTAGATATCATTGGTTGAAAATTTAGGCACAGAAAGAAAACGAAAAACAGCGAGACGGAAAATGAGCGTGAGAATAAAAGCGAGCAAGAAAGAAAACGATAGGATGTTACTAAAAATGTGATAAGATTAGAGGAGTGTGTTCTTAGTAGTGGCCTGTTAGGTGCTTAGATCCAGAAGAAACAAAAAATTACCCACGATAAGGAAAAAAGCGTTGCGTAGAAACTAAGATTCGCAGTCGCAGTCGAGGCGTGCCTTCCATATGTATTTGTTGGCGTTTTCATCTATAATATACATAGATTATAAAAAAAATAATACTAATAAAAACAAAGAACTAGAAATGAGAAAAAACGATCGTGAGAATGCAAGTTTGCGAGGGACTTGGGCAAGTGCCTCATTTTCATTTTTTAGAGAGTGTTATAGAGTGAAGAACAAAAAAATAATAATACAGAGTAGATAAAGTCTGAAGTTGTTATGCACTAGTGGCCGTAAGAACAACATGTAATCGTGGCTAGCAAACGCAGCATCGGATGTATTTTATAAAAAAAATAAACTGAAAAGCTGGTGAGCAAAGGAAAATGTAAAGGGCAACAGATAGAGAAAATGAAGAGCCGTATTATAATAATTATCGATATATTTTTGTTTGCTTGTGATATAATAAAAAATATGAAAACCATGGCGAAATATATATATGAAGCATCATTGTATACAGATGCTAGAACTTTTTTCCGTTACATTGCAGTGGAGCGGGAATAAATGATATCGTCAAAAAGCGACTTCTCTACTTGCATGCCAACTTGAATGTTTTTTTTTTACTTGCGTAGGAGACTGAAACGATAGACTACGTTGTCTTTGAATAAAATACTCTTGTTAAGCGATTTAGTGTACGAACGAGTGTGCACACTGTACACACATATATAAATATATATTTAAGTTGTACAACGATGAATTTAATGCAAATTTTTGCCCAACGATGACGAGAACTCAAGTTCCGTTTGTTTTTCTGATTTCTATGCCGCATATTAGGTATAGCTCGTAAAAAATGATGATCAGTCGATAGATTTTTTTGCAGAAGTTTCCATATATTTATGCGGAATTCGTTTTATTTTAAGTATGATTTCAAACGCAATTGACGAAATGAGCATTCTAAAACTTATTTTTTTGTAAATATTGTTTCTTTGTTTCGTTATTGCTACTCAAGTGCTCATTTACAGTAAATGATACTTTTAAATTTCTGACTTCTAGTTATTCTAGTACATGAATATTTTTACCAAAGAAAAGCATATACGCACAAGACTATGAAAACATTATATACATCGACCATGAATTCGGTGGTCTGCATTGATCCTGAAAGCTACCTAAGAATACGCAACAAGAATACTTAAAATTAAGAGAACGAATTCCGCAGAGAGGATCTTAATAACTTACAATTGTTTGCAAGATCCTATAGGAAACAGGGTGCATGAAAAATGATCAAAAGAGCTATTCTTCTTTTGTGTCGGTGCGAACAAAATTTTAAAACAATCTATAACGCGCGCGAAATAATTATGTAAAGGCAAGTAAAAAACAGACAAACTTGTAAATAGATAGTAGTAGTCTTGCCGAAAAAGCGATTTCGATTGTGCAAATGAACTTGATTGTAATGTTACTTGTTAAACAAAAACTTTATTGCAAATAAAGCACCTGCAATGCGTGCTGTTTTTTAATGAACTGAAAAATTGTCCTGACGATTTATTGGCAGCTATTTGACAGTTCTAAAAAATTAGAGATTAGACGATTTTCATGATGAAATAACTTGGTTAAAAATTTTAGTATTATAAGACCAGAGATTTTGAAAATCATTAAAAAAAATTTTATGGTTTGTGTATGAAAGTGATTGGAAAACAAGGAAGATAACTTGTGTTATACATATATATATATATATATATATATATTGATATGATAGTTATAAAATCATAGTTTTAATATAGAACATTTTATGAAATAACTATTTGGATATCAAATATCATTATGTATGTACAGCATGAATTTGATTTAATGCTACTATTTTTAAATTGTATTGTCATCCACATTTATATAGCTTACAATAATTGAAATATGTAATTTTTTTAATGATAACAATAACCATGACAATTTTTTTTGTGCTAGAGCATATTGCGAATTTGTGATTGAATTTGTCGATCAACGTTTTTTTAAACAGGTACTTTATGCATATAGTATTGTAAAGAGATTCATTATGCAACGTCAAGAATGTACGTGTAATTTAATGCACACTACTTGACGAAAATGCTACATTCCAGTAAAGCCAGGGCTGCCAACAATTATTATATACGATAGAGATTCGTAAAAATTTAATGAATCAAGTAACAATAGTAACATTGTAGATAAATATATAGTATAAATGAATTATGTAATGTAAGCATAAAATTACTAATTATTGTTAATTTCGTTGGTTATAAGTATATCGCGATTATAAATTGTATTATTTGACATTAATGCGAAAGACGTATTTATAAGTCACGCGTTTTAATAAATTTTTTATATGAAACTTGTAAATACTCCTTCAGCTCATTAAAACGAATTTTTTAATTATAAAAAAGAATTTAGCAAATATATGCACTCTAAACAATTTTATTGTGAAAAATGTTGATACTTTTCATTATTATCTTTTCCTCCCTATATGTGTTAATTTATAGGTCTAGATACAGTTATATCAGTTGAAATATATATGAAAATATGAAAGGAGAGAAATCATTTAGAATTCACATTAAAAAAGTTAATTTATTTGTATAATTTATCACACAATTAGTACAAATCATTCAGGATTTATATATACCCAAAAGTACTTCTTTTGTCACAATGTCTGGAAGACTTGTAGTCTCATTTACGTGAACATATGGATCATATTGGAATGTTAATACTGGGTGATGTTGTAAAGAGCTGCATTGAACAATATTTTCATCTTTGTACATCTTTTGCATTCTAAGATTCAAACAAAAACATGCATTAGAAATAATTTAAACTAATTAGTGTTAAAAATACATAAATATGCTTTACGTACCCCTTGTGATATATTTCAGAGTTTGCTCCATCGATTCCCAAAAAATTGAGTACTTGTTGCTTTGTGCTTGCTAATCTCAACATTTTCTGCATGTAAATCTCCAGAGCTGCCCTTCTTTGCTCCAGTACCTTAGGGTTTGAATTCCTCACTCTTTTGGGTGGGAATGGAGCTGTGTGACAGTCCTTCTTCAGCTGCAAGAAATTCATTATTAGCAATGCGTTAGCAAAAAGTGCAGAGTCAGAACTGAGCCAGCAAAATAATTACCATGCGATGCAGAGTGTTAAATTCACTGTATCTCTTTTCGATTAGATATGTGGCTCCGTTGTTTGAGTCCACCATTTTAACGGTGTAAACGTAGTAGGGCTTTCCGTGTGATACGTTCGCCAGGCGGTATCCGCTGATAAACACTTGATACATTTCATTGCTGTTATTTCTTTCCATTAATAATTCACATTTGTATTCATCCTCTAGAGACTGCTTCTCACTTTTTATCTCAATGAGCGTCGAATCACCAGTTGCTCAGCTCCCTGCATCCTCAGACACACACACACTGTATATGATCGAGATGGCCACAGCCAAGCTTCCTATAGTATAATAACAACACTGGATCTCTGGATCTCTTTGTTTGATGACAAAAAATGCGCGTTTCAGGTTACGTCCTTCATCGATTGTCCCATACGCGCTTTACCAGCCAGTCCCGTGGAAATCTCATACAATCGGGATATACGTCAGGTCTCGCGGGAAAATTTGAGACGGGTTAACCCAGGTAATCAAGATGCAACGATAAACAACGTCGAAACTGGTCGAAACTCTCGCATAAACTATAAACTATTATGTTATGCGTTCAGCCACGGAATAAATACGAATCAGCTGATAGGTATAGTGGTGGGAGAACTGGGAGAGTAGATTGTAGTATATGTATATATTTTGCGCTGTGTGCGCACCGACGATCGATATTTTGGAGCACACGGCGCAAGCCATGTGAAAACAAAAAGATCCGAGATGACCGCGAGAGTCTGATGTAAAGGAATTGTTGTTTATTAAAATCATTTCGTTTGAATGCTGTAAATACTCACAGTCTTTGGTGTCAGCTGTAACGTTCTTTCATTAATTGGCCGAACGCTATTTCCGTGGAGTGTTCGAATCCTTGAAAAATGCGGGGAGTCAGCTTTTTAAGGTTACGTCGGTGTCCCGGCAAATTACTTCAAATGAAAGAACTTCGTAGATTTTATTCTGGAGAACCAAAAAATAAGTTAAGGAATATATTAAAACTAAGCGACAGAGGCATGTATCAAGAGATATTCCCTGACACGAGCGTGTAAGTACTCGCGAGTAACATACATAGCTAGTAACATGTTATCAGCTCATTTATCATATAGTTTGGCAACAAATAAATTAATAAATTTACTGATGCTCAAATGATTAAATATTTTATAACTTTTTATAGAAATCATGTATCAAGCCTTGTAAACAATAATCCCCAATGCGTGTACGCAGGATTCGATCCAACAGCAGATAGCTTGCACGTTGGAAATTTACTGGTGTTGATGAATCTCTTACATTGGCAAAGGGGAGGTCACCAAGTCATTGCTGTTGTGGGTGGTGCCACTGGGTTGATAGGAGATCCTAGTCATCGCACAAGTGAACGAGTGGCTTTAGATCAAGATGTACTAAATGCAAACATTACTTCTATTAAGGAAAATATTGTGACACTATTTGAGAACCATGAAAAGTATTTCTGGAAAGATCAGCAGTATCCACTTCCGCCTATTAAAATAGTCAATAATCTTGATTGGTATAAAGATGTAAAAATTCTTGATTTCATAAGAGACATTGGAAAGCACTTTAGGATGGGAACCATGTTAGGTAGAACTTCTGTGCAATCTCGTCTAAAATCAGATACTGGAATGAGTTTTACAGAGTTCACCTATCAAATCTTCCAAGCCTATGATTGGCTGCAATTGTTAAATAAGTACAACTGCCGGTTTCAAATTGGTGGTAGTGATCAAATGGGAAACATCATGGCTGGCCATGAATTGATTTCTCGAACAGCAAAATCAAATGTTTTTGGCTTCACTTTGCCTTTAATAACTGCAGAAGGTGGAAAAAAGTTTGGTAAATCCCTTGGTAATGCTATATGGCTATCTCCAAAAAGATCATCCAGTTTTCAAATGTACCAATACTTTATAAGAACAACTGATGCTGATGTGGAAAATTATTTGAAACTTTTTACTTTTCTACCTCTTAATCAAATCAATCAGATCATGGTTGAACATAGACGAAATCCAGAAAACCGTAAAGCACAGCAGATACTAGCGGAAAATGTTACACTATTAGTGCATGGAGGTAACTATGTTTACTTCATTGAAAATATATAAAAAAACTAATAAATGTATGCTAGAAAATTTACAGTGAAATTTACTTACAATATTTATATTTTCCAGATGAAGCATTAGAGGCGGCAAAAAATGCGACTTTATTGCTGTATGATAAGTCGATAGAATCATTGTCACTTATGTCTCAAGAACAGATTGCAACAGCCTTTGAGGGTGCAAATATCGTTGATATAGTACCTGACGATAACGAAATGACCGTTTTTGATCTCGCTATGAAAGCTAAATGTTTCAAAAGTGAGAGTGATGCTGTTAGATTGATAAAAGCTGGAGCATTTTACATTAATTATGAAAGGGTTACAGATCTTGATCAAGTGATAAAATTTGGTAGCCATATATTGCCAAATTATATAACACTTTTAAGAACTGGAAAGAGAACTTATCATTTAGTGCGCTGGATGGAATTACGGAGAGTTGAAAATGAAAGTAGAAGTTAAAATGTTAAAAATTGTATTAATTTTGTGTATCATACATGTAAATATAAAAGTTTACAAATATCCATTTTTTGCAAACATAATTTTTGCTTAAGATGTTTGTAAAGTTAGCAGTATTTTTCGTACTTGATTTTTTAAAAGTGGAAAATCATGTTCTGTTTGTTGCATTATTATTTTTAAATGATTGTTTACATCTTGTTGATTTTGCCATTCTTCATTCAAAGTCATTTCATTCTTAATCACTGGCTTGTATCTACCATTTTTCACATCTTGAAGCATATTAACTTTGCGTTGCTTTCTAACCAATACTTCCAAATTCTGAAATTTCCAAAATAAAATAAAAAATAACAATCTATTTTTTGTACAATAATAAATTCTAAAAAGTCATATTTACATGGTGCTTTATTAGCTCTGCTTCCATAATTTGCTTTTCTATATCTGGAACTATATCTTCATTTTGCCTTAATAATTTCTGACCTTCATTTAAGTAGTCTAATAATTTTTTTTGTTCAGCATCTATGTTTCCGATTTTATTTTCGATCTGTTTTGTCTCCTAAAAGCGCAAGTACTCAGTAAAATATACGAATGTTATTAATAGTGATTACTTAATTACTTTTGTGATTTGTTTTATTTTTGCTTTTTGATCATCCAGCCGCTTTCTAAGTACTATTCTTTGATTGTGTTGACTTTTTGGATTTTTCTTTTCTCTGGCCATTGCTTCATCAATGATGTTGTCTCTTCTGGAAATGCAAAACTCCATATCCTGTACTAATTTTTCTTGCGCTTTTCGAAGATAAGAAAGACGCATTTCCATCTTATGTATTTCGCTTTTCATCATAGCTATATCACCGCCTGTATTTCTCTCTTTCTTGTAGGATTTGTTTGTTTCATTTGCCAGTTGAACCTTTTTCTCCCATGAAAGACTTTCTTGCTGAGCAGATTTTAATTCTTCTTTCAGAGTAATTTTCTCATCATGCAAGTGTTTGATATCAGTCTGAAGCTTTATCAATTCCATTTCTGCATCCTTGAGTGACTTCACATATTCGTTTTTAGCAACATTATTCTTATCTTCTAATTCATTTTTTAATTCTTTTTGTGAAGCAAGTCGAAGATTTATCTGTATCAGTTTTTGCTGCAAAGCATTTGTGGTCCGGCTCATATTTACTTCTTCTTTCTTTTGCTTTTCTAATTCCATTTCAAGTTTGAAATTTTTCTGTTCCATCAACATTATATCTTTACTAACGACGCTAAGATCTTGCATTTGAATATCCCTTTGTTTGCTCAAAGTAAACATGCTGCCTTGTTGCCGAAGCCAAAACTGCTGAGCTTTCTTTATTTTTCCCTCGGTTTCGTCAATAGTTTTTTCCATAGAGGTAATTTTAGCATCCAAGGGATTCGCCTCTTCTCTATTTGTGACTGCTAAGATCTAAATACAAATTTATCATTATATTTGTTATCTTTTAATGAAAAATTAAAATGTCTAAGAATTGAAAAAAATACCTCCTCTATTTTTTTGTTCAAAATGACTATTTTCCGCTCTTTTTGTTTCAGCAATACATCGTAGTTTCGATACTCTGTTTGCAGTTTTTCAATATCTTTTTGCTTGTCTACATTTCTTTGTACAACAGCCTCTAGGTCGAACTTTTCATTTTCAATAAATGAATTTAATTTTTCCAATTCGAGTAAAGATTTGCCGTACGAATTTTCGAATCGCGCTAAATTCAATTCATTCTCCAAATTCGAATCCTTTGCTTCATGAAGTAATTTATTCAAATACCTCACGGCTTTATCGTGAGTAACTTTATCATCCAGTTTAGCTAAGATATCGTCCTCCAAAACGCGTTTCTGATTTTCAAACTTGCTTATTTCTTTGTTTAAAGATTTTTCTTCATTAAGTATGGAGTCATATTCCTGAAAAAAAATTTAAGAACAAAAAGTTTTTTTAGAAAATTTTATAACTTATCTTAGTACATACAGTGACTGCAATGTTAAACTCCTTTTCACTCTGTTCAACAAGTCTAGAAATTTTTACAAGGTTGAATTCTAAATTTAAATATTTTTCTTTATCATTGTCACAAATTTTTTTTATCAATTTGATTTCTTCATTGATTCTT
Source organism: Pteromalus puparum (assembly GCA_012977825.3). Lineage (NCBI taxonomy): Eukaryota > Metazoa > Arthropoda > Insecta > Hymenoptera > Pteromalidae > Pteromalus > Pteromalus puparum. The sequence continues at coordinate 5,768,216 of CM053169.1, forward strand.
GATTGTAGAGATGTTAGACGTTCATTATTCTCCATTTCCTTGGAAGAATCTTTTTTCAGCTTTTCTACTTGTGCTTGCAAATTTTGCAAGGACTCGCGAATTTTTCTAATAACCAATCAAAGTTAACAAATGATTATATATTATAATAATGCTACTGTAAATTAAAATATTCTTACAATAGATTAAAAACCTTTGTTCAATGATAATTTCTTCATTTATCTTATCTCTTTGACTTATAAGATTTAGAACACTGTTCCAAGCACTGTACAAAGTCTTGTGTTCCTTTTCTAGTCCTTCTAAATCAGCATTAGCATCAGCAATTGTCTGACTTAAAGCTATTTTTTCTTGATCTTTTATTTGCAACTGCTCATCAAGATCTTTGATTTCACTTTGGAGCTTCCAAACTTCATCTTCTAGCTTGTACAAAACAAAATCCTTCTGTTGTTTTTGATAGAGTAGTTCGCGTTCTACAGCAGCATCTTTTTCTGATATTCTCTGAGAAATGGTCAAATTGCCAGCTAATTCATTTTCCCATTTTGAAAACTGCTGCTGCAGTGTATCAAGGCTTTCAACACTTTGCAATAGCTTTTTCTCTTTTAACTTCTTTTCTTCCAATTCGTCATTAACTTTTTTGTGTGTTTCTTTGATCTTTTTCAAGCGATCCTCGATATCTCCTCTCAAATTAATAACTTCAGCCAACATATCTTTGTAATTTTCAAGCGCTGTCTCTTGTCGATTAGCTTCTTGTTGTACATCATACAGAACAACACCTTCATCTTCTCTAGTTTTATTGGCATCTTTAATGGCGACTTCCTAAAAATTAACATAGTCCATACTTAAATAGAATGAATAAATTTATATTTATAAATTTGTGATATATCTTACGAGTTCACTGATTTCATCAGATAACTTGTTATTAATACGTAGAAGATGTGACTTGAGAGCATCCTGAAATCTTTTCATTAAAGGATCATCAGGGTCCAAAATTTTAAATTGATTCTCATCCACTTCAGTCATCCATTGCTGCTTGGTTGGAATAAAAACATTCTCTTGGTAGTGCATTGATGATCTTGACTGATAACCATCATCTTCACGTTCTTCTAAAAAATCAAAATCTCTTCCTTCAACAGCCATGATGATATTTTATTGAGATACTAATTTTACAATAAAATGCTAATTGTATCGCTTAGAATATTAAGAAAAATCTCTACAAAGTATATTAGGAATAGCAAAAGATGCAAAGTGATTCAAAATTTGATCAAACAAACACATCAGTCACTATAGTGTAACCATGGCAACTTTCACATATTATATATGACTCATTTCTCAATAATTGCAACAATTCTATAATTCATCAGCAGAATGTCTACATTGTTGCATTTACTTATTGAAATTACATTATTTAAAATAGAAGAAAAACTATACACATTTGGCAACAATTTGATCATAACGCATATATCATATTTATTTACATACAGGTAAATCTTCAAAACTAGTACCTCTTGTTAATTATTTACAAAGGCATAAGAAAGAACAAAAAATTCGTTACTTATTAAAAAAATTTAAACATAATTCAAAAATATTCGCACTTTGTATTCGCCCAGGTTGACCAACAGAACATAACTTATCTCTTATCTCAGTTCAGTCAGTTCTCTTTTGTATTGGTACCACTGCATTTTTCGTATAATATCTCGCGCGTATACGGCGTATACCGTACTGTTCTTGCAGTTCAGTACTCTCAGCTCTCAGCGCAACTATAGAGTGAACGTATAGGTTCCGAACCGAAAAGCGCGGCAAAATATTAGACCAGCCTAGCTACGATTGGTCAAGTCGCGGAGTCGCTTGAAGATGGAGCCAAATTTTTCATGAAAATCGTCACTGCGAAAACCCGGAAGCTTCGATTTTCATTTCGTTTGCCGCCAAAGCTCACGCCCGCCGCCACCGCAGTCGTTCTCGCGCGCTTTCGTAATTCTGTTTATTGCCCGGTCGCACGTAGGATAGCTCTGTTTCGCGATCGCAGCATTTGCAGCTCGTCGCATTGTGTTCGGCAATAAGAGTAGTATCGTCCCGCGCTAGAGACGCGCATCGAGAAGGAAAAAGAGGGAGAGAGAAAGAGAGCTTCCATCGCCTTCGAGAAGAAGAACAAGCCGTCGTCCTCACCTGTGGGTCTGCGTTGTCCCAGCGTCCAGAGACAGAGAGCAGCAGTCGTGATTTTTACGAGAGACGAAAAGCAGAGGAAAAGAGAAATATGGCCAAGGTGCAGGTAGCCAACGTCGCCGTCCTCGACAACCCGTCGCCGTTCTCAAATCCCATACAGTTCGAGATCACGTTCGAGTGCATCGAGGAGCTCAAAGAAGGTTAGCGTAACTGCACAATTATCGCGAATTATTAGAACATTTCTTTGCTCGGCCGGTTGTCTCATTAATTGTCCATGCAGGGCGACGCGTCACTTATGACGTTTGAATAATATAATGCGATCCTTTAGGTTTACGGAGATCTTTGTAACCGTCGCTTCTTTCTTTTTATCTTTCTCTTCTTACTGGTTATTGGGCCTCTCAATTAGAATACCTGTTCAGACAAGTTGGATGACTGTTTGTACTCTTTATCTTTTTATCATTTTCTTTCACTCACTCAACCTAACCTGATTGATTGTATTATAATTGCATACTATTTATAATAAATTTTAACGATATTGTTCCTTTTTTAAGATTTGGAATGGAAAATGATTTACGTTGGGTGCGCCGAGTCAGAAGAGTTCGACCAAATCTTGGATACAATCTACGTTGGACCCATTCCTGAAGGAAGACACATGTTTGTGTTCCAGGTATTATTATGCTCGTTATTGCTAAAACAAAATTTTCCATTACATTGACATAAATGGTGGTACAAATTGAGATGCAATAATTTATGTCATTTTTCAGGCCGATCCCCCAGACACGAGTAGGATCCCTGTGAACGATGCCCTGGGTGTTACCGTAGTGTTATTAACATGTTCCTACCGTAGTCAAGAATTCGTAAGAGTTGGCTACTTCATAAATAATGAATACACCGATCCAGAATTAAGGGAGAATCCGCCACCACAGCCTCAATTTGATAAAGTGCAAAGGAACATTTTGGCTGATAAACCTCGTGTAACTAGATTTAAGATAAACTGGGATGATAGTTCAAGCTCGCCATCAAATGCTATTGCGGAAGGCATGGATGCGCAAACAGGGGTGGAAGAAACAACGCAAGACGTTCCTTCAACTTTAGGTTTCACAGAAAATACACAGAATAGTATGGAAGTAATGTAAATATTTATGTTTAGTTTTTTCTTTTTTTCATTTTTCAACAATTTGAAAATTTTAACCAACTGTTCGTGCTGTTTTTGTCAAGAAACAAAAATAAACACGTTTTTTGCGAATATGGCTTAGTTTGAAAAGTAAAATTTTTTATATTTATATAATTCATTACTGCCGTTCATAATCATTTCACGTTTAATTTATGCATTCTACATGTACAAATGACTTGCCTACCAAGTATTTAAATTAATTAGAGCTGAGATAAAGAGCTTTCAGATATGTAGAGTAATAATAACTGTGTTAAGCAAAATTAATGAAAAAGTATCTTCCTCAATGATTTGATTCATTCATACAATCCGAAATCGTTTGTTCTTATTAGTGTATAATTTTAACTATTTCAGAGGAGAACCTCTTTTTGTATATTTTTTTATGGTTCCAGTACTGTCATTTCTATAATTATATTTTTATCTAATAATCTCATAGTAGAAAATGGAAATTCTGTACTGTCTGATGCTAATTTCAAGTAGTCAAAACTACTGAATTATACAAAATCAGACTACTACTTTTGTAACCTGCAGATGATTGAAATTTTTTAATTCATTAATTAAGTTCAATGTTTATCAGCGCCTAGAAAATAAGATGGGAGTTAATACTCTGAAGGTTCATGTATATATATACATATATTAAAAATAACATTGTTTTCTACTTATATAAGATGACTATTCTATTGTTTCACCTTTACCGAAATTATTTTTCTAATGCAGATTAGGATAAAGTAATATGCCAATAACAATAGTTCATGTATAAACATTTATTATACACGTATCTTTCAATAATACAAAGGTAACGAAAGGCATACAGGTAGCAACGGCGTAACATTTTAACGATTTTCCTTGATTATAACAGACAAAATTGCATTGTCTTAATTTCCTTTCAGCTATTTGTATGTATGCTGTTAGAATGCACACATACTTTTGTAATAAGTACATACATTTCCAACCTAACGTTTTTCGTGAAATATATTATATAACTTTTATTGTTATATTATTTCAACCCTGCTACGTGAAAAATTTGTTTAGCACCTATAAACAAAGTTATATTTTTCTGAAGTAAAAACAGCATCATTACAAAAGAATCCTCTTTGTATTTTCAAATCTTTTTCCCACATTTTTCAACGTAAATTTTTCCTCAAAATTTTTCGTATGTATACAGTATGTGAATATGTAATGTTCGTATCTGTTATTTTCGCATTTTCAAATCCTACGTAAAAATAATGGTAATAACGTTTTCCAAAATTCTTAAAATAAATACAAAACATCTGTATAAACATCTTGTCTTGGCAATACGTTAAAATCTGTCCCTTAGTTGATAATCCATTCAAGAGGTGCTGCACTTATTCAAAGAGTCAATTCACGATTTTTTTCTAATCTTAATTTAGAAAATATTCTTACATTGAAACATTGATTAAACATCGTTTGGCTGATTAAGAAGAAAAAAAAGTAATAAAAAATGACGGCAACTTCTCTCAAGGCTCAACGATTTCATATAATATTATAAGCACTTCTACAGTCTATACAAGTCTAAAATCTGCATGACCGTGCAGTAACTTTCTTATTTCCTAAAAGTACAATGCTTTCTTTAGGTTTTTGTTTTGTTTTGTTACTAAGACGCATTTTGTGCTCGGGTTTTTTAGTTTACACCTGTACCATGTTCTTTTTTTTTAGTCGTAAATCGTTAAAGTACTCGACAGTAACTCTAATCCAAGGGCGCTACTGCTCTCCGCGAAGAACGAGCAATTGACTAGGGACTTTATATAATATATTTTTTTATTTCTTTCGGTTAAACATTGAAAATTTCATCGGCAAAAGTGTCTTCATATCAAAATCAACATTATTGCTGGAATATTTACGCACGTATAATGTATTAGAATTTCATATACGACATAACGTGTATTTTCAAAAGCATTTTTCAAATTAAACGGATTTTCCTGTTGCCTCTCTTTTCAAACACTTGCAATTTATATACAAAAAACTTTCTTTGATTAGATATTCACGTCGTCTAGAGGCACTTCTACACAATTTATGTACTTTTCAGATGTTAGAATGTACTTTCATTCTTATTGGTAAATTATCTGATTCTTAATCATGAACAAAAGTCTAATTTGCAAAGTAGGCATCTAAACGTCTTCACGTCTTTTTGCTCTCGGCACTAAGTTGCTTGATTTGTGGGAAGACCATTTGAACAAGTATTTAATATCAGACTATTGTTTTTTTTTCATATACGATCTCTTATATTGTAAACGTTCTTTGCAGAACGTCTACTTTTTATAAAAAAATACAAACATGACGAGGATCGAAATTTTTCTTTAGCAATTTACACATGCATTTCCTGAGGCTTGGCTGGGGTCTGTAAACTATATTGTCTCTGCGTAGAGAGATTCTGGAGTTAATATATATTATATATATATATATAAACATCACGAATTATTTGAAACAAATAATTTTTTCAACTTTCAAGCTGTATTATAAAATAAACTTGTTGGTTTAAATGATCACGTATTTAGGAAAAATGAAATAGCTTATTGCACATCAGTATTATTATTAAATGACTATGGCGGACCAGCTATTGCTGTCATATGGTACAGGTGTGATAATTTTATTTGTATTGTCTTATTAACCACTGCAAACTGCAAGTATCTGTTGGGCAAATGGCAATTAATATACGATCAGGCAAATGCAAGTTTATTACCTAATAAATGCGTCAAAGATTCACAGGCTGCGCGTGCTTGCACTCGCGTATAGAATAATTAAAATACATCATTATAAAATTTGCAGTTATAACACGAAATTTCCGTTAAATACTTCAAGCTCTTATACTACCGGATCGTCAGTTGTATAAGTAAAATAACACAGTTTAAAACGTTTAGCTTTTGGTTTTAAATAGTTATACATCAGCGCTGTGGGAGATTAAACATCGACGATAATACGTATGCGAGTACCGTTATCAAAATATGAATATGCAATAAAACTTAAATTACTCTTTGTGATTTTTTTTATCACCTATATGGTTCTTTATACAATATTTCATTGCATGGAAGAAGCCTTTTTTCTGTACTTTATGTACTCGAGCCAAGCACCTCAAAGTTAATCTTTAGGCCTTAATCTTTACGAAGCCCAAGGAATTCGATTAAAGCATATCTATAATATTTATTATTTCATAGTTTGGCATCTATTTCAAATTAAAATGTAAGGTAACTATCTTTCTTATAGTTATAGTAAAACATTGATGCATTGTTTAGCGTATATAATTCGATAAACGTCATATCGTTCATGATACATCTTTCAAAGCGTCACTATATTATAAGTATAACTGTATAGCGTTAATTAATATTCTAATTTAAGCATACAATAAATTGGTCCATCTAAAATTTTTTTATGACTATATAGTAGCCCAGACGTAATAACTAATATATGTATTATACTCATACACTCATCATTCATTCCCGATTTCTGTAATGACCAAACTGTCATTAACAGATCGTGATTTGTCCACGAGTAACATTATTCATTAAACGTTTTCTTAATAAAACTTTGTCAATTTAAGAATATACGTACAAATTTAAAAAATATATATAATCTAACGAAATAAATATCTTTGGCTTTGTGAGAAAGTTAGAAATGCACATATCCAATAATTTTATACATTATTAATCTGCATTACGTATTAATTTTGTCAAAATAATAGATCCGGTCATACTCCTATATTGATCACATACCATTTTTTTCAAAATGCATTCAATAGCATTATACTATACAAGCCGCTTGAAAACTTTTGCCTTATGCTTAGCGATTTTGCGTTTTCTTCTCGTTGGCTATGCAAACATAAACTGGTCTGTATAGAATCAATGGTGCTTGAGTTGTTAGGTGATCACTGCCATCATAAACTTGTCCTAAAAGAAACTCTGGTCCAATATAGCATCCCCCTTCTATAGTTTCCATTGCAGTTTCTATGTTCAAGAAAATTAAGGTACTTAACTGATTGTTCTTATTTGGTATACCATCTTTTTTAAATATACCTACCATATTTAATTTGTGGCTGCTGAGTTAAATTTGGTATCCTGAAGGGCACTGTTGCTACTGTTATTGGAAAATGCATCTGCATATCTTCACCTGATTTTTCTAACTGAACACTCACCTTAAAGGTTAAAATATGAATTTCATTAATAATAAAGAAATTTTTATTAATAAAGAAATTAAGCATACCATATTACTATTACCTTTAGAACATAGTAAATTTGTATTAAACGACATACACCAACTAAAGTTGGTGGGCAAACAGGGAGAATCATCTTTTTTGATGAATCCCATTTGATTGCAGTACCAGGTGGAACTGGTTCTCCTTTATACTCCATAACAACTTTTTGCTGCTCTTTACTGGTGCCAAGAACTCCTCGATCGATGAAAAATTCAACATACTAGAAATAATTGTACTTTAGTATCTATTTAAAAAGTATTGGTTTTTAATTTACATTATAAACATAGTACTTGAGTTAATTTAACTTGTAACCATGCTTTTTCAATCCCTTTGTTATCAATAGCAGCTCGTAATTTAATACTTTCACCACAAACATATGCACTTCTTTCTAACTGTGCACTCAATTCAACTGGATTCCTTCGACAACAAAAGCAACATGATGTTCTTACTTCACTTCCTATCATTGGTTTCTGTAATAGCACAACAATGTTTTAATACATTATAGTAGTCTTATGTTAAGAACCGACTATCCCTGAATGATATTTACCAAATATTGTTCATCCATGCAGTCTATATGAGGTCCAATAAGCGTGAAATATTTTAATCCTTGAGGGGGACTTGCATAAGGCCTATCAACAGTTGCTTTTACGTAATAACGAATGTACCCAGTGCGGGATTCAAAACTACAAGGTAACGCACTTTCTGGTAAATTAAATGTGAATGGGAATTGATGCTTTCCTCTTGGCAAAATTGGAATAGGTCCTTCAGAGGTATCTGAAAAATAATTTCAGCATTAATTGCTTATGAATATTGATATAATGTAATAAATAGTAAATAGTAAATAAAATTACCATGACCCCATACAACTATGCGCTCATCAACAAAATATTGATCATCCTTCACATTTCTTCTATCACCACTGACCAAAATTTTCCATTCGGCATGTGCTTGACCCCGCAATGACAATCTCATGGCTATATATAAGTCCATTAGCAGGAAATAATAAAGTTTATACAAATAAAATCTTCTTCATTGAATATTTTAATATTCTAGACACATAATGACAGCAGCAGAGAATAGGGTATAAGAAATAAAAAGATGCCAGAATAAAATTAACATAGATTTATTTATTTTATAAATAATACTGTAACAGCTTATATAACAGAACAAAAATGATGCTTCATGCTTATAATTTAACTCATAATTAAATTTTAATATAAAAATAATACTGCTTCAATTATATAACATTTATTTCATCACTATGACATGCTAAACTTATAAAAAAAATCACGTTTGCAAATAAATAATGTAGTATTGAAGATGAAGAAAAAACAAAAAAACTTCAAGCATAAAAGTTGCAATTGCTCACAAACATATAATAACTATATATGTTTGAAAGTTACATACATCTCAATTTGAAGTTCTCAGTTGTGTGCAAGATGACATGACCTCGAATAGTTTCCCCTGCATAATATATATCCTTTTCTAGCTTAATGTCAAACTCGCTAATGTTATCCATTGTTTTAAAGTACAAATATTGGAAAAAAAGTTTGTATGGATACTAAAATTGTACACATGTATATGTATGCATATATAGATCACAAAACAGTAGAGTTCTTTGTTTGCAATATAACAAAATATAAGTATGTGGAAGACAGTTTGTACTATCTCTTGAGCAAGTGCTTAAAAGCAAGTCCTAAAAAACTTTAACTTTGTTCTTTAAAACACGTTAAACAACAAAGTGTAGAAGCTCGTCAACAATACATACTATATATATTGCAGTAGAAGTAAATTCAACAAAGTTTAGAGCATAAACATAGATCGAGTCAGAGTAAAGAGACTTATAAAAAGATATAGTAGAGTCAGAGAGCTTGAGTAAAAACAGCGAAATAGGTGCCACCCAACACTTTAGAGTCACATTTGGTTTAGCGATTTACGATCAGCCATCATCGCGATTATTATCACTGGTCCGTCGGCTAAAGGATCTTCAAGTACATCTCCCAGCGCAAACTGGAGCAAACTGTTTCGCGCATTATTTTTCCCGGTCAGCGAGCCCATTCAGCGATAGGTACTCTAAGTATTACTAAGGTTCTCGCGTCGAGGCTCCAAAATTTTGGAGTAGCATCGTCTTTTTCGAAAATTCGCGTAGAGGAGCTGTAATTACTACACTACCTATAGACAACCGAACATACGCGTCACTCAGCCTTTTTTTTTCGTGAACTCGTTTCCTCCCGCAGCACAGCCGCACTGACACTCAACGAGCTTACGACGACAATCGTCAATATATCAATACACACTTGGCGGTGGTGTAGCTCCGTCTTTGTTCTCTATTACAGAACGAAGTAGCTCCACCATTGGCTGGTTTACGTTACACTCCGACCATTCAAATCCAGATTCGATCCAGATGATGCAACATTGTAAATCGGACCACAAAATATACACCTGAGAAACAGAGAGAAAAAGAGAGAAAGATAGAGTGGTATATATACAACCTGACGTGGAATGGTTTTCATGTTATGGTTATCATGTTAACATATTGTATGTTTATCATGAGAAGTTATGTTGATTAATGAATAAAATTAATCAACGTGAAAATAGAAATATTTTATAGTATAGTAAATAATTCAAAACAACACCAGTGATAATAATTTGATCAAGATGACAACAGCAGATTGGGATGAAGTTAAAAGGCTAGCTGCCGATTTCCAAAAGGCACAGCTGAGCTACACATTGCAAAAGTAATAATTAATTTATATTATTTTTTAAAGATGATTTAATGTATGTTTTAAAATTTTATTATTAATATATCATTTAAAATTAAATTTTTCTCATGCATAGAATCTTGTTATTACATTAACTTTGTTATTGAAGTACTGCTAATCTTAAAATTTTTTACATAATATAAAGTTAGACACATATTCCAGGTTATCGGAGCGCAATTGTGTAGAAATTATTATGAAATTGACTGAACACAAACTTCTGGATGTAATTTTTACCAATGATGGAAAGGAGTACGTAACACCTCAACATCTTGCCAAGGAAATCAAAGATGAACTTTATATACATGGAGGACGAGTGAATTTAGCAGAACTAGCTAATATTTTAAATGTGGATTTGTCACAGATTTCAAAGATTGCTAGCGATATTGAAAAACATGATAAGGGAGTAAAGATAATATTGGGGCAGTTAATTGATAGGAATTATATTGCTAAAATTGCAGAAGAAATAAATGATAAACTCAATCAAAATGGTTTTATAAGCATTGCTGATTTAACATTGTATTATGATTTGCCAGCAGAGTTTTTGCAATCTTTAATTGAAAAAGAATTAGGCAAATCTATATTTGGCAAGCAAGATACACAGGATCCTCGCATTTTCTATAACCAGGGTTACATAGCAAGAAATGAGGCAAAGATTAGGGGTGCTCTTTCAGCTATTACTAAGCCTACACCTATTTCAGCTGTCTTAGGTCAATGTTCTGTTCCTGAAAGAATATTCTTTGGTAAATTTATTAAATATTGACATTACATAGATATAAAGCAAATGTTTGTTAATAAATGATTAATGTTTTTATAACAGCTATTTTGGAAAATCTTCAAGAAAAGCAACAAGTGCCAGGTGTTGTGACTGGTAAACAAAGTAGTAATAGTATTTATGTCCCTACTATTTACTCCAAGACTCAAAGTGAATGGGTAGACAACTTTTATAAACAGAATGGTTACCTTGGTTAGTATTTGATTATTGGTTAATTAAAATTCAAACAGTTCCTAAAAAATTGCATATGATTAATTATATTTATTGATTTTTATAATTTCAGAATACGATGCACTGTCAAGGCTGGGAATCTCAGATCCAAAAAGTTTTGTTAAACGTCATTTTTCCAATGAAAGCTTGGTATATCTCGATACAGTGGCAGTTGGACCTGTTCTCATAGATCAAGTGGATGCAAACATTGAAGAAGTAGTTGCAACTGGATCTTTCACTGATATTTATCCTCTTTTACCATCAGTCTTCAGCCCTGAAGACGTAGAAAGATTACTAAAGGAATCTTCTTCAAGGATGAAATCTTCTATTCACATTTTTGCTACAACAGTTATTGTATCTGATGCTTATTTGCAAGCTTTGTATAAACAGTTAGAACCTTTAGCTGAGAAAAAAGCCAAAGAGGCTGTTGAAAGTGGAAGGTGGTTTCAGTCAATTGTTGAAAATAAATTAAAATCAAGAACATCAGATATCAGTGATAATAAAGTTGACAGAAAAGCTGAAAGAAGAAAAAAAGCGTCCAGTGGCAAAGCTGGCGGTGGAAGTCAAGGTAGGGAAACCAAAACTAAATCTACAAAGAAGAAGTACCAACAGGGTAAAAATCAAGATTTTGATTCAGACGATGAGCCTAGTGGGGCGACACATGGAAAAGTTGAGCTAGAGCTAGTAAATACTACTGATATCAAAAAAGAACTCAACAAAGACGAAAATTTGGCTGATATGGACGAGTTTATTGACGATTTGTCAGCTCACTTACAACTACTACTCAACAAGCAAGTTGCAGTAATAGCTGAACACTTGTCACAAAAACACAAGAGTACAGATCTTAATGAAGTCGACGATCGCCTTAATGCAATAATAACAAACATGAGAGTATTTGATAAAGGTATTAAATGTTTGGATAAAAATGACCAAGCCCCAATGGCTAAATACCTCTTGAAAACTCTAGGTGTAGATTTTACGACGGAAATGTTTAAGTTAGCCGCTCATCAAAATGTTATACAATGTTCCCCCAACTTATCAACTGAAGCGAGACAAAAAATGCTTCTTGATTTACCAAAAGAAGTAAAAGAACAACTGACAAATTTGCACAAAGCAGTTGCAGGAAACTCTCTCGAAGACTTTTTTAACACCGTAGAACCAGCTATGTCAGCGTGTTGTTTAGTATTAAAGAAATATGACAAAAAGAAAGATAGACCAGTTATTGTTGGTCACAGAGAAGCTCTGCTAGAGCAATTAAACAATACACAAGATCCTGCACTAACTTTGCATTTGACAACCACAATACTGTTCACAGCTGCTACGCAAAATGCTCTTCATATGTCTGGCAGACACGTATCATCCATTCTCTCTTTTCTACAGCCACTTTTGGAACAGTCAACCATTGCTACACTCAATAAATATCATGGTAAACATTTATAAAAATTCATTTGCTAATCTTATGGAAATAATATTTAACGGTAATGCTGATTTATAATTTCAGATTTGGTACTGCAATTTTTAACTTCTTCTGATCCAGCTGTAAAAGAAGAACTGCACAAACAGTTGGAAGATGGTCTTCAAGAAATCAAGAAGATTGCTAATGAATATAAAAAGCAGTTAAAGGTAGATAAGGCCCAAGACTAAAAATGCAAGACAAATCATACTGCGAAATGATGTTATTTGATGAAAGTGTATATTTTATTTTATAAACGTTTATAATCACATAGTTTCTAATTATACATCAGATATTATTTTCAAAAATTTGAGTAATTATTTTATAATATGAAAACTCCGTCCATTTGAAAGGATAATCATATGTTTGATGCAACATATATATTCTCGCCTATTTAAAATGTATCACATTAATTTTTTATTAATATTCTCCTCCAAGTCAATATATCGAATCATTATCACTCGAAGCATAAATTATAAGCATTTTTTAATTTACTCCGTAACTCGCTATTTTCTGCTTGGATCATAAAATGTGTTACAGTAATTTTTTATAGATTTTACTACCAATATAATAATCTGTTAATAGTCAGTTAGAAGAAATCGTAAAACGTTCATTTTTCATGATTTGTTTATATTTATAACAAACAATTTTCCGTTGTATTATACTCGCGGCTAAAGTCGTGGCAAGGTCGTTCTTATTTATGGTTACATAAGTTGTCAATGTGCCCAGTGAATTCATGGATCATCACAACAAGTATACATTATGAAACGAAACAAATTTGCTTTAGGCTGTGACGTGACGATAATTTTTTTTTAACTTATCAACTTATATACTGTGTGAATGCGTGAGAAGCCTTGTCCCGCACTACCGACTAATCGCGCTGGACTCTTCTTCTCCGACTACTTACTTGTGACAGATTTCGAAGCGCAGTATCATTCCACCCGTTCAAGCATGGCAGGGAAAAGTTTGCTTAACTCTGTCGCTGATGCAGTGAACGAATCCTTAACTGGTTGCATTTTAACTTATCCGCACCTTGAACTACATGCGCCAAAGAGAGTTGTTTTGAAACCCACAGTAAGTTTATTTTACGATTTATTAAGATGAATTTCACATAACTATCTGATGTTGATAAATACTTACTGAAAGGTAAAAAGTATATACTGATTGAAAGAACAAATAAAAGTCGATTCTGAATTTAAAGAATAAAAACTATTTAAAAATGATAGCTAAATACACGATGTTTTAGTGGAATGAACCAAGTGATAAAGTGTCTGTGATATCTGGAGGAGGAAGTGGTCATGAACCTTTTTCAGCTGGTCTGTACTTAATTATTATGAAAATACATTACAATTAATGTATTTCCTTCTTTTGATCGGCAAATAATTTGTATTAGGCTTTGTTGGAGATGGCATGTTATCGGCCTCAGTCTCTGGCAGTATCTATGCCGCACCTCCTTCTAGCCATGTTCTTCACGCAATCCAGTCAGTCTCAACAAATAACAAAGGTACTAATAGCGCATGTCATTATTTGTAATAGCTTAACCAAATGTCGCGATTTTTTTAGCTGGATGTCTTGTTATTATTCCAAACTACACAGGGGATTGCTTGAACTTCGGATTAGCCATTGAAAAAGCCAGATACCTGGGCATAAAAGTAATTTTTTCTCAAAAGTATCTTTGAAAACAAATTTTTTAAATAATTACAATTTTAACTTTGTTTTTCTAAAATACAGGTCTCACAAGTTATTGTCGGAGAGGACTGCAGTATTCCGGATGACGAAGTGGGCAGAGCAGGAAAACGCGCTTTACCTGGTATTGTCCTAGTGCTGAAGATTGCAGGTGCCATGGCGCAAGAAGGTCATAGTCTTGAGGAGGTCACCAATTTCACTCAAATGGTAGCGGATAATATGGCGTCTTGTTCTGTAGGACTAATAGCCTGCACGATTCCTGGTACATATGGGGGAGAAAACAACAATTTTTTTTTTTAAATTAATACATCAGTAAAAAATATTCATATAAAGATAATGAAAACTTACAGGCCAGGGACGCATGTTTGAACTGCCAGAAGACGAAATGGAATTCGGGCAAGGGTTACACGGGGAAGCTGGCTATAAAAGAATCAAATTGCAGACTTCCTCCGAGACTATGGCCCTTATGATCGACACTATTATCAAAGCTCTCAAACTCGTTAAGGGAAATTCTGTGGCTGTTTTAGTTAATAATTTTGGGGGTTTGAGCCAACTGGAACAAGGAGTCGTTGTTAAAGATGTTGTTACTCAGCTTGGTATGGTCATATAAACTATTCCCTTTCATAAAAAATATGAAAGTACATGCATGTGTGAATAACCACGATTCATTACAGAAAACATGGAAATCTTACCACTTCGAGTGTACTCTGGACTTGTAATGACATCCCTAGACAGCGTAGGAGTACACATCACTATCCTGAAGATTCCGGAAAATCACAAAACGGCAGTGATCAACGCACTAGATGAAAAGACAGATGCTCCAAGGTGGCCGGGATGTTCGTACAGTCTTCCTTCCAAGTATTACAACACTCCTGCTAAAGAGGAAAAACGAAGTAAAACTCTTGTTGGTCCGTCTTTAACCGGTGAGCAAGAGAAGCTGTTAAAAATTTGTTTGGAAAAAGCTTGTCGTGAAATAATAGAGAGGGAAAAGGCTATCAATGAGCTGGACCGGGGCTGCGGAGATGGAGACTGTGGAACGACGCTCAAGCATCTTGGTGAAGGTAAATGTCGAATAGTTCATAAAATTCCAAGAAATTTGTTTGACTTTAGCTTTAAAAACGTATACAAATAATGCGAGAACTAATGTCTCAGTAAAACGATATTACGATGTTTCTCTAGGAATACTTTCAACGATTAATAAACTGCCGCTATCACACCCTTCGTCTCTATTATCTGAATTAGCAAATATTGCAGAGGACCATATGGGAGGTACATCAGGAGCTATATACAGTTTGATGTTCACCGCCGCTGCAGTAGAATTGTCCAAAATTAACAATGCCAAAAATTGGCTCAAGGTTTGGGCGCAAGCTTGGCGTGCGGGAATTGACGGTATTATGAAATATAGCAAAGCTAAATTAGGAGATAAGACGATGGTAAGCAATTGGTAATGATAATTACGCAACTAACATAAGTAATGATTTATTAGTCACTTTTTTACTTACTTGCAAAATGTTATTGCAGATCGATGTTTTGGAGCCATCGTTGAACGAGCTTGATAAAAACTTATCTCTATCCTACAAAGAAGCAGCTAGATCAGTTGCTATTTGTGCTATGCAACGATCTGAAGCTACAAAACACATGGTGCCGAGGTGATAAAATCTTCTTTTTTTTGCGATAACTTTTATCAAAATATTGCAAACGCATGAAAATTGTTTCTTTTTATGAATTTTAGAGCGGGGCGAGCGAGCTACGTAAAACAAGCGGAATATTTAAAAGGAATTGATGCAGGAGCTTTTGCTGTAGCCACTTGGATAAACGCCATATCAGAAGCTCTATGAAACCTGGAAAAATAGGGTTTTAATAAAATATGTATGCTAATCTCGTTGAAAAGCGTATTGAATATGTAAAAGCCACAGCTTCCTTTAAAACAATAGTCTTTTATTTACCAAAATCTAAGTACATATAAATAATGAGCATACATACACAATCTATAAGATGCAATAATTTTTCTACGCTTATTTTTATAATTACAATTATGAGGAAGTTTATTCGTTTAGAATCTAACTTTAAAGAAACCGTATACAGTTGCATGTTCGATTCTTAAGCTGCATTGCCACGAACAAGTGCAGAACATTTTATTTTGTAATTTTTACACATCGAAAATGGAATCGAACAGCAATATATAATTTTTCTTACTATAGGTTTTGTATAAGCGTTTTTAACGGAACAAAAATCCGTAATATTGCCGCGGCTTTCCGGCTGCGACATCGTTGAAAACAGTGGCTAGACGTTGCCACTCTTTGTAAACCTACGTATACATACAATGTACATTTACATATTAAATATCACAATCTATGATGAGAAGTCATAATTTTTTGTTGTATTACTTCGACGCGACATTCCCACATTCGCACACAAACACACGTACTCGTGCAGCAACCTCTAGAAATTAATATTTGAGATGATCGATGTAAAAATTACAAATGTGTGTTATTATTAACAGGGGATTAATACTGATGTTTGTTTTCTAATATCTCACAGTATTTTTTTTAAACGTACCTTTTACACGATCCGAATAAAATAACATCCAAAAATAGAAAATAGATTTTGTAAAAAAACTCATACTTCAATTGTTTCAAATAATAAAATCTCGATCATTCTTAATGTTGCGTTTGTATTTTTCTTAATAAGGAACAGATTATTTGTGATTACATGATTAGTTATTGATACACAAACGCGTGTAGATGATTAGGTTCCTTAAACTGTCGATATTGTCGTAAACATGTGCTAATGCATACACGGTTTATGTAAAATGTAATGGGATCGCGCTTATTAATATTTACATCATCTGTGTATGATCGTGGAATTTACATCAACTTCGTTACTGTTATTACTGCATTACAAAATTATCATTTTCATTGTAATTAAAACTCTTACGATGGTTAGTCGTTTTCAAGACCGTACGCTTTATCCCAAATAAAAACTTTTACCGTTTGATAAGGTTCATGGCGGTCGCACTACTTTTCCATTACTTTTTGCACATAATGTGTATGTCTTAGAAAGTTACTTAGCTAAACCATAGTCTTTTTTTGGTTTCAGTTTTTTATTTTTTTTTCGCTTGTTTTTCTTTATAGATTATGTTATATGTGATTTATACTAGCAAATTTTTGTATAACTTTTTTTTTATTTTTCTTTTAATACTTTTGGGAATTTTTTTAAACAATTTTGATGCTTGTAATGAAACATATACATGTTCTTCAATAATAAATTTTGTATAACCATTAATAGGAGCAAAGCTGGTTAATTTGTTTAAATAATGCATTTTTATTTAGAAATTTAGTCTGATGTTAAATACTTATTTTGGATGACTTTAATAGAGTGAAAGCCGAGTTAAGTATATCACATGTAAAACCCTTTCTTTTAATTTAAGAATCATCACTCTATACTTTGAAGTTACTTACGGTGTAAGATTATGCATGGTATAGTTTTTAATTATTATTTTACAAAATGCGAACTTTTATTATTTGCAACAGGAAACTGGAAATATTAAATAACCAAACCTTTTTTTGGATGATGGATTACTTGCTAGAGTTTGGTTATTTCGTGCTTCCAATTTTTTAAAGTTTATACTTTCACTCATTAATATTTTATCTATTTCTATTAATAAAATAGCATCTCATTAAATAATAATATGGATGATATTAAGAATAAAAGTAAAGTAATATTATTTGATAAATTTTTATTTTTCCAAAGACTAAATCATCAATTGAATTAAATAATACAGATCAGTGTGGAAAAACGCAAGTTAACGATCAGTAAACTGATAAAAAATAAAACGCGTTCAAGACTATTTGATAAAATGATGGACTACCAAATAAATCATTTTTCACATCATCAGAAATTATATATACAATTTGATAAATATGTAAACTCTACGACTAAATGCATTATTTAACTTGAAAATATGAGATCAGCCTAAAGGCTAATGATGATTTAAATATGCATTTCTAGTTAGAACTTTCTTTTTCTTTTGCGTGATATCAAACCTCTTAGCCGATTTAAAATGAACTATGCAGCACGGTATATTGTGTTCAGACTTAACACTTCAGTTCTTGAACATACATGTTCGACATTTTTCCGTGTATTGTTCAAAAATTCATTTTTTTGCGGTCGTAAAAAAAAACTTATAAAATTTTCTACATGGAGAAATTATAAAAAAATAAATATTTACTTTCTACCTAATTAAGTATTGGACACTTTGGAGAATTAAAGAATCTCAGGTATCAGGTTTGGCGCCTCCATCGTAGCTGATTTCTTTTTTTTTCGCATCAAAGGTCTGCACGATAGGCGCCAAGTTTTTGTTGACAAATCTTTGCAATTAGCGTTGTTATATATTCACAGATTTATATCTATACATACGTATAGCGGACTTGCTATAGGTTATTTATTCCCTTCTCAACAGGCTGTAGACGTAGAATCGTTATAACAAATTAAATAAGAGGTAGGTAAATGCCCGAGAAAATAGTTATTTATGATTATATATATGAAATAAAAGAACTAAAAAAATAGTTCGGCAAATTTAAATATAGCATGTCACATCATATATAATCAAATACAGTTATAAACAACTTTCTTTTCCCGGGTATAAAACGTGGCACACAGTGTCTTCAGCCTGGAGTGGGCAGAGCGTTATGTCAGTGAATATTGAAATTGTATTGCTTACGGCTGGAATTGATGCGGAGCCATCTACTTACAGCCAATGGTTCTGGGTGACAGGTAGACCAGGATATGTCGTTGAAACTCGTGTAAGGCGTTGCGGCGGTCGTTGCCTCGAGCTGTATAGCGGTCGAGTATTCTTGCGGAAACTCGTGCTTCACTCTGCCGATTTGACTCTGCATGGTTGCGAGATGGTTGCTGATGCGTTTGCCATTTGTCATTGCGTGACTGGTTGTTCGTGCAACCTCAGTCGAGTTATGATGGTCTAAGGTTGAGTCGAAAAGGCTAGTGTAGGCTCGAGAGACCGGGGACTGGCTCGGCATCGCGTTCGAACGGGAAATCTGGACAGTGACCTGAGGCTTGCCACTGTCTTTGTAGACCGGTGAAGTATACATGGTAATGTTCTGACTTGCATCGATTTCCATTGACACAGAGTTAGCCTCGTGGCCCGTAGTAGTTGAAGAAGCCGGCTGATTGCTGGCTGGCAGTACACTAGGAACTACTGGAGCCGAGGCTGGCGACTGTTTGCCAATGATTTGTTCGACGCTGGCAATAGGCGAGCTGACGTTTCGACTGTACTGCAGGATCGAGGCCCGAGGTGACATGCCGTCCGTTTGTATGGGCGACAGTGAGGGAAGAGCCACGGAGAGCGGTGCCATCGGCACGGTGCCACTGCTGCTTGCGGTGTTGTTGTTGGTGCCCTGGGAGTTAGCGGCACCATTGCTGGCGCTGCTATTGTTTACCACTGACGACTCGATTCTTCTATTAGACTCCAACTCGTTGGCAAAGTCCTCTTCAAGTTTCGTCTAAAAAAATACAATAGTACTTTTGGTGAAGAAGTAAAAGCGAGAGCCTGCTCGATAACGAACTGCGAGAACTCAAAGAAACCATGCCTTACAGGTTTATTGGAGCCATGCGGGGCCAGACATCGATAAAGCAAATCAACAGCCTGTAATAATAAAAAAGAAAAAACACGTATCAACCAAAAGCCGGTTTTTTATACTTGTCAAATGAATCCTTTTGTGGTATGAAACCAATGTATTTGCTCCCAATGAACAGGCTCAAACTTTGATCAGGAAGAATAAAAAAACGTGTATCGAATTAGAAAAAAAAGTTTTATGAATAAAAAAACTTCCTGTAATGATCAAAATTTGAGCCATTGTTTTTAAGAACGTTTAAAATTAATGAATGGAAATTAAAATGACAATAATGATAAATATATGAATCATGGTTCACTTCAGAATAAATATTAAAAAAATATATACTGAGTTTTCTTTTGAATTAACGTAGAAAAAAAAGTGATTTATCACATTTGTATGCTCTATATAAGCGTTTGTCGATACTTTACGATTACAATACAACACTAATTACACTTTGTAATGAACTTTTTAAAAAAAATGTAAAAAGCAAACAAAAGTAAATCATCCATGTTGTTGATAATAACCATGCGAATAATTGTAGAGAAATAAAGTGTCATTTAAGAAATATAAGCAATACTGAAAATAAATAAGACAACGTACGATATAAACACTTTTCTTACTGCTTCAATATGTACAATTGAATTCATGGCTTCTTCAAATGGACAAAGCTGAATAGAAAGATAACAAGTCAAGATTTCTACGTACAGTTTGACTTAAAAAAATAATATTCAACACTTAAATTTGTATAATATATCTTATCGTCATTTGTAATGAGATGGTGAATAATGATGCTTGATTAGAATATGGTGGCCACTTAATAACTTGTACCTTGAAACGACCTCAAAGTTGACGTTTAAAAATCTAGTTCGAATTTGATATATATACTTCTAAAATTGTTATCTTACAAGTAGCGTCGAAAAGAAGAGAGCTAAGGTTCCCACGACTACTTTCTCTAAAGTATAAAAAGAAAAAAAAACGGAAAATCCCAAACAATGTAAACAAATTTTGAGTTCAAATAATATCTACGAAACGCCACTGAAAATAGAACAAAGCAACAAGGCTCGATCCGAGTATACAAGAGAAAGAGTGTAACTACCATAGCGAGAGTGGCCACCACGCAAACTGAACGATCCTTTGTCCAATGCTGCTCGCGCATCCGGTCATTACCTGTGGAAGTGGGTAAGTGTCGGGCAACGAGAGCACCGGAGGCGAGCTGGGCGCCTCAAGGTCGACGCCGGCGGCAGCGGTAGCCGTCGCTGAAGTGTTGGCTGGTGCGCTGCCGGTGGCGGCAGCGAGATCAGCCGTGGCGATGCTGATGGTGCCGGTGATTGTTGACCCCGCGGCGGTGGCTGCAGCGGGCGTTACCTTGACCGACGGCCGCGTGCTCGGTGGCTCTTTGGAGGCGCGGTGATCTGCGAGCAGCTTGTCGAAGGTCTTGCTGCGGCCGGTGACAGTGCGCCGCAGCGAGACCGTGTGAGCCTTGCAGGTGAGGGAGCGCGTACAAGGCTTGCCCGTCTCTTCGTTCCAGACACCGCAGTGCCGGTCCGGGTCGTATTCCCGGTCTTTGAGGAGGGAGCGCTCAGCTTTGAGTCTTTTGCGCTTGGGCTGTTGACTCCCGGGACTCTTGACAGGGCTGCCGCCCGAGGCTCCGCCGCCGCCGCCGAGCGCGTTCGCCAAGCCACCGGTGGATTGAACGCAGCCCAGGCCCCCGGAGGCGGCGGACTCGTGGGGGGAGCGGGGCGAGGAGTTTGAGAGGCCCGAGTGCAACCCAGCCGACTGTTGTTCTGCGGCCGCGCGCTGCTTGACCGGCGTGTGGTTGTTGCTGGTTTTTCCGCTGCTGTTGTTTGTCGTGGCGGCACTACCCCCGTTGTTGCCCACGGGTAACTGACCAGAGGACTGGCTTTTCTTCAGTTTTGAGAGTTTGCAGTATGGTGTCTTCATCACGGATTTCGTCGCCGAGTTCGGGGGCGGTGGAAGATTCGTGCTGCCGGAAGGATGACGACTTTCTGAAATTGCAATTAATTCAATCGAGATCAATTTATTTATGCTCTTCTGAATTCGCAATAAAAATTATTGCTTCTAGAAGTCACTGGGCCATGTCATGTCTCCAGCAAGTGTCACTTTCAAAAGTTGTACATGCATTATTTTTGGATTGCGCATACACAAAGAGTTGAGTTTAGATAGTGTATAGTGTGAATCTTCTTCAGCAATCTTTGCCAACTTACCCATGTGTTGTGTAAAAGCTTGTGGTTTGATGATGGAGTTGCATATTTCGCACACAACTCCATAGAATGTATCCCTTTCTGGGCAAAATCCATAAAGGTCGATGTCTGGAAATTTAACAAGTAAGGAATTAACGATGCAGTCCAATAGAAGGTGGAATTGCAGATAGCACAAAAAATAAAGATAACTTACCGTCCACTGAGAGACGCATGACTGAACTAGCAGGTTCTGTATCAGGTTCCTCATCACCTAGAACATCAATTTAAAAATAAAAACTGTTCGCAACAAAAACATATTAAGTGGTCACAATCAGTTATCAGTTAATAGGTATGTACCAAATGATACAATCAAGAGGAGATACAAGTAGAGTCCAATATGGAACAGAGTGTGCATGTGCTGAGAATTGAATGCCCTCTAAGAAGAAAGATGTGATTGAAAATTTATAAATAAAGCCCACAGGCAGTGTAAACATTGGCTAGATAAAAGACCGCGCAAGCGTGCACGAATCTAACTGATAGCGCGCGCGAGCCAAAGCACTTGTATAAGATGGCTCCAAAACAAAAATCAATGTTGGCGGCTCGAATTTTCCAAGGTCCCACGGGTCCGCTTCGCCGTGAAACCTAAGTATAGCCGAAAATCCTCGACGCAGATTACATAATTGACGAGGGCTCGGCGATGTCTTTCTCACGATCATCGGTGCGAAAGCAAAAAGTCCCGTCGTCGAGTATCCGAGTGGATAAGCATACTACAGGCAGATGCTCCGGAACAAAAACTCGAGACGGCGGATCCGAGCAGTGTAAACAAAGCGCAGCTAGCCGTTACTAGAGTTAGTCTGAGGAATAAAGCATTCGCCACAATTATTAATCAGGGCCATTTCGTCGAGAGGAAAGCTCGTCTCGCGCGTGCGGCTGTGCGAGCAAGGTAAGGGGTGCTGGCTTCTGTCGTCATTTGCGCATATAGGTATACGTACAAAGGGGAAAGGGGGCCGCGGCGGAACGTTATAGATAGCAGTACGAGAAAGCTATACTGCAGCCGGAGGTTATGTTCGAGCAGGCGCGAGGACGCATCTCACTTACTCAGAGGTTTGTCGCGGCCGATCTTCTCGATCCAGCTGGACCAAGGCTGGCCGTGGAAGAAGGTTGGACTGTCGCTGCCCGACATGATCCTCCTCGTCGGTGTCAGCGGCGGCGGCGGTGGCACGAGGACGTTCCTCGCAGCTGCAGGTAGAGTCCTCTCGGTTGCCTCCTCCACCTCCTCCTCCTCCTGGCTGCGGCCACCGTCGTCTTTGCTGCGGCGACGCAGCTCTACTACTGCTTCGCGGCGCCGCTGCGAAAACGCGTTGCTCCTCTGATGTGTACATATAACATACACACACGGCGCTTGCGTGAGGGATGAGGTGGTCTATATGGATTATATCGCGCACCACGTCGGACGTCGCCGGCTTGGCTTTCGTCAGAACTGCGAAGGTGTATGCACTATGCAGCGTTGTATACCTATGTATATATATGATTATCTGCCGTGTCGAGACAGCGTCGGTCCTCGCGTGCGTTTCGCCGCGTCGGAAAATTTGCGCACACGCGTCTCTTTCGGCAGGGGGGCAAAAAAGAGATGCTGTGCGACGGCCGTTGATTATAAGAGCGGCGTTCTCGCACTGATGGCTTTTTTTGTACTCGCAAACGCGGTGCCGATGGCTGTGTCGGCGTCGATGCGGAAATCCCCCCTTTCGCTTGTAGCGCGCCCCGTTTGGACGATCGCCTAGCTATAGTAGATGTATTACAGTTGGGGATTTTGGATGTTTAGTTTATTGATATCGATGACAAACTTTTTACGGAGATTCGGAAACGTTTTGAGTTTCCGGGTCATCCGAACTGAACGCAGCGAAAAAACTGTGTGCATTTGTTCGCCATAAATATCTCTTTATATTATAAAAACGACTTTACAGTGTCAGTTTATCATGGATTTTTTGACTTTTTTTCTTAATTTTATCAGAGTTAAAGACAAGAATATTCTTTAAATAATAATATGTATGTACACCGTCATTTAATTTGCAAAAATCATTAAAAAAAATTTTGTTTAAATTTTTTATTGTTATAATAATTGTTGTAAGATTGACGATCTAAAATGCTGCATGAAAAGCGATAAACTCGGAGGTGGTTTTTCTCTAATTGTTTGTCTGTTCGTAAATAAAGTTTAATATTTTCGACCCCTTGGCGGCCATCTTCTTTTCATACTTGTTCCAAAGGGCCAACGGTTTTCGCGCTCGCGCTCGGCTCGACTTCGCAGTTCGCAGTTCGCACTTCGCGCTGCAGTTCAGTCGAGTCGGCGCTCCCGTGAGGTGAGGACGCATCTTCACAGTTCGCACCGAGGTTCGCACCGATGATCAAGATTTTGAGGTAATTGAATGAGCTCTTAGTTTCTATTGTTCAACGTTGATGCGAAATGCAATTACAATGCGTTGAAAAACCTTCACGAACGTTGGTGCAGGCTTCTTTGCTACATCGAACCCCTGATATTTTTTTCGGTTGAGTTTTCGCAATCGCCATTTTTCTTGTTGACTACAAAGTGTAGATGTGTACATAATTTCCAACCTGAGCTCATACTTTTCTTTGTTAGACCGGAAATGTAACAAGAAAAATGATAAATTTCGACTTTCGTGTGTATCTCCGCGCAAAGATACGAATTTTCCTCCCCTATCGATCGGTGGGCGGCCATTTTGTCTCGTTGTTCCAAAAGTGCCAACCATGATCAAAACTCAAACGGCACCTAGCTCGCGCTCCAGCGCCGCGGCCGGTGTCGCTCAGTCTCGTCGAGTCGGCGGCGGTCCTGTGGGGAGGTCTCGTCGTTTGATGTCGTTCATCTAGAGGTATTTACTAATTTGTTGCTTAATTATTGCTAGGAGTGAGCGAATGCATTCGCTGCAACGGAAAAAAACGTCGAGAAACGTCGATGAGAAACTTTTACGGGCGAATCCCGCCAAAATCTTGCTACCTCCCCCTACAAAGACCGTGGCAGTGTATAATAATTTATCTTCTTGTCGAGTGTCGACTTATGTAAAAAAGTTATTAGGTATAACCGTATAAAGTTTGAGAGGTGGATATTTTTGCTGAGAAAAGTCGTTTTTTATCGAAAAAGCCGTTTCCGTGGAGTAGTATTTTAGTTAACAATATTTGTCACTTTTCGTAATTTTCAACCTAATAAAAGGCATAAAAAGTACCGAAAAAAACCTCTCGGAGGTGGCTGTAGTTCGAGTATCCGGCAGTTGAACTTGGTCCGAAAAGGCCAACGGTCGAACGGCACAGCTACCTAGTCGAGTCGGCGGCCGCGCGAGGTCTTGACGCTTGATGATCATGTTCATCTTGAGGTATTTATTAATTTATTGCTTATTTGTTATTAGAAATGTGTAGAATGACCGAAGTCTGGGTGCATTTCGTTACAACGGATAAAAACGTCGAGAAACGTCGATGCGAAATTTACGGGCGAATCCTCGAAAGTTTCCCCTCCCCCAACGAATGCTTTGGCAATGTAATAATTTATCTTCTCGTCAACTTATGAGAGATATATTTATTATAAAGTTGAAAACGTAGATGCTTTGTTGAAAAAAGCGTTTTTTCTTGCTAGATGGAAAAGTCGTTTCCGTGGAGTATTATATCTATATATATCACTCTTTTAGTTAACAATATTTGTGATTTGTTATATATTTCAAGCTAATAAGAAGCATACGAAAGTAACAAGAAAAGCCTCTCGGAGGTGGCTGTCGTTCGAGTACCGCGCAGTTTCGAATTTTTCTTCCCCTCCAACGGTCGGCGGCCATTTTGATTCTCGTTCCAACGGTCCGTTCTTCGCTCTTTGCGGGTTCAGTCGAGTTGACGTTCCGTGACGAGAGGTGTGTTATCTTGCCGGAGATTTTTTTGAGGTATTTATTAGTTTATTGTTTGACAATTAGTAGAGTCGTATGAAGGATGATAGGAGCGTGTATCAGGGTAATAGAAATACGTTGAAAAACGTCGGTCAGAGTTTTTTATGGCATCGAACCTCAGTCTTCACGGGGTAGTGTGTCAGTTCGGTGCGTTTGTTGTTTCGGAGCGTCTTATTATACACGTGTTGGCTTTCACATGTTTACATTCAATGATTACCGCTGTTGCAGCATCCATATCGTTGATTTTAACTAATTTTTCAAATTTTGTTTGATTAGGAACGACATTTTGAATCTTCGGCCACGATGAAGGTTAAGAAGGATTTGGTGGTAAATCCATTGAGCCGGACCAAGCAGAAAAAAGTCAAAGATGAGGATGGCAAGGAGGCGAAAGAGGTTATAATGCCTCGCGAAACTGGCATCAATCACATCAAATGTAAAGTCATCAGACAAAAGAAAAATGCAGAGCTCCAAAGGCAGAAAAAAAAGGAGAAGAAGGAGAGGCGCAAAGCCAGGGCGCAGACTGGTGAACCAAAACAAGTACCACACACGATCGAAAGTCTCAGAGAAAAGGATGAGACCATGATTTATGGAGAGATCGAGGATGAAGACAACGAGGAAGTCAAAATTGATATGGAGCATGATGAGTTTGCGCCATACTACAGACAAGAATACGAGCCAAAAGTACTAATAACATATGCTGACAATCCTCACACGAAAACAAGAATTTTTGGTAGAGAGTTAACAAGAATCATACCAAACTCAACGTCACTGTATAGGAATCGTTCAGGAGTGAAGAAAATGGTCAAGAGTTGCATTGAAAATGGCTATACGGATATCATTGTTATAAATGAAGATCAATGCAAACCAAGTATCCTTTTATAAAATATATTCTTACTTAATTTTGACGTAATTATGAATTTGTATTGTTTATTTTGATCTAATGTCAATGACGCTAAAAGTTAGAACTTTAATCTACATTGCCAGTTGGATTTATTCGTTATTTAACAAGCTTTTCAAAATTATTATATAGGATTATAGATTGATCCATATGTATCAGAAATTTTCCTTAATTAATAATTCTTAAGATGGCATGTTAATTGTCCACTTACCTGATGGCCCCACAATGCATTGCAAGTTGAGCAATGTCAAAATCACTCCGGAACTGAAACGAAGTCACAAAGAAATTACTAATCATCGTCCAGAGGTGGTACTAAATAATTTCACAACAAGACTGGGACATTCAGTCGCCAGAATGTTTGGAGCTATATTCCATCATCAGCCAGAGTTTAAAGGAAGGCGAGTTGTTACCTTTCACAATCAGCGTGATTACATTTTCTTTAGACATCACAGGTAAAAATATTTTCAATACGATTCATATATCCAAATAAAATAGAAAGTATAACAAATATTTTATTGTGCTTCAGATATGAATTCAATTCAAAAACTGGAAAGCCAAGGTTACGTGAACTTGGCCCAAGATTCACTTTGAGAGTGAGGTCTCTGCAACATGGTACATTCGATAGTAAATATGGTAATTACGAATGGATTATACAAGGCAGACGCCACCAAATGGAGACCAGTAGAAGAAAGTTCTTCTTGTAGGCTAATGTTAAGGTATTAGAGTTTACAATAATTTACAATAAATAAGATTGTAATTAATTATTTTTATGGCAAATGTTTATAAAATATATTAAAACTAAATCCGATAGATTTAGTTATCGAAATTGTCGAGTTTTACCAAAACTTTGAATTGTTGACATTGCCCAGTCAATAATTCAAACCACTAGCCTGCGTAAGCTTCCTACCCTTATATTTAGATGGCATTCACCCTATTTAATATTTATCATTTTGTTTTGTGCTCAACTACTAATACTTTTTTCATTGAATGCTTACACAACGCTCAACTTTTCACCCTTTTTATAATTAATTTCATTCCCGTTTTCCAAATATTTTTTTTCATTTAAATTTATTTTTTTTTAACAAAATTTTCATTAGCATAAAGTTCACGTACCCATTTTAATTTATGTATACATGGGGTACAGGTAAAGCATTATTGCGATAATTCGATTATATGAAAAGCAGTATGCAGTGCTTGAGGCATCCTTATTAAATCCGTCGTTGTGCTATACCACGATGAATTAGTGAGGCTGGCCTTTACAAAAGATTTATTTTAGAAGCAATTAATATCTAAATACAATTCTGAATTCATTAAACAGATGATCCTAGCATCTTTAAATATGATTTGATATTCTCGAATTATTGCTGGATTTATGCATTCTTTAATGGTTTTTCGATATCTTGCACGATGCAAACTTGTAAACGACTTTAATTTTAAAAGTTTTTTAAATCACCACTTCTGTTTAATTTTCTCTCATAAAAGTCATCATTCTTCTCACAACTCAACTAACACTAATAAGTACAAAGTAAGTATACTATAATCAGAATAGTAACAAGTTGTTGACAGTCGTTTAATTTTGTAAAATAGAAATGCTACTTAGTATTATTTTTGTTTATTTACTTATTGATTTAATTTTTTTTTTACAGTTGAATTTTATTTTTTTTTCCAAGATACGACTCAGTAATTAACAACATACGTAACTGTTTAAAAAAATTCAGTTTACAGTAGTTTTTATAAAACATGAGATATTAAAAATCTACAGCTGCTTAAATCTCTCATGATAAGCAATCTTATTCTTCGCTTCTTCAATTTGCTTGTCTTTTTTTCGCCTATTTATACCTCCGTAAATTCGCTGAAAGAAACTCACGCAATCGACACCGACAATGGTCGCTCGGCTCATTACAAAACCGCTGCATGCGTGATTTACGGGGGCGCCACGCTTTGAATTGTCGGTGCGCGCACTTATCGCGAGTCGCGCGCCTGGATTTGCATATCGCATGTTTGTCGATCCGCTCCTCTTTGCCGCGGTTTCAGTTTTTTTTCAGTTTTTTTTTCTCGCAACGCGCGGCAATGTAATTAGCGAGAAACGTGGCAGGTTTTTGGTGGTGAGGGACTCATTACGCGCTTTACTGAAAGCGTTTGCGTGTACGTTTGGAGATCTTTACGCGGAAGGGAGTGTGGGTAGTAGTACTGAATTGTAGGTGCGAAATGAGGTATATGCGTTCGGGGACTAGTTGTATTAGATTACATCAACTTGCACTCGGCGAATTTGATATTTCATTATGTACCATGCTTATCAATTTATTTTGTTGAAATAGTATTTACGCATTGCCGGCTCTGAAAGCTGTGCTATAAACTTCATACGTTCATTGTACTGCTAGTGGAAGCCGCACTTCTCGGCATACCTATGCGCATCCACTCATCATTGAAAGCGTTAGCTCTTCCGCTTCCCTGCCGCGAAACTCGACAACAAACTCGGGCGACGCGACGAGCTTTCCTTTGATTAAATTCATCATCGTCTAATCAAAGCGTCTAGTCTCGAAAAAGCTCCCTTCCGCGCCGCAGGGGTGTGTACTTGTATAACGGAGAAGCCGCTGCTGTTCAGAAGACCGCGTGCATAATTTCGCGATGCCACATAGAGAGACTGGGTGAGGGTGGCGCCTTCGCGGCGAGGATTAATCAGCGGTACGGAAGTCCGTATAGGTTCGCAGCACCCAGGTGACAGTCGGTCCGGATCGATATATGCTGTGAGAGGATTTGAGGTATAGGTATGTGTGGATAGTTGCGAAGTTGCGCAAGAGATAAGGAGAGGTATTTGCAGATTGGCTTCTGGAAGATGTGGTGCGGCTGACCCGAGGTTTGGCTTTCAAACTATCCAAGACGATGATTAATGTCTCCTCTATCTACACAGGTATCTACTCAACTTGGCTTTCAAGAAACTGACAATTATTATGTGATGATAATTAAGGAGTAATTGTAAATAAATGATTTTCTGCAACTACGTTGGGAAACCTGAGAGTGTGTTTGTTCATTTACCTATTTTAACTTTTTAACTTATTGTACAGACGTGAATCGCGTTTTAATCGCAAAGACAGATGTCAAGTTATTTGTTATTTTATGAATTTTTGTAGATAAAATTAGAACAAACTCAATTACATGCAATTTGCCCGCATATAGTCAGCCAAGGTTTGCATATCTAGAGCCATGGCGAACTCTAGGCAGCAAGCACCCTTTGACGTACACAATATCCCTCGCCCCCTCAATGAAATCGTCATCAACTACGACAATAGGCTCAGCAGACTCGAATCCTTCCTCAGCCCGAAAATTCCGCAAGCCCGTAGGCCATATAC
The DNA here is from genome assembly GCA_012977825.3 of Pteromalus puparum. NCBI lineage: Eukaryota > Metazoa > Arthropoda > Insecta > Hymenoptera > Pteromalidae > Pteromalus > Pteromalus puparum. The sequence continues at coordinate 5,798,657 of CM053169.1, forward strand.
ACTCTCACCTCATACGTCGCGTTGCATCTGCAGCCAGTGCATTGCCGTGACCTGTCGCACACTGTCGACGCGCTACAGCCAATAATGCAATTGTCGCCGGCTAGGACAATCAAAGGGATAAAGTGGCATTATACGCTGAGAAGCTTCGGGGCTAATGCCATATGCAAATACGTGGCTACCCTGTCTCCCGCGACTGAGTGCATTAATTCGCTAAGCAGTGGCGCGCAAGCCTAGGTGGGTACGTGTTTAACCCGAGGCTGCATAGTGCAGCTACGGAATTGGATTCGATTTTGTTTCGGGAGAGCTATGGCGATGCACTGGTTGGCACAGGGATGTATGGAGTGTTAAGGCTGGGCAGGCGCGACGAGATAAATTTTCTCGACGTTTGGTAACGTGTTCATCAATTTTCAGTAGTTGAATTATTGATATATTACTTGAATTTTAATCTTTGTTATTTATAATTTACATTTTATTTGTTTGATTTGACTGATTCTCGATAGCTTGAAAAACGACAGCGAATCACGGAAACAATGGCATGATCAGCCTTTGACCCTCAAAATATCCGCTCATTCACGCACGTCAAAGCAAAACAAAAGCCAGAGAGATAATAAACACGTATGAGAATCAAAAGCCCTAAGCGCTTACCTATAACGAGAACGCTTATCGCTCGGTTCCTCGCGTCGCTTAAAAATGCGCGCCTTCCAAATACACGCAGACACACGGTAGCTCAAAATACGCGCGGACGAGGAAGAGGATTCCATAGCGGCAGCGGCTGCGGATTACTCGCGTCCAATTAAATTTAACGAATTTCGAGCTAGCCTGCGAGGCCGACACTGCTGCACGCGTACTCCCCGGTTTTATTGGTTTCATTAATTACGCATGCACCTATAGCTCTGTATATACGTGCAAATATACGCGAGCGGCTTTCCTACTCTACTTTCGCGTGCGGCTTTTGAGAATACACGACTCGGATGCCGCACAGCTGGTGAAGCGGAGGGATTGAGGGATTGTAACAATGTTGCAGTGTAACGGTACACCGTGAGAGCGTTGCGCAATCATCGGGGTGGTTATCAATTTTTTTTTTTTTGTCGAGAGGGAAAAAATTGGAGTTGGCGGTATAAATTTTTGCCTTTATCAATTTTGAATCAATGATCAGTCTTAACGTTGCGTGTTTTCGATTCCATTACCGATCAACGCCCAACCAAAAGACAGGGACACAAGCGTGAAAAATTTCCAGTCGATTTACACAGAGCGACGAGAACAGATAGGTGCGAAGCATATACAGAAAGAGAACACTGCAGGACTCACTCGTCTGTCGGCAAAATGCCCCGCGGCATGCGCGCTAACGTGTCAATACGTAGAATTTGGCAATTAAAGCGTTTGCCGCACATACACCCTCGTCAGTCTGTTGTCTTCGCCTCGCTGATCGGTCAAAGACTCGCCCGCCGGGGAAAATTGCTTTCGCCCACGGGCCACGCCGAAAATATTTTAATTGAATGTTCACGCTTTCGTGTAACAGCTCGAGAGGTGTCGCGTTGGCCTCGATCGATTTTCAAACTATTTCAGTAGTTTTTAATCGATGCTTGCTTTTGACGAATAAAAAACAAACTATAATAAAGCGCATAACTGCTCAAAATTTTCAAACGCTTTTATAGCAATATAAGTAGTTGGTTAGATAATTCATCGAGTCAAAGTGACAAAGGCGCAGCAGCAAACGTGTACACGAAATAAGAACGCTCGACCGCGCGATGAATCTCGCGCATACCCCTACGTTCGAGTCATACTAATTTGCGAGCGTAGCCGGCCGTAAATCTTGGTGCTGCAAAAACCGGTAGGAGCATCGTAAATCCCGCGAGGTAACGACTTGCTTATCAGGTCGAACGACGAGCGGCTCTGGCTCTCATTTTATTGTCGGCCAATCATAAAATCGCCGCGTTTAATGGCTATATATACGCGCGCGCGAGAAAGAAATCGCGTCTTCGTTAGAAAATAAATGACGTCGTAATTGTTTTTGACGCGTCTCTCCAACGCGTACACGTCGGTTCTCGTTAAGGCAATCCGGGAATGCAGTTGCGGAGTTGACTTGATTACGTCGTGTATACAGTGTGACTTTGACAAGAATAATTGGCAAAATGCATTTTCGTTGAAGGGTCTCTCGACACGATATGTGCGAGGGAGGATCATGTTTGCAGTGATAATATAGAATTGATTGCTCCGATATCGATGTAATATTGAATGATCTCTCGTTACAACGCAAATGCGTGGACGTACCGATTAATTTCGAATTTCCAGAATTTGATGGAAAATGATGAACAGACACGACGGAATCGCGTTAAAATATGCTAATAACTTGCAGCAGTGCGCGAGCGCGCGTTATCGTTATGCTAATTCCTGCGCCATACATGATTCATCGACTGAACATATGCCGCCGGTGCGTTTTATTCTCACCACCTGTCAAGTGGTGTACCGTTCATCGGTGCTATATATACCTAACGATGCTACTCTTCTAATTGGACGATTAATAAACTGGCACTGGGAGTGTCACTGATCCCTCAGATTGTAAATTAGTGTTACTCGTGTATCGCGTGACCAAAACAATTCGATGTTATTATTAATACCACTTTTTTCAATAGCCAAGGAACAAAGCCAGCGTCAATCTTTCGATTCAATAAAGAGCATCCGGGTAATTTCGGCATGGAGAATGCCAATTGTCGTAATACGCGAGTGCGCGAGCGCGACGAGCGGTCTATAGTGCGATCCGTCGTAAAACGGTACATTGGCAAGGGCTAACAAGGCGTGAAGGAAATTAGGCGCGATGACGTCACTCGAGATCCTCCCTCTGTCTCTCTTTCGCTTTTATTTCCGCTGCAGTCTGCCCTTTGTCTTTTGGTTCAGAAAATGTCACTTCTCTGCTATTTTCCATATTTCGCATCTAAAATATGACTATTATTATTTTATCAAACGGCGCAAGCGTGATTTTTTTCAGCTCGCATAAAAGAATAGAAACGCTTTCCCTTATACACGAATAACGTTCAACCCGGTCACTCCACTAAACACTCGATCCGTCTCCCTCCGTCTCTCGTACGCATCCTCATTTTCCCGGCGGCTTCCGTAAAGAATCCCCCGCAGCCGAGCTCGTAAAATCGAGCCGGGGGTCGCGCACTTGCATCCGCGCGTTATATACGACACGGAGGCCGAAAAAGGCGGACGGAGGTCGTCAAGCTCGATGATGCGTGGATCACGACGCGTAGATATAGTATATGTATAGTGTGCGTTAGTACGGCTGTGCCTCTCCTTTTTTTTCGACGAAAAATAAAGAGGAAAGCAGAAGCCTCCCTCGATTTTGAGCGGTGGCGGTAGCGGCACCCCTTTCGCTTCGCTTTATTGAAATAACTCCCGCACATCAGGGCTGTGACGCGCGCGAGAATTGCGCCGGTACTTTATACGGTTTATGTCGTAGCGGTGGTTTTTCTTTTTTGTCACTGTGGACTGTGGAGTAAAAGAAAATTTACTTGGAATATTTTTTATTTTGTTAAACCGATCATGCTGGAGTAAGTTGATCTTCGTTTAATTTTCGTTATCGTTTACTACTTTTCCTGCGGATTTCATTTGCCGCTTTCTATTCATTCGATGACTCACTCCCCGAAAGCTCGTCTTCTCTAAAATTATTCAAACGTTTTCCCCGATCTAGCCGAAATCTGTCGCGAGAAAACATCCGTCTCCTTCCTGCGTTCGCGCGTCTCGCTTCGGCAGTTTTTTCCTTTCGCATTTTGCCGCTTCCTCGCGGCGTCGTCGTCGTTACTGGCTCCGCGAGGCGAGAACGAAAAGATCGTTGTCGCGCCGCGCTGTGATGCTCCGCGTCTTTTCGCTTATTTCGCGATCGATATTTCGGGAGCGGGGCGAATTTTCCTCGCTTCGTAAATCGAGATTGCCTCGCGCGCGACTGCTCTCGCTATTTTGTTCGCTTCTTCTTCGCTTTCCAGAATTATTCGAGCTCTTGTTTTCTTCGTACCGCTACTCGTTTTGCTTTCTTATACGTATAGAACGCATGACAAAGTCGAGCGGGTGGCGTTGCGATGATGCGAGTGCAGCGTCGACTTAATTTAAAAAAAGACAATATTCTATTCTGGTTTTTTAACTCTATAATGTTAAAATAAGAATTTTTAAAAATGACATAATCTGCACGATCCCAAAAAAACTTTTTTCATTTACTGGTTGATATACGCACGAATCACCAAATTAACTTCGATTCGTCGCTCGGCTGTCTCGAAAAATTGCGCTTGGAAATTACGCAGTCGGACGCGACAGTCGTTTCCAGAGTAAAAAAAAATTACCAACCGATCCGTAAAATGAGTTGATACACACACACGCTTTCCCTCTCCATACGTAAGCTTGCGAAATCGAGCCGGCGATTACATTTTTCCCCGCGCTGGACATTTTTATTGGTAATTAAAAGCCAGCAGCTCGTGTGATTGGAATTAATCTGGTCAAACGGTCAATCTGACCTACGGCGAAAAAAGTAGCTCGTCGCGCGCAAAAAAAAATACACACAGTCGGGGACCCTCGGCACAGCAACGCCGTTTTTCCGTGTTTGCGCTGTCGCTGCTTTAACAGAGAAGAGGGTGAGACGACCGGACTGTATACGGCTGATGTGAGGGAGAGCCAAGTTTTTCGCGCCGGTTGGCTCTCGACCACTCGACTCGACTTTACTTTTCGATTACGCTTTTCAATCACGTTTCACAACTCATTTCGCGCGGACGAGCGTCGCGGCGGCCGAGGCGGCTCCGATGAATTAATTAAGCGCACCGCTGGTGCGAACGACGCTGGGAATTTTTTTACACTCGACGCTTCACAGGAATTCGCGAGTATTAAAGTGTTTCTCGGGTATACGGCGTGGATCGTAGAAGTGCCGCGCTTTTTTTCTGATAAAATATACGGGCCGTTCGGGAAAGTCGATGTGTGCGGGGCTGTCGAGAGAGCTCCGCGGGGACGCGATTTTACAGTCGGGCGCTGTTACCGCTGGTGCTCGCTTGGTTTATGGGTTAATTTCAGTCCGAAAGGTGTGTTGATTTAAAAAATTCTGCTTGAAATTCATGATTCGCGAAACGTAATCTTATTCCGATTTCTGCATCTTCTGCATTTGACGGTCGCAGTAATCGTAATGCCGAAATCGATATTAACGCGCGATCGCATATTAATTATAGAACTCGTGCAGTCATGTAGGCTCAGCTTCTCCTCGTCGTCGTCGTCGGCTCGGTAATCCCCTCGGAAAGTACCAGCAAAGAGATTACGTTCGAGCCTGTAAAGCCGCGGGCCGATCTAATCCCCGGGCTTGCTTACTCCTTCCGGAGCGCACTTTGACGCCTTCCTGTGCTATTAAAACACACTCCTCTGATCTTAAGCCAACACGAGCGAAGCTGCAGCCGCCGCCTCGTCTTCTGATCCCCTTTTGTTTTGTCGCCCGCACCGGCAAGTTTCACCTCCGTCGGCGAGTGTGTGCGTGTGTCTGTCTTAACCCCTGGGTTTGTTTTCTTTCGATCGCTTGCTCGTTACGGGGAATACCTATGTATAGACTGCCTGCAAAACTTTTGCGGAGCTGCAGTCATTAATGAGCGCTCAAGTTTGCCGAGCTTTTGATGGATTATTATAAGCTTTTGCGCATTTATTAAAATTTTGGGCGAATTTGATCGATGTGTGTATATAGTCATTTATGTATAGTGAAAAGCATATTTTTTTAGTTTAATTAAATAATAATCGTTCGATACATCCAGCGCGAAATTCAGTGCAAAATGTTTGCAGTATATATGCGTTAATTAAAATAAAACAAATCCTAAAGTGAAATTTTCAATTTTATCCCATCGGTAAAATTAAATTTCACTGAAAAATACTGCAAACAAAGCGGAAAATAAAGCGGAGAGAAAATAACGGTATATAATAATAACATCGGTGCAGCGCATTGAAATTACTTTTCAAAAATCATTAAGCTTCGTTGTCGGCCAGCTTCACAAACAATAAGTACACTCCCCCGACGCAATACGCGCTCGCACCAAGATACATATAGTACATGCAGGCTCATGTAGGGGGGTGACTCGACTCGACGTCTATCTGTCCTTACGGAAGATTTGTGCGCGCGGGCGTCGAAATCGAAGCGAGTCTGCCGCGCGTTATACGGTTATGGGATTCGTCTCCGGCAGTATGTGCAAGCGGGGGGATCTGTAATCACCGAACCGAGCGCGCAAGAAGCCGAGAGAGGACATAACCGCGCGCGAGGAGTCGCGCGTCCGGAAATGGAACGCTGCGCTTGAGGGAAAGAGATATGGATATAAGAGATCTAATGCGCGCGTTCTGTATATAGGGGTGGGTAAGACGCTGCCTAGAACATATGCAATTGTTTATGATCGTGGGACTTGGGACGATTGCGCTTTGACAATAAAACTCGAACGTCGTTGCTCTCTTTCTTGATTTCTCTCGTGTTCTGGCGTAATGTGATTTTCTTTTTTTTTTGCCTAATGAAAGCAGCTACATAGAAATACGTCCGTTATCAGCTTTGTGCTGCGAATAAGATATTTCATTTACTGTAAAGCCCAAAATAATGTTCATTTAATTGTTAATTAAGATCAGTGTACATATAGTATAGTCAAAGCCAAGTACAATTTGTACCAAATTGAATTGCATCTGCTTGAATTGGTTTCTATTGCATTCTAGCTTAGAGGATTTCACGGGACGAGAATTCCAATTAATTTATCACCTTTGAGAAATTATGTCAATTAATCACTATTAAGCTTCCGAAATCATGAATCGAACGCTCATTGTCGCAATACCATATTAAAGTCTAATTAGATATAAAAAAAAAGACTTATAATTAATCTCCTTCGATGAATCAAGTTTTGTTTTGCTTCCCTTCCCATCGCCATTTAAAAACTTTCGAGTTTGCTCGGCGATTATCGGCTGAAGACACGCGCGTCAAGCGAAAGAGCGATGCAAGGAGGTACAATTTTCCATCCAATGAAGTCACAATATGAATATCGAAGATTAATCGAGGTATAATGCCCTCGTTAGCCGGGAATGACGGAGTAGAGCGATAAGAGTCGAGTCACCGTCCATCAATATTACCGCGCGTTACGCTGTTGTATACTTTTTTCAAACGAGTTCTTTATTAGGCGTAATTGACATTGATCGTGATTGCCTATACTTTTTAAAACTTTTTATACACGGATTTCGTGCACAAAAAAGCACTCAGAACCAATAATGACCCTATATATTAAAAGTCGGCACATAAGATAGCCCCGAGACTCGAAGTCAAATGCGATGCACTCGAACCCGAATCGAAGTTATCTCTCGCTCTCCTTCCCTTGTGACTCGTGTACACATATTGTCCCAGCTGCGCAAATTCCTTTCCGCGTACGTGTATAGGCGCGGTATAGGCGCGATAAAAAAAGCCAATGGCTGAGGAAAGAAAGGAGGCCCCGCGTGTGACAATAAGTATCGGTATGCAAACTGAGCTCGCGATCGTAAAATCCGCAATATCGGCGCGGCCTCTTTAACAAGATCGTCCAGGCCGCCATTTTATCCGGCATTATCCCTGAAACGATACTCCAGTTTAAACTTCACTTATCTCTCTCTCTCTCTCTCTCTCTCTCGGGCGCAATCGATGCGCGCGCGCGCGCGACTTCGACGAAGCCGCCAACGCCGCTCTCGGTCTCTTTCTCCTGGGGCTTAACGATAATCACGGCGTAAAGGTAAACTACAAATGCGCTCTTTATAACCCTCTCTCAACTCCCCGGGGGCTTAAAGTCTGCTGTATGCGCGTGTGTGTGCGCGCGCCTCGAATGAGCCACCGCGCGATTTTACGAGGCTCGCGAGATGCGGTTATATTGACGTCTGTTTATGCGCCCGCGAAAAGAGCACTGCAGGTATATGTATATGATGCTGAGCTTCGCGCACACGTGCGCGCGAACGCTTTTTGCTTCGTCGTCGGCTGCTCCTTTCCGAGGGTGCAGAGGTGAGGAGTGGCGAGATGGTGATGCGTTATACGAGGTTGCCGCGCGCGCGTGCAAGAGGCGACGTTTAACACGTGATAAAAAGCCTAGTGTCGGCAGAGATTTAATGAGAAATGTTTCTACAAGTTCGTCATGCTCGGCTTGGCTGTCGAGAGGAGGCTTTGACCTCGGCGAAGATGAAATTCTTCAGGAGCTTATTCCTTTGTTCCGCGGTTGCACTGATTTTTCACTCATTTAAAAAGCGCGGCGGAAAGCTCGATTTCACGCGTAGAATCTCGATGCCCCTTTGCATATGCATAAACTCTCGCTCGGCTAAATTATGCGCCAGACAGAACAAAACCAGAGTAGCCCCAAAAAGAGTCGCTCGACTGCGTATGTGTGTGCTGTGCACAATAACCCGCAGTTACACTGTACTTGACGCGCTCGTCAAACCCGCTGCTGCTGCAGCAAGAAAAAAAAACAGTCTGTCAGGGGTTAATCTCGTCCATCGTCGATACGACGATCCGATAAATGTAAAATGTAACCGCGTGTAAAAACCGCTGCATACTCTGCAATTCTCACAATTACAATGCAAATGAATTCAAGCATGCGCCCCGTATCTACCAGAAGGATGCGCGCACGCAAGAAGAAAAAAACCTGTCCGTCGCGTTTTCAGGTGTAGCAATGTAAATTTGTCGTTACAACGCGGCTTACACATGACGGCTCGCGAATTTTTCGGAGGCCCTGGGGCTGTTGCTGCATTGTATATCGACGAATTTATCGTCACCGCTGTGCAAATACAAGCCTGTTCGCAGCGGTAAAAAAAGAAATGAAAACGAGCGGTTGCAAAAAACGGTGCGTCCGCAACGTGTATACATTTGTATACACGATGCGCTAGTAGAGACAAGTCAGAAATGATGATAACGCGAGGCGAATGCGCGCGTAGACATAATGAGCGAGAGGACAAGAAAAAAAGGCGCTGCAAAAATAAACAAGCTGGCATAAAGGCGCAACAAGGAGAACAATGAGCACCAGGGAAAGGGATCAAGTAAATGAGACGCGACGCGAGGATGCGCAAGAGAACAAAGGCGAAGTGGAGAGCAAAAAAAGGGTCAAATAGCCGATGAAGAGAGAAGCGTCGAGACGGTGCTTTGCATATATCGACGAATTTACGGGGCGGCCGTTGCGAGAACGACGCGAGACACCCTCGGACTGCATTATACGCTTTATGATATCAACGAGAAGTTTGGCGGTGCTGAGTCGTTAGGTGCAGAACGATACAGGATAATAGAAGGAGGAAAAATATGCGCGCAGCACAAAGAGCAACAAGAGAACGTGTTCGCGTATTAGTATGTACTTAAAGGCAGAGAGGCTTGCACGCTGGGAACGAAAACTTACTGTTATAATTGCAAGTGGTTGCGATGCATTTTTCGCTATGCATTTCCTGCTATTTGCAAGTAGTTCTGGTTAGAACTGGCTTCCACTATCGGTTCGGCCGCGACGGAGGATTTTCCGAAAATCAAAATTTTGCCAGTTTGCGAAATCGGGCTAGACGGACTTTACTCACTTGATTCGAGATCAAGATCGAAATTCTCGAATAGAATTTTTATATCAGGAATATCCTTCTTTCATGATAGGTTCTTATTTATAATTTACAATATTTTCCAAAACTATTGAGTTGATAATGGTATATATTAAATAATAAATTTCGATATTTCAATCAATCTCGACCATGGTTATGACTTTACCGCCAGGGAGTTCAGCTTCTGGTCGATGCTGCCCCCTGTAAGCCAAGCAGTAGAACTAAAAGACGGCCTGTGGCTTTGATGTTTCCTTCATACAAAGCACATAATATGTTTCACTTTTTATTATAGACTTATCCGAATGGGTTCATTCTTATATTTTAAAAACGCATGACGTAGATCATAACACTACAATAATTACTTAAGTTGTTGATACGGTTAAAAATTACAAATTAAAACCTGATAAATTACAAAATAAGATGCTATATATTTCGTATATAATAAAGTTATGCATACGTAAGGCACCGACAAAGCCAAATAATAAAAGCCTCCTCAGTATAAAGCAGTGAAAAAGCTAGCGTAGCTTGCGCTAGTACGTCGGGGGGGCCAAGGCATAATTTTCGCGAACGTCCGTTACTCTCCCCTTCTAATTCTCATATCGACGAATTTATTGCCGGGATCCAAGAGCCTAATAACAGCCATGCACTCGTCATCGTCGCTCTACGCGATCCATTATCACACGTAGAATGTTTACGATATTGACTCTTCCTCCTTTATGTTAATCTCGCTGTCCGGAACGCCGCGCGTTCATTGTCGACCCCAAAAGTATATGACGTCTCTGTAATCGACTGCACGGCTCTTTTTTTGACCCCCTCCTCTTTCACATCAGATATCACGCATATAGAGAGCGCGCGAATCAATGAATTTACGAGGAAACGGACCTTGCCACCGCGTCGCGGTAATAATGCCGAGGGTTTATAACAAGCGAGACCGAGCTTTTTTTCGTGTGTAGGTAATAACGCGAGCGCAGCGACGTGTGCTCTGATGCTGATGGGCGGTCGTGTTATGCGCGAGCTATGCTAATTGCGTGCGTCGATTAGCATACGAAGCATCGACGTTTCGCCGCCGTCTTGCACTATACTGCTGGCAGTTGGTGTGTACCGTGAAAAGGGTGCGAAAATTTTGCAGGGATATGCTGATGTAGATAACATTCGCATTGTACGTCGCTGGCCACCAAGACCGCAATCACATACAGAGGGTAGCTTTGCAGACCGCTTTCGGTTGATACAGTGTTGTTATTTTTTAGAGCTTACCTGGTGTGTTAGCTATTTGCCACGCGGATTTTCAAAGATGAAAATGTTTCGGGAAAGAATACAGCGCGCGCGTGACTTTATGCGTGTTTGCTTAAGCTGTAAACGTCTTAATGGTAGGTTTTTATCGCTTCGCTGCTGGTGCTTTTTTTTGGTTTATAAGTTTGACGAGTCGTCTTCCCGAGAAATCTGCATAAGCCGTATGAATGGTCTTTGGGCTGGACGTAAAAGTTTTTATTATTTTATGAGCCGAGCTCGAGCCATCGTTCCGGGCGAATTAAATTTATTTACATGCTTTCGTGTTGAATTTATTTGAAAACTTAGTTTCAAGGTACAGGCTTTATGTATAACAGTAAAAGTTGATTTATTCATCGTCACGATATGACTTTACGGTGTAAATCTGTGTAATTGAACAACGAAATTAATTATTCATAAAAAGAAATTAGTTTAAAATGCAAGCTGAAGAAATACTTTCTTCTGCATCAAATACAAAGCCCCAGACATTTCGTTTTCGATAAAAGAATCCGACGTCATGCAGGAAAAAAAAATAGACGGTATAGCTTTCCCTGATTCATCAAGCGAGTTAGATGGTCACGCGTGTCGTCTAATAGTGTAATATACCACCGAGCTCTGGTTACTCGCACGTTGCACAATATGTCCAACAACTCGGACGTTTGTTTAGTGGCTATACGAACACACAAAGGGTGGCCTCGATATCCGCGAACGCACACACACATATCGCCAATATCGCTCGGTCATGTTGGACGAAGCACGACGTGTCCTAGAAAAACGTCGACCCAATTCATCTTGTTCCTTCATTATCTCGGCTTCGTTCGCTGACTTGTCTTTGGAAAGATTGTACGAATCTCGCAGTTGTTCTCTGTTTACCTGAGCTTCTTTCAAACAAGTTAACAAGTTTATCTGCCTTTCTGACGTATGTGCGCACTTTATTTGCTCTTGGCAAAGGAAATACGCCTGAGGAAAAAGTTGTTTGATGAGTTGAATCTTGTTCTGCCGTTTCTAGATACAATGGTTCGAAAGGCAAATATTTAATCCGATTGCTTGATTTAATTTTTCTCGTAACCGAAACTACCTCGCAATCAAATACATAATTACGTAAGGAGAGTATCTGAGAATTGCCAATCAAGAGCTGTAATTAATCCTCAATCGAGATATGTTGCATATTATCAAGAGGGCAGACGATCTAAGCAATCATTGCCAATTACATTAACGATCCTGCGATTCGGAGAACCTTTCATTCTCAATACCACCTCTTGTGTGTCTGCATTTATCTAAATTTGGCAATTTGCTGTTACCCATAAAGAAGCGTTACATAAGCAGTCGTTGTTTAGACTAATGCCTCGATCCAAACACGGTTGCACAAGTCGAGTACAATGCACATACGCGTACTACATCTGCAGATGGAATTGTCAGACGCCGGGTTAGGTAATTGTCCTCGTGATCCGCGACGTCGACAACCAACGTCGGACTGTAATACAGGGGCGCAAGTAGGGCAAAGCGCGCGCGGTGAGAAGGGAGGGACACGCACACCGCCTTCAGGACGTATCCCATAGCCCAGGAGCTCCTCTGATTTGCCTAATTGGCAGGGGGTAATTAGCGTGGATTTCGCGTCACTTTCACAGCCGGATCCAAGGAGGCCCCCCTCGAAGCTTCTAGCTGCCGCAAATCAGACATTCCTATGTAAACTTCCGAGTCGTTTCTATATCTCTATCTCTCTTTGTCTGGTCCCTCGTGCGATGCCTGCGACTTATGCGCTAGCGGGGCGACTCTGCAGCCTCGTATATAGCTGTATTGAGACCAACTGCGATAATGGACGGCGTCAGATGACGAGGACGGGAATGTTATTTAGGAGGTATGGCTGGACAGTCTTCTGCAGAACTATACGCAGCTACGGGATGTTTTGGTGCGGCTTGAAAAAAAAAAATCGGTTAGGAGATCATTCGGATGCAATGTGCTTTTGGGGTGAGACTGTTTTTTCGAACCCTTGGTCGTGAATAATTTTAAATAAATTTGCGTGTTTCGCAATCGCGCTTGGCCGCTCCTTGTTGAATACAGTTGACGATCGTGGCCTTTTGTTTTGGGAGAAAGCTTCGCTGACGGTAAGTGCCTTCGGGCACTAAAAGTCACTGCTGAATATTTTGAATCTCGATGGCGTTTTGCAAAGGTCAGCCCAACCTTCTAGATTCACTTTTCGCGTATACAGCGTCCGTTGCGCTTTACTCTGTTGCGAGACTGTACTAAGCTAACCATAGATAACAATTCCAGATCCCCGAGTCAAATAGAGTCCAGCGGGTGTCCATCCTAGTTCCCACTACTTACACCCTTCGCTCTGATATCAAGCAAACTCTAGAAGCCGCAAGTCACCGACTGCTTTATACGACCGCTGCGTACTGTATTACCTACCTTCTATATATACCTGCAGCAGCAGCCGCCTTACAGAGAAATGGGAATACAGATGGGTGAATAAGAAGGGGTCGATTCGCTCTGGCCCGTTTATGGTCTCCGCGAGCGTGCGTTCAGTTAAGTCATTCGCGAGGATTATGAATTCGTCACGGCCGTGCACGCGAGAAACAAAGGCTGCGGCTGCGTGTCTGCTGCCTCTATTCATGCATTTTTTCATCCCGTTTGTCTTTTGTGTATTACAGGAGTCTAGATCCTGTTTACTCAAGGATCACGGCTACTTATATGCCATCTTACTTGTGGGACAGTCTCAGCGTGTAATGAAGAGCCTGGGAGAGTTGCGTCGGTGCAGACGTGGCTCTTTCAAACGGTTTTGATTTACGTCGACGCATCAGTCCTCCGACATCGATTACGCGCGAGTCGCAGATACAACGTCGAGAGGTTATCCGGTTTCAAGCGAGGCCTCTCTCTAAAACGTTTCGCGCGATGCTTTTACCAGGCCAGTGACTGAATGTTTATTCAGAGTTCGCTGTTACCGCTGCTCGCTCGCGGATCCGTAATGAATGGCCTTTGAGTTTCAATGGAGATAAATGGGTAGTTGCTTTTTCTTCCGCAGCGAAAGAGTGTAGTCGTAGGAGAGAAACGGAAAATGAGCGCGAGATATAGCAAAGAGGGAGCGAGTTTCGGCTTATGCGAGAGAGCGCACTTTAAAAAGGGGCTTTAGGACTTTTAAGGGGACGCGAAACTGCTGGTTTACGTCGAGGAGCTTGCGTTACACGCGAGGAAATCGAGACGTGTGCGTTTTTAATGTCTCTGACAGGAGAATGTATACATAGGGTTCGTAAATTTTATCTAACGGTCGTTTCGGTTGGAATGAACGCGGAGGAGATGCTCATAAAGTGCAGTTGGTAAAAAAGCTCAAAGCTCTCACACAGCAAAGAAACAATGCTTCGCTTCGAAGCTCGTTCTGCAGCGGGGATGCATTTGACAAGTGCCGGAGGATGGTCAGCCTAATTGTGCAAGTCCACTCGCTCGCGCAAGCTATAGGCTCATTCAATCTTTCTTTCGGCGAAGCCTTTATCCACGGGGCACGGGCGCAGTCCTGTCCCCCTTGTCGCGCGCTCCAGGCGTTCTCTATCTGCTGATCGGGTCTTCCTTTGGGTCGCCCTCCGGCCCATTCGATCTCTGTATAGGCTGTATATATGCGCGTAATACGTGTATACGGCGACAGTAATGCAATCCCGAATGCGCTTGACGCCGTGACAGCGGTAGGATAGCGCTGCTGCCGTTTCACCGCGAGGCGCGCGGACGCGTTACGCTGACTGATTGAGTGGTATTGAATTGAATCGCGTAGTATAGACGCGGCGCGCCAATGTGCCCTGCTCAAAGGGACGGACCGATGCGCGAAGATGGGCTATGCGAGACTCTCGTGATTAATGTTTGTTGCGGGGGGATAAATGTTTTACCAGATTATGAAATGGGTCCCTTATACAGTCGATATTGCTTTTCTATCAGTTATAAAACGTCTTATTTTTTCTTATTTGATTTAACTTTTAAAAAATTTTAGCTTTTACCGTGGTTGTCCTTTCGTTTATTTCATTTTTCATTTTTTTTCTAGGGTAGCTGGTATACGTGGCGCCAGGATGGATTTTGTATCCAGACGTAACCAAATAGTCGGGCTATGCCTGGACTGTGAGTTCTGCAAGTATACTTCAGTCTTCGGTAACAATTCACTCGTTTCTTACGGGTGGATTCGAAGGGATCTCTGAGGTGCTGCGGAATGATCGGAAAGGGAAAGTCCACGTTGCCTACCTGAGCGCCGCAAACAAGTAAGTCAATATGAAGTATACATATCAATAAATAATTAAATTAATAAAAGCGCCTAAGAGAATCATATTTTAAAAATTTTAGCTTCTGCCTTGGTTATCTTTTTGTTTATTTTATTAATTTTTTTATTTTTCTTTCTAGGGTAGCTGATATACGCTACAGTGGCGTCAGGATGGATATTGTATCCACACGTAACCAAATAGTCGGGCTATGTCTGGACTGTGAGTTCTGCAAGTATACTTCAGTCTTCGGTAAAAGTTCACTCGTTTCTGACGGGTGGATTCGAAGGGATCTCTGGAGTGCTGCAGAATGATCGGAAAGGGAAAGTCCACGTTGCCTACCTGAACGCCACAAACAAGTAAGCCAATATGAAATACGCATATCTATCGATTAAAAATTTAATTTTTAAAAAATACCTAAGCAAATCAACGAAACGCCAGAAATTTAAATGAATGCCCGCTATTGATGCCATATTTTCACGCAGTGTACCACCGCAGCGCCGTCAAAGCGAATCGCATCAACTGCACCGCACAGTCACGGTGCAGAAACCCTCTATTCATTAGAAGCCTACTTTGCGAGGTGCGTTATAGTTCTCTCCGAAGAAACGCGGACAGGCCATTAAAGCTGGGTGCACGTATAGGGTGTACACTGTGCAGTGTAGGGGCGCGACAGCGAAAGGGATTAGCGACGCCCGAAGGGCAGAGTGTGCAGTGCCCTCGCTGTCGTGCACTGCACGCATACGCAGACAGAGTGCCAACGCCTCTGCAGAGTTCAATTTCGAGCTGCATGCGAACGACTGCTCGATGCTTGCTCGGTATGCGCGCCTCACTGAAAAGCCCTGTATATTGAGGAATGCTGTTGTACGCCGAGGGTGTGATGGGCGTTGAGTAATGGGGACTTTTGAGAGTGACTTCTCTGTTGATGCTGCCACGCTTTTTCGGGCGATTTTTCAATCGAAGCGTCACAATGCCGGTTCAATCGTGGTTATACAAATACAAGTGAAATTCGAAAGGATTTCATCAATTTTAAATTTTTCTCGTATGCGTAGCATAAAAGATATAGAAATATTTTTTCAATGTGCTTGTATCGAGGTGAAAATAGGAATAAGGTAGCAGTCATTTGTACGGTAACATTGACGAATCAATTTCCTTTTTTATTCGGGAAAGTATTCACATGCTATTCTACGGAAGTGTTAAATTCAATTTCAAAAATTCATTCAACATAATTATACGAAGGCAAAACTACAATCGAGAGTCGTCACCGATAATAAACCCAGCGTAGGGTCGCCGCGAACGAATCAAACCCCGTAAATGACCTAAGCTGTCCGTTGCTGCAGTTCAGCTGCGTTTGCATTTATTACGAGTTCGCCGCGACGCCGCTATACCAGTCACATCGCACGCCATAACGCACTGTGCCGAAATTGCGCCTATACAGCTGTCGCCGCCGAATGTAGTTGCAATTAGCCGGGCCATTCAGCGACGATCCCGAAAAAGATGCTTCATTGCCGCCGTGGACGTGCGCGTAGGAGTAGAAGAGGCCAATTTAGCCTCGTTCGCGCTTATAGTTCGCGGTCTGAGTAATTAATGACTGCACACGACTCGATGTGGACTGATTGCGGCAATCGCAGGAGAGATCGAGGTTTGAGGATTAAATCACAGAGCCTGCATTCGAATGAGGATTAAATCACAGTTCTGCATTCGTATACAGGGTCCTCGCTAATTATGTAACTTGTCTAATTCTTAAATTTTTTCTACAAATTTTTCTTCGTATCGTATCTTATATTATGCAACAATACCTGAACAGCGCAGTGCAGCTCAACATTTTTTTTTATCTGCGTGCTTCAAAGTCGCGTCGCGTAGCCGATTATCCCTATTACAATGATTACGGAATGCTCGCGTTTTTTCATTTTCAATCCGTCGCTGCACGCGCTGCTATGGATTGTCTTTGTGTTCGCGTCCGCTGCAGTTTGGAATTTCAAAATTATGGGTATTGTCACGCCCGCGCCGATCAATTTCGTCGCCGCCGACGACGAAGTCGAGCCCTCAATTGATTTCGTGCATTCAATCGGGAACTTTTGTCTCGGACTCTCGCTGCATTCGAGGGCGTTTTAATTGTTGGGGAGACAGGAGACTGATGATTGCATGTTTTTTTCCTGATTGACGTTTGTGATAAAGAAGTATGTAGCAAGTCTCGTAGATTCATTGAAAAATTTACAAGTTTTGGGAAAGACAAGACCATTTCTGTAGAAAAACAGTCGTTGTGCCGTTCTGAGAGAGAGCAACAAGTGTCGTATTTCTCGTCTTCGGCGCTATCCCATATATACAAAGAAGACTCGGTGCTTCTACGCGCAGGCAGCCAAAATTTACAGAGCTCTAAAACTTTCGGCATGTATCTTCCAAAGTGGCGGCATCCGTCTTTGGGAAATGGCCTAGTCGACAGTCGAGTGGATATCGTCGCGGCGGGGAAAAATGCAAATTCGCGAATATTTATATACGTGTGCGCGAAGCCGACGTCAGAGGGGCGTCTAGAGCTCGCTGTGTACGCGCGTTTCGAATGCCTTCCACTGAAATTACCATATTACACCGTAAATCTTCCAGACGTTATTTCATTTTGGAATATCTCGACCGGATGCGCCACTTTACGGGATAGTTTGTGATTTAGCCACCAGTATTATTAATAATATTTGTTTAATCATTTATTTGCATGATGCGAATTTTTACTCAAATTCAAACCATATGTGCAAAGTTTCTATAAAACATTTGACGAATTCGCTACGAATAACTGGTAATGCATTTTTAATTAGAGAATTAAAAACGCATGCTGCACGAAAATGAGATCATCTATTTTTATTAGCTGTTTGCAGCGGGCGATACGCATTTACAGGGCGAATTAAGGCACTCGAGCGTAGAGAGCTAGAATAAAAAGTCAACTCGTGGCAGCGAGCGAAATCGTTGGATAAAGTGTGCAGCCTGCGACGTAATTACATTTGGCGAATGCATAAACAAACACTTCAGCTGTTGCGCGAGAGCTCGGAGTGACAACTCGCGACGCGTGGAACCTCCCGTGCATCGTATAATGGCGCTTGCAAAATGAAAGAGGAGAAGCCGCAAGAAGCTCAAGCATTTTGTTGAATCGCGCGTCTCGTCGTCGTCATCGTCGTTGCGAGTTTACGCGTGTATATTATTATGGTGTTTTCATTCGCTCATTTTAATTCAGAAGTTAATTTTAGCTTTGCTTACGGTTATATTCCATTTATTAGATTTATAGTTTTTAAAATCCACGAAATTTATTGTGATTGCAATTATAGTAGTATGCAACGGTTTTTGCCATGACTATATACATAGCGCTGATCCCAAGCTTTAATCCGAACAGTACGGATTATGCATTATGCAGGCGGCTGGACGCGCGTGCGATGCGAGTGCGAGATATATGTCTGGCATTATACGCGACCGCGCGACAGATGTAGCCGCCGTGTGGCTGGCGAAAGTTCGTATACGTATACGCCCCTTCCACAGCTGAGCGCACGCACACGCGATTCTATTTTTTAGCCACCGCTATCCATCCACCTGATCAGCTTGGCTCTCGTCGGAGCTTGTTTAGATGCGTTTAGGATAAGTCGTTTAGGCGCTTAGTGCGAATGTCTCTTCGCGGCAGGTTTCGGCCGAGCGGTTCACTTTGATGTCGCGCAGATTTTTGCGGTACTTTGAGCTTGTAGAGTTCATTGCGGTTATTAGATTTTTGGCGAAGAGAATAACAATTATATACCCATTCATTTTTTTTGTGCATTGTTACAATACTCAATACTCAATACTCAATACTCAATGTTGTACATTGAGTACTCTTGTTATAAATTACGATATACAATTGATAAATTACGCGCTTACTGATTTTTAACGTGATTGAGAGACTTTTTACGGGCGTTTTCAGATTGAATTACACCTGCTATATATGAGGGATCAACAAATTTGCATAAGCTTTAATGTTCGTTAATGGAATAAAGCTTAGTTGCCCAAATACGAAATTCATGCCCGCGTGTTTCGCGAATGCGTATGTTAATAGTCACTGAAAAAACAAATTTATTACGATAATGAATGTTTGTTGACGAAACTCGCCCTCCTGCTGTCCTCCCCAAACATTTGCGAGTAATCGAAAGGAAAAATCGCGAAGCCGTGAGTCGCTGTCAAAATAAACTTTTTGATTCTTCTCGGAGATAGACAATACCTATATCCACCTTATGCGATGTTGTGAAGGTTTCGCCCTTCTCGAACCGTCGCCCTCGAGAGATAAGACGTTGCCCCGAGATATTTTGACTGATTGAAGACGCAAACCCATTATGAATTTGCATTGACTGCCCGTGTCACGCGTGCGTCGTCGACCCACGGACAATGTGCGTGTGGAAGCGATACGCTTACACCTATATGTATACGCACTGTGTTCTCATTGATTATAATGTGTCGTGGAGCTGCTCGGCATGACCTTATTACTAAATACTGTAGGTAGATTAATTCATTTTATAAGGTTTCGACTATCACTCTTAAATATAGTCGGCCCTTTTTAGTAGCTGACTTAAGTAGTATAGATGTTATTATTATATTTTGAAGGCATTCAAGCCGATGTCTTGGGCGATGAAACTTCTCATTTTGATGACTATACCTTTTGTTTAATATTCGTACTAAAATCTATAGCCGGAGCAATTACAATCGCATCAATGGCCTATAAAGACGTGATTCGTGATCGATGCCAGAATTAGAAATCTTAAATCCACAGCCATGGGTATAGGTATATAGTAACCGCGTCTACATGCGAGCGCGTATCTTCCGCGTCCATCTAGAGATAGTCGGTATACGCGCGAAGCGCGACGTGTGCTCGCGTTATATTCGAGCAGCTTAGCGGCGTGTACAAATTACACAAACAGAGGCACACGCATGCAGTCCTGACGTATGCATATATAGCTGTATCTGTGTATATATATAACATTCGTGGCAGCGCGGCGTTCGATCCGCTATATGCATAACGATTATATGCCTATTAGGAGCACAGTCGCTTAGCTGGGTACATACGCGTGTGTATGCGTGTGTGCAGGTATATATGTGCGCGCGAGGAGAGGAGGGCAGCTCGTTCGCGGTATTGATGAGCAGCTGACCAGAGGAATTGGTTCAGCACGTGCGATCGATCTGGCTAATCTCCCTTTGGCTCCGCGCGCCCACTGCCAGATGCTAATCTTCGCGATCGAGAGAGCCTCCAGCCAGAGAAATTGCGTTATGTGCCCTCCTCCCGCACTATCCGCGTAGAATATATGTGGAATATATTTGTGCAGTACAGTCTACTTTGCGCGTATGTGTACGGCTATAATGTGGGGTCCTCGATGTGGATAGGACTCGCGCCCGAGGCGACGCGGACATCACAGTGAGAATGGCGAATTCGCTTGCGAGGAGGACTACATATAGAGACGGGGGGATGCGTGAGTGCATTAGAAGCACTTATGTTGCAGCTCTGCATCTCTCTCTCTCTCTCTGTAGGCTGCGATGACGCGGATCGATCGAGATAATGCGTTTTCTGGCGATGCACTGAGCCACGCGCTGATGTACCTCGTTAATGAAAGGCAAGTGCGGCCGAGATTGATCAGCGAGCGGTGCGTGTAGCAGTAGCCTGGAGTTCTGCTTTCTGAATTATTGTAGACTTTGCTGCGGTGCTCCGTTAGCGGAGTATGCTAGATGCATCTCGGGTTCAGGGCACT
Organism: Pteromalus puparum; assembly: GCA_012977825.3. Lineage (NCBI taxonomy): Eukaryota > Metazoa > Arthropoda > Insecta > Hymenoptera > Pteromalidae > Pteromalus > Pteromalus puparum. The sequence goes on from CM053169.1 coordinate 5,819,454, forward strand.
GCTTCTGATGTGGTGTATAATTTATCAGGTTCTGTGGTGCAACAAAGTCTTGATTGCTTAAATTTTGTATCTTTGAATCCTTTTTCTTTTTACAGAAAAGTAAAGCGAAGGAATTTAACGGTTTTTCAAACCATACGAACGATTCGTTGAAACAAATATTTTGAATTTGAAATGCGAGTGTAATTGCGGGTATGTTTGCACGACTCTCATTACCCTTTGCTGTTACTCGACTCACTTAAAAGAACACCACGGCGGCGGCGTTGGAATTCTAATTACACCGCCGCCATATGTCCCTCACGCAGATCGTATTTCCACCCTCTCGAATCTAAAATAAAGATAGAGCGCACCACTCGCTGGTAGTCGAATGTTCTCCCGATGCGCGAATTCAAATCGAATTAAATAAAGCAATTTCCCCTAATAATACGCTTTCTCTCTGACTAAGCGCGCTAATATATGACCTTACGGATCCACTTCCTCCCTAGCGGAAATCAAACTGTTTGACCATACTGTTACATTACCGGGCAGTCAGAGACCAAGACGATGAAAAACCGTTGGACAGTTGCGTCTAGCCAAGCCGCAGATATACCTATACGTATAATAAAAGCATTCCGAAGAAACGAATTATAAGACGCACAGCTATTGTCAGCGCGCGAAAAAAGCGCCTCTCCCGGGCAATTACCACGACTGTATAGCGTGAAATCGTCCACGTGCCGATCCCTTCGAAGGGGTTTTCCTCTTCGCCCCTTTGCGTGTACCCCCTCTGGCTCTCACCTGGTCGCTCGATGCATCGGCATTATGCAGAGCGAGCGTTCGCAGGAGGCTCGTAGCCTTGAATTAAAACGCGAGCACGCGATCACTTTTTCTGGTGCACACGATGCGGGCGCCCTTTCTTTTGTACCTATACATATAGTGTGAACTTATACCATCACTCGGTCTCATTATACTTTATATAATCGTAAAAATTTCATCTGTCGATCGAGAATTTCGAGAAGTACTGAGTTTGCAAACTCAACAACGCTTTCTTGCAGCAGACCCCACAAAGAATCCCTTCACTCACAGCGCAGCAAATTACGGGATCTCCCCATAAAAGTCACCAGCTCTCGAAACTCTTTTGCTCGTGAGTACGTATACAGTGTACAGTGTACACGCACGCGCGCACAACGATGATGCATCAAGCCTTCTCCGCGAGTCGGTTAATTAAGGGACTCCGCGAGAGAGATGCATATCTCGAGCGAGCATTTTGTTTCCCCGCCGCGCCGCGCATGTACACTATATACTTGTGTTTTACTCGGAGTCGTACAAACTGTTTCTGCTCCGAAGGTCGCGCGCGTATAAATTGTAGCGGCTCTTTTTCGCAAGACTCGAGGGGACGTGCTGCCACGCAAGAAAAAAGAAGCATCTGCTGCTGACTATAAATAATGCGCGCAATAAGATCGCCTCGCGTCAGACTCTTCGCTGACGCTGCGGAGCCTTTTTCACTTACTTCGAATTTCCCGCGGCTGAATAGCCTTATACCGATCGATAAAATTAATTCGCAGACCTACGAATTGACAGTCCTTTCGACCACTCAGCCATCGGCTGTATAGCAGCTTGGCTCAAAGTGTTAATTACAAACGTCAATGCAAGAATGCATGCGTGAAATGAAAATTCCTCGTCGGGCGGCGCGTGTGCGACTGCATCAGCGCGAGGAAATACCTGCGACGACAAAAGTATACAAGCGAGTTTCGTTGCGTAATGAATGCAGCGCCGGGCAATCGAGGAGAGACAAAGCTTCGAAAAAATAAAAAAAGAAAGAGAGAGAGAGGGGGGGGGGGAGCCAATGCGCTCGGCTTTGAATGTGCAGCGCGTTATTGCGCCTCCTTTATCGCTGTCTAATGCAACGTGTAATTGGTAGGGCCGCGATGAAAAGGGCGCCAGGCTCATTCGGAGCGAGAGGCTTGTCACCGCGGGGGATGATAAATTTTACGCACTTGGCTTTCATTATGTAACCTCGCGTTTCGCGCGGGCGCGGACGGCTATCGGGCGGCGCCATCGAATCGGCAGTTGTCGGTCTGCATCGCGTGAATACGACTGTATGGGTTCAGTTTGATGAGAATGAAACTCGGTGTAATATGCGGCTTCGCGCCGAATCGGGATTTGCACTTCCGTCGGTTAATTCACTCGCCTTTCTGTAATTACCGCACTGTGGATCAAATCGCACCAAAGAATCTCTCTGTAGAACAACGAAAACGGCTAGCGTACATTAGGTTCTCCCGATTGAATGTTCCGAAAAACCCAGAGCGATGATTCAATCAAGCCTTTCGCGCGAAGAGAGGCCAAAACTCGACCGCAATCGTACAGATATAAATCCGGCGTCCATCCCTTTTCCTGTGTCGCGTTATATACATGTAATCCTCGCGCCGGAGGGCGTCGGCAGGCAATCATCGTCCCCGCTGCAACAATAGCGCATCGTTGCAGCAGCTCTCGCACTTGCGTCTCTCCCTCTCTCGTCCCTCGCGGGCGGTTCGATTAAAATATATTTCCATTGTATATGTGGCGGAGTAGAGGAGCTACGAGTGGCCTTGCGCGTATATGAAGCTTTACAGCGGCGACGAGTTCGAATCGGGGCTGATTGTAAATTGAGCGCGAAACCGCGAGAGCCTCGCTGCTGATTGGTTTAAAATCAGATCACTGCATATCGCGCACTGCTGCATCACCAGTGCATTCGGGACAAGGCCCTAAAATGAATTACGACCGGCAAACCGGACGGATCTCGCTCCGTTACCTCGGCAACCGATTTCAGCCTCTTGTACTGTTGATCATGGCGGTACGTGGCTGATACTCGACTGAGTTGATCGTTTGGTCGATTTATTTTTTCATTCTTGCTAAATTAGATTACCTGCGTAGTCAGAGGGTATTATCGTCAACCTTTCTTCAGTTAATAACACTTCCCTTATTTCATTCGAGTTAATTCTATAGTAACGTTAATAATTATTCAAATTTACATCACAAACCTTAAATATGTAACGTCAGAAAAATATTTGCCCGTGTTTATATGCGGCATCATCTCTGGCACCCCTGATACTGCTATCTGAAATTCGAAAATGTTCGATAGCCCAGCGGTGGCAACGTATACCCATCCAATAACAGTTTCGCAGCCCGCCTGCAGTTTTGATGCCATTTCGAAAAGCGTGTACACAATTCACTCGGCCGCGCGTGGCCTCGCGTACGCGTGTTTGTGCTTTTCGATCTCGCGGTTTCGCTGTTATTGCTCATTTTTGGCGCGAGCCTCGCTGGTGCAGCGGCGCTCGGTTAAAATTAACGAGGTATTGTCTCTCGATTTTACACCGACGAAGGCCGGCTGCTGATGCTCAACTTTTTCGAGTAGGCAGCGTGTTTATTTTCGTTCCGGCTATCGCTGTCCGTTTATACGAGGGTTACTCGAAAAAATTGACGCCTGGTAATGCGCTTCGGATGAGCATCGATTTAATTAACTTTCATTTTCTTCAAAATTGAATATTGTTTGGATATGGGTTGTATTCGAAATATAAAAATTTATCTTTAAAAAGCATTTGAGTTTACAAAGAAAGTAACAAATAATTTGGTTTTGCAGGTCTTATTTACGACTTGGTGATGTCCTATAATGCAGATTACTATGCATTACATAACGCTGTTCTTCCTGGCTTGTACTGGGAGACGGACCCGAGGCACCCGTAAGGGTCCGAGAGTGTTGGCTTAACCAACAAGGTGTGTGTCTGAAAAATGGCAACGCCGGAGATGTCTCCCAGGAAGCTTCAGAAGCAGGACAGATAATTGTAAAAAGTATAAGAAAAATAATAACGCTGATCTTCCTGGCTTGTACGACAGATAATTGCAAGAAGTTAATTGCAAGAAAAATAATAACGCTGTTCTTCCAACATTGGTGAGTGATTTTTATTAAATTTTATTATCTCTAAAATATGTTTCAATAATGCAATCGATAAAGCTCGCATGAGAAAAGCACTTTTAATTCTACTGCTCTCGAAGAAATCGGGCAGAACATGCGCTCATCCCAGCAAGTAATCCCGGAAAACAAAAATAGCCGCGGCTGTACGACGTTTGAGCAGACACAGGGAAGGGAGGCCCAAAGGGTGACGAAATGAATTTTTTCTGTCCCTTTTAAGCGCCGGTGAGACTCTCCCTCGCACACACGCCACCGATATAGTACAGTTCCCACAACAAGCCGCGCAAAAAGTCACGAGTGCCGCCGCCTTCCTCTCTTTTTTTTGCACGCTTGTAACACACGCGCGCGCGCTTTAAAGTTCTCAACCCTAAAAGTGTTTTACGCTCGGCTTCGTCCATTGATCGAATTTAAAAGCAGGAGACAGAGAGGGGGGAGATCGAATGACACAGCTTTGACACCCGGATGCTCCGATTTTACAAGCAGCGCATGGCGGAAGCGGATTCGAAATTTAGGGTTGAGAAAATGCGCGCGAACGACACGCGACTCCGGTTGGCGAGAATAGGAAGGTTAAGGGCTAGGAACCGAGTGGAAGGGAGCTATCGAACGACGTATGCGCGAAATTTTCTCTATCGAATTAAACTTTGGCTGTGATAAATTTTATTGACAGTTTTTAGTGTCGCGAGCGCTCTATCTCTCTCTATCGCGGTGATGCTTGGATTAGTTTTACTTCTTTGGGGAAGAAGAGAGCTCTTCGGCTGGAGAAGATTTATTGGGTTTGACGTACATTCGATGCACACGATACGCTTTTATAGATTTACTGGATTAGGAAGCTTTTACGATTTCGTATTTGAATTTTCGACGATTAATCAATCGCTTCATTTTTTTCTAAATTCTTTGAACTCGCACTTTTTTAATTGATTTAAATTAACGTGTCAAGAGTGTACTAATTTTAAACCCATCAAGGTGTATACTGTAAAGCTTTTATTGACATTCAAAATACTGGGTTGACATGATAAACGAATATGCATATTGAACAGGTACATATCCGATGTGTGTCAAATGACTATTATTGTAGGAATGAAATGGTCGATTTGTCATATCATTTCAAACTACAAAAGGGCTTACCACTTCACCATTCAATCCGTGAATTAGGTTTTACCCAGCTAAATTCAGTTATGTCAAATTGTTTAACTCTGAATAAGCCTAAATGTAATTTTGAAGTGATGATTGACGTTCTGCATTATATTTTTTAACCGCAGTAAAACCTCAATTTCAATTTGAACGTTATTTCTGTAGTTTTTGTCCTCTTTTTCGTTTTCCAATTCACGCTTTCACAATTGTCAATCCGTCAGACTCAACTTTACTTTTTTCCTCCTGCTCATCTGACCAAAATTGATAAGTCGCCCGTCGCACCGAGTTTGCATACAAGTACACACACGCGTCCCTCGCACAAAGGGCTGAAAAAAGGGTCTCCCGCTGTGTCGGGGAGGCAGCCTTTTACGCCTTTTTATCTCGCAGCTCGCTCTCGATTCGCCGCGGTTATTGGCTTATTCGCAATAGAAGAAAATCCCCGGCAGCGTGGCTAATTTACAAAATCGAGTGTCACGTCTTTATCGACTTCTTATCTGTCGTTCTCTGTCTCGCTCTACTCGTCGCGACGCGCGCGCCGGAGCGTGTTTATGTGCGCTCTGTTTTTTATTTCCTTTTTTTCTCGCAGCGCACTCGCACTGCCTCGACGGTTTCGCTCGTAAAACTCGAAGAGAAGGGTTCCTAAATAAGGAGCGCGTCATTCGATTCCCGCGCGCATATTTCTCGTATATATGAGTGCACGGCATTGTGAAAAACTTCGGCCTTATTAGAACGCTATCTGATAGATATGATTTTTTTGTTTTTATTGCGCGCTCGTGCTTCCTGATAAGCTAGACACACAGCCTTGAAAATATCTCGTTGAATTGAATTTATTATTCTACTTGACTATGAAGGAATCTATTATTCGAAACTCTTATCAGGCAATTTCATGTAGAATCGAAATTAACACAATAACAAAGACTATCGGGGAAGGAAAGCCCACGGCATAAATCAAGCACGTACCGCGAAGGAGTTGCAGAGCGCGTCTCTTGGGCTACGGGATTAAGGAGTCGTAAGAATGAAAAACGCGCCTGTTTCCTACTGTTTTAAAGCATAAGCGGATATATTTAATGCTCCGTTCGCGAAATGGTAATTTGGCGCGAGCGCGTTAATTGCCGAGAGGCCATATCTCTCGATTTCGGTATGCTCAGTTCTACATCTTGCGCCCGTTAAAGTTAGCGTTTACGAGAGAAGAGGAGCGCTCGGCTGAGCGAATTTATAGATATACGGGAGCGAGCTCAGGCCTTTCTGGTGTATACCGGGTAAGGATTAAAATCGTTAATTGTTATATCCGTGGAAGATTTGCGTTTGTAATTACCCCTGCGTGCTCGAGATATATATTGGGAATTAAAAACTTTTTAACGGGGTACTTGTCTTTGTTGTTGTCATCGTCTCGGCTTTGTTTTACTGCATATTGAGTTAGGAGGCGGCTCGGGAGGCGGCGTGGTCGGTATTATTCAATGTAATTATAATACAATGAAATAATTTTTCAAATCGTAAACATAAATAAGATAACAAATCAATTCCTTTTCTATTTTTGTTCCGAACGGTTCTGAATGCCAGCAAACTTAAAGATTAAGACCGAAAATGAAACCAACGCGCATTCACTATAGAGCACAAGTGCACGCAAGTGACTTTCAAACGAGAGATCTTCATTAAAAGCGCTACGCTGCATAATATGGAGTCACGCCTCGGGGGATGATTTCGACTTTAGCCACCCTCGTCATTCTTCAGCACGTATGCGCGTATTCAGAGCTACTCGCGCGAATGCGTATAATAAGCACTGATACAATTGCAGTGGATGACTCGGACTATTTTCCCTCTATGAACTTGCTTATTCTTGCTCTTAAATCGTAAGTCGAATTCGCTGGTAAATCGAGCACTTTATTTGCGTGCCCAAGGACTCTGTTACATCTTGTATTAAGTCATTTTCAATTTATTTTATTTTTGCGCCTACAACATTAAGCTGCGTAGTAATTTAAGATGGCTTGGTACGTTTAACAAAAGCGGTCAAACAGAAGCCGAGTATTTCAGCAATTAAATTATGTCCGAAATACAAAGAAACGGAAGAAGTCCGCGAAATACCCAACACGCCCTCTTTCTCCGAGTTCGTTTCATTCGCGTCATTCTTGTCGGAGTACAAAAAAAGGTCCGGTCAATTCGCATGTTCTTTCATATTCTTCGAAGCCTTACTATGCCTACGTCCGAGGGGCCAGTATATTTTACGTTTTGCGAAGCCTGCGAACGTCCACGTATTCAATGGAAAACTCATGGACGGAGAATTTCAACTGACTTGTTTATGATTATTATGGCCAGATATTACGTTACTCTCTCGTCATTGTGATTATTTAATCACTTATTAACTTTGCAAGTGCATTTATTATTAATACATACAACGAGCGAAATTCGATTTTTAATACTGCATGTTCGACGATTCTACTTTTGATTGAAATGCATCCGAAATCGCATCAGAGTACTGGAGCCTCAGGAAAGCGCGTACGTGACGACGATAGCAAAAAGGGAAAAGCGAGATTGCAATAAAGCTTTGCTCTCGCGAGAGTGCCGAAAAATCGAGCCGATCGTGGAAATATAAAGGACTCCGTAAAAAAAGACGCGGGCATCCGTGAAAATATCGAGCAAATTGCAGAAAGGGTGAGAGAGACAGGGAGAGAAAGAAATCGAAGGGCTCGCGACGCGGGTGGCGTGGCTTCTGATCGAATCGCAAAAATGCTGCTGAGTGCAGCGTAAAAACGAAGAGAGAGCGAGAGAGAGAGGGAGAGAGAGAGAGAGAGAGAGAGAGAGAGAGAGAGAGAGAGAGAGAGAGAGAGAGAGAGAGAGAGAGAAACTCATATAATCCACTTATGTCGAAAACTGCATTCGACTGCACGTAACTCGTTGTAATACGCATCGGTGCACCAGATGCGACGGGTCGCCGGGGTCACGAAGCCGTGATGCACTTCTGTGCAGAAAATTCAGCTTTTTGTAAAGATGCACAATGCAGTTTTGTCGGTACAGTCCATTGTGAAACGTTCAACGTTTTTTGTTGTTATTTGCTGTAATTCACTGAAATTATTATTAAATACCCATGATGCAGAGGCAGAGTAAATATTTGTTTGTATATGTGTAATTATTGCGCAAACTGTCATTTATATCCTTATGTTCAGCTACATCTAATTAGAACTTTAAGTACGCTTTATTCGGGTCTCAAAAGAAACTTGAGACGTGTTTCATTTCACCTACTTGTTAATAAAATAAAAGCCATAGCAATTTTGAAATTCAGAACCTTTTTATTATCAGATTTTCAAAACAGCGAATATAACGTCCTTTCGAAAGACAGCTGCAAGTACAGCAAAATTTGAAAAAAAATTTCGCCGAGCTCTCGGCATATTTTTAACCGCGACTGTACATCTTGTGCATCGTTAAGTCACGGGCAAAAGAGTTGAGCCGCAAATGCATCTCCCGGGTCTGAGGTGTGGGCGCGAAAGGGCTCGTGGGGGGTCTTCGCTTTCGTCGTCTCTGGCACTGTTTCTCTGGCTGTACGTTCCACATGTGTTGCGTCATGTGCCAATGCAGAGTCGGGATTCCCCCGTTGTAAGCCTAGTTTTGCGCTGCTGGAATTCTTCCCGTTTTGTTTTAGGCTCGGCTTCCTTTTGTACCTTTATGCACTTGACTGTCGAGGGGGAGAAGCAACCTTTTGTCACTCGGGGAAATTAAATTTTATGCAGTGCGGGTGCAACTCACTTGCATTGCCCTTTATGAATCGTTTTGTTATTACACTGCAGAGGGATCGTTTGTCTCGTTAAACTTAGCCCTGCTCGAAATTTTTGCATTAAACACGAGTGAACGACTCGTATTAAATACAGAATTCGCGTGAACAATCGATTTGCAAGAAGATTCATCGTGGCAGATGAGTTCTTTCAACAAACTTCTCTTGCATAAATCGACTCCAAACTTTCGAAACATTTCGCAGTATCAATATGTCGTGTCAGTCGAGCTGTTCCGGAATGCCTCCAGCTGTCACGTCGTCGCACGCACACGTATCTATACACGGAGAGCGTATCTCGTCACGCGCAACCTGCAGCGAAAATAGCGGGCGGGCGGATATCAAACCGAAATTTCCTGAAGATCATCTAAGCCCGAGTTGTATTTACCCGCCGCGCGATTCTAATTTCACATTCAAACAGCGAGCTACCAGTCGTGAGCTTTTTCCCGCTAGGTATATATACATGGCAGCAAAATTTTTATCGCGAGGCTGCACGAGAAATTGACAGCCGTCGCTCATATCCGTTCCGAGTCGTGAGCGTAAAAAAGTGTATATCTGTCTCTCCAGCCGCGTGCGCGTACACACGCGCGTGACAGAGGAATCCGGGCCTAGTATACGCCGATGTGCATTATACACGCACTATACACGAGGTCATCGATCGATCACGGGCTTGCCGGCGTGTGGATATTGGGATTCCCGAATAGTACAACGTGCTCTGCGCTTGTCGAGATAAATGGAGTTCGAGAGAACATATATCTCTGCGAAGCATTGAAAATATAAAGAGAAATGGATGAAATGCGTTGTTTTTCGAGATGGAATTCTTTTTTTCAATAATATTGGCGATGAATAACTTTGCTTTTAAACTTTAAATTGGATGAACGAGCTCGTATTCGGAATTTCGATGAATGCGAGATTGAAATTACCCAGAGCTTCCACATTCGATGAAAAAAAAAAGAATATTAACAAATATTGACGATTGACAAAATCCCAAGTAATGGCCTCGAACACACGCGAGCACATAAAAACGTTAATCAGCAAAAATGATTGTTCGTGCAATTTCCGATTTTTCATTGCAAATAAAAGTACCACACGCAGTGCGCGAATATACGCGAGTAATTAATTCCTAATCTAAAACGAGTCGAGACCGTACATTGAATTTCGCGCGTTCTCTCCCGTGGAAATGAGCCTGCCGGGCTTGATTTATCATCGGTAATCTCGTGCCCCTGACTGCCATTAGCTGCGCAACGACGAGAGCTCCGTCATTGCGACAGATTGACCGAGCGAGAAAGCGAGAATGTGTTTTTTTTCCGCGTCCCTGCGGCAATCCAATTGAAATCCGGCTCTCTGGTCTCGCTCGGAAAATTTGTCGAAAAATCGAGTCGCTGCGCGAAAATGAAATTAGAGGAGAAAACAGGGTTAGCCCCAATGATGCAGGTGATTCGTCAGGTAGAGGGATATACAGGCCGAGGGTACGGGAAAGAGAGAGGAGGCTGTATACGCGCAGATGGAGGCCAGCGGAAAAAGCGAGGATCGCGCGGTCGGAATAGAGAGATATAAAGCGAGCCGAGAGCAACGGATGTTATAATCGAGGGACTCGATGCTCGGTTTGCATGAACGGGGAGCAAGAGAGAGGGCGAATTTTTTGGTTTTAAATTTCGGGCCAAATTGGTCTCGCGGAATTACCCTCAATTACGAGGCTCGCGTAGTCCTACACCCTAAAACTCGTCGACTGTGTTTGTGCTTCTTTGCTTCGCTGGCTACGCGTGCACGATTGATGGGCTACGCGAGCCGAAAAATAATGTTAGCCCACGGACGGTTCACCGGGCTGTAGAAATCATTTTTAATGAAATATTAAATGTTATAGATGCTCGTCTTCGTTGAATTACACTGATTTAGAAAATTTATGAGCTGACGAGTCAATTTCCAACGAGCGTTTTCTTTTGCGACACGTACTCGTCAAAATATTGTCCTTCGTCGATCGCATCCCATTGTTTAGCTGAGCCCCTTCGATCTTCAAAACAAATATCTCCCAATGCCGAATTCTATGCCTTGGCATTAATAACTCGCTCGCATAACCGTCAATCGTCCGGGCGCGCGGAAACTCGCGGAGAACAAAGGATGGAGGGAAGGGGGACGTCGAACCCGCCCGAGGAATAGCGGCAACGCGTCACTCGAAAATTTAGACTAATCGCGAATCTAATGGAACGGCCGATCATCGCCGGCTCTGGAGACCGGACAATAGAGGCGCAGAAACGGCGGCGCCCGAGGCCTATTTGTATCGAAGATAGCGAGTCGACCCCGCTACCACTGCAGCCTGCAGAAACGACACCATTCGCCCGAGATATACAGGCGGACTGGACTGCACTTCCTCGGTGCATCAATTGTCATTAAGCTGCATGATTATTGGGGAGCGACGGAGAGCTAGAGAGAGAGGGAGCATCTGTCTCGTCGTTCAATCGACACGAGTTTCTGCTCCGCTCTGTACTCCCCGTTTCATTATCTCGGACGTTACGGCTGCCAGTGTACTGTACCAATTCCGATGTATTTCGGCTTTCCCTCCCCTATATTATGCTGGCATCCTGTAGATCTGATGCAGACGCGATTGAAGTCGTTAGCTTTAGCTTTGTAGATTACAATTATTTCCATGGAGTTATTCCGATCGAGATGAGCTCTTGACGGAAAACACATTTCACGCTACTTAACGACATGGCGCGCACGTCTTTTGTACAGTCTAAATTGCATTAGATGCGCGATTTGCGCACAGGACAAAATTAGGCGTGTTGGGATTCCAATCTGCTCTCTGATGAAAATATCTATTTCCGTCGCTACGAATGCAAACTATAAAAATCTCCTTCATTAAATAACCGTCGGGCGAATAAGGTAGGACGTTTCTTCCTGTAAAATTTGATAATATCATATCCCCGCGGGGCTCACATGATATGCCTCTGTCGCGCACATAATACATATCTCCCGTCCCGCACTGACGATTATTGCAGCGGCGAGGACACATTATAAAATGAGAGAAAGGGGAGGATGCAGGCAGCACTGCTGCAGAATGGGCCGTACTCGCGTATATAATGATCGATGCTCGATACTCATTGAGAATTTCGTTAATGGCGGCCTGGGCGGGCGCATTGTAGCCCGAGCTCGTGCCATGAGATATTCCCCATGTCGTTCCGTGAATAGCGCACGAGAGAGCGAATATGCACCAGTGCTGCAAGCGCTCGCGAGCGAGAAAGACAGGAGGGAGAAGAGAGCGAGAGCTGGATACCCCTCGGCATTTCGCTAACGAGGTATTTCGTCCGTCATGGTTAGTGATTAACGAAAAGCGTGCTGCTGTATCCCGATTTCTCTCGGAATCCGATCACCTATTGCCCGAGCTCGGAAAATTAACGAAAAAGCTCCGCGGCCGTATACGCGTTCGTACAGCGAATCTGCATTGTTACTCTAGCAGTTTTGTTGCTCGTCCTTTATGCGGCCAGGCCTTTCATGCAGCCTCGATTTGCGGCTATTTGTATTTTGCCCGGAAAATGGAAAACGGATTTTTCGTCAAACGAACTGCTCATTCCACCTGAGTTGTGTATTAAACGCCAAGCAGAGTAGAATACATTTTTATCATGCATACTTCGGTATTTCATGAACAAACATTATACCGTGCTGCTTTCAAATTAGTGAGTAAACGTACGTTTCCATTTGTTTTATCACGATTGTCGCAATTTTTATGATGAAAAATTGCTTGGATTTTTTTATCCTTTTTTCGCGAATAAATAGCGGTATTTACTTTTATTTTACGTTGAAATGTAATAACGTTGCCATATGATATTTGTCAAAGCGTTATTATTATCGAAGGAGAAAGAAACATTTGACGTCTGCATCCTCGTCTTTGCCCGCGCTAAACCAAAAGTTTATCGAGCATCAAAAGCGCAGTTCGCCCATAAATGTTGTTCTAAATAATTAAAAAGTAGAAGAAACACATTCTCATAAAGCTGAAATGTCCAAAAAATACTATCCGGAGCCGAGAGCTAGCCAGACACTCGTAAAGAGAGCCAACGAAGGGTGGCCAATCGCTTTTCTGCTCGATGATTATTTCGTCCAGGCTCGCGCTGCTTTCGTCCACTCATACACACATAAGCCCTGATTAAGTTGATGTACGTATACGTATACGTATACGAGGACACACAAGGACACCTGTAAACGCAATACGTCACACTCCACCCCCGTGGTAATTAGGTCCCGGGCGCACTTTGGGACACACCTGCCGGTCATTCCATTTCCTTGAAATGTCTGAACGGGAAAACTGCTGCGACGTTCCCCTGGGATGACATTAAAAGAGAAAACGAAGCTAGAGCTGAGAGAATGGAACAAAGGCAAAAAATATAATAAAGATTATGATATGGAGTCGGACGCGAAAGAGGAAAACGCGAGGGTATATGAGAAAAGAAAATGAAGAAGTTTACGAGAAAGCGAAATTAAAATATGGCGGGGAAAAACGTAGGAGTCGGTGCGAGTATGACTGAAGCTACATTATGGAAGAGGGCATACCGGATGAGAAGATAAGGAATTTAAGGATAACGCGCTGCAGATGAGACGAAAAATAATTAGAAGAGGCAGGGAAAAAAGTAGCAAGTTCCTAACGCGGAACAGGAATGTTTCAAGATTAAATGGACCTAGTCGGATTAATAAGCCGCGTAACAGATTGCAAACATCGGTGGAGATGAAGAAATTAGAGGAGCTTGAAAGAACGGAATGAGCGAAGAGTCCACATGACTCAGGGAAAAATGATACCCAGCCTTTGAAGGAGGAAGAAAAAGAGAGTGTCTTAATGGATAAAAGAGAATAAGAAATGATCCAAGCATAATTTTCTCGCTTTTGTGGATGAATCAACCCGCGTCGAAGCGTCCATAATAAATTCATCGGGCGAAATTGCCTTCCAGCGGTTGCTAGTCCGTCGACCTCAAAGACTTTCTGCTAAATGCATGCCACCGTCATCCAAGGGAGTGATACGCACGTGGCGTAATTCGCGCGACGCAAGTCATCGGGATGATCCCTCGAGATCTGTTTCGTCATTCACCGTATAGGCAAACGTTGATGTCAACTGGGGCTGGAAACGGCAGCGTGAATCGAAGTTATGCGCATCAGGATAGATGCTAAGCAGGTAGATGAAAAGGTCTCTCGTATATGCATTATCGACCCCTAGTGTGCACTTGAAGACAGTCTCGACGAGGGTTATTAGGCTACTGGGAGTGAGTTTGAGGTTAGGCGCGGATGTGGCTCTCTGTAAACTGGGGTAGGACACACAATGAGCTTTGATCGATGGTGAGCAAGTGAGAGGGAGAGAGATAGATAGATGACGATGACGAGTACGGGGATAATACCCGACTTTTTTTCTTGCGCTAACCTGAGCATTGACATATAAGATTGATCTTTTCTTACTCTCGTTTAAAAGTCTTTGGGTGCTGTATTGTAGAGATGAATCTTTCATGCGATGGATAATTAGATTAACTGTCGCGGGTTTAAAAACTTTTTAAATTAATGAGTATCTTATGCACAAGAGCCCTGAATCTGGTTTAAGCTTTATTTACATATTGTTGTGAAAGGTTGAAAGATTATTCGAAATAGATCAGGTAATTTGATGGCTATTAATTGAGATTACTGTCATAAATTTATAAAAAGGTATTCATGCAAAATTAATATTGATACCGAATAAAACAAGTTAAGGAGTGATTAAAGGTCCGTTAAAGTCATAGGTAAGCACCGATGTCTAATTATTTAAATATATATACCGCTTAACAAATTTTATCCTAAAAGTAATAACTTTACAATAAATTACCCCCTAATGCTTTTATTTTCGATTGCCTCATCCTAAAAAATATCTGTTAGATATCTACGAAAATTTATTGATCTGTCCGTGGCATTTGCGAATCCCCCACGCAGTGCAAGCGTCAGTTTTATGTGCGTACCCTCGGGACACGATAAGGCAAAATATAAGAAAATTGTGCGAGTCGCGTTATGAGTCTGGATTTTTATATCAAAAGATCGTATCGTATGACAGTGCCAGGGAAAGAAAATAAAAGAAAGGTATGTAAAATCACTAGGGCGAAAAATGAAATTAAAATAAGAAGTGAGGTCTTATAGCAGTTATGCTTTTGATAAGAATTGGCTATATTGCAATACTTATCGAGATTACTTTTTTCACGATTAACGAAACTCTAATCATGCATTTGTTCGTATGTGCGCGTCGAAATGTGAAATAAAATATTAAAAATGATTTTGATAATTTAAAGACAAGACATTTAGCATAACATACTAGCATATTTAGAACTCAATATAGGTGATAGCTTATCAAATAAATTTTTAAAGTTTAAAGAAATTTGTATAATTAGTAAAAAATAGAATATTGTAGTAAATATTGTTCGTTTGGCTTAAAACAGCCTATAAACCGTCAAACGAATAGAAGGCAGCGTGGCCGAGCGGTCTAAGGCGCTGGTTTTAGGCACCAGTCCGAAAGGGCGTGGGTTCGAATCCCACCGCTGTCAAATTTTTTGCTTACCGCAAAGGCGTTTATAAAATAGTTAGATCTTCAATACACGATAAAAAAATATTTTGGAAATAAGATTACCGTAAATAATCAGTTTTAGTTAAAAAAAAATAGTAATAATAATAAATAGAAAAATTAATTTGATTTGCTTTATTGCGTGATCTTTTTTTCTTTATAGATTTATCCTAAAGATTTTTTTAAATTTACTAATAAGTTTTTAGATAATTTTTTGTTGAAACAGTTCGGTAATATTTTTGAGAGTACTTTTTTATATACCGTATAAGACTTTTCACTTCACCGCAAATCGTCAACGTTGTTGGTTAGAACATTATTTGTGGGAATTAAATGTTTTTAAGAGATTTTTAATTATTTGTTTTTCTGAGTGATATATTTTTTTAATTTTGTTAAATGATTTTCAAATTATAATCCAATTTTCTTCATTCAACATAATATTTATCTAAATAAAGCATGAAACCATTGAAATATCCCAGCTTTTCTTTATCTTACTCCCATCCGTCTAGTATCTATTTAGTTATGTAACTTCTCTTAGGTCTTATTTGAAGCATTTGTGAACCTCTACAAGTTACCGTTAGCTCATTGGGAGTTTTCATTAATGAATATTTAGGAATATAGAAGCAAAAGGAAGGTCTCACCGAGATTTGAACTCGGATCGCTGGATTCAGAGTCCAGAGTGCTGACCATTACACCATGAGACCTGCTTGGCAGGTAGCTTTTGTAGAACATTGATCTGCTACTACCCTACTACGAGCCAATTCGCTCAGTACGCAAGCATTTCTGCGCATGCTTGCGAAACAGTTGCGCTGACGCACATGCACAGAAGTAGATTGCTCATGCTTGGCGATCTCTTCATTTAAAATTTGTATGCTGGTAGTTATATAATAAAAAGTCGCTTTGGGCATTTATTTATTTAAATATTGTATTGATTAGAATTCTATTTATGTAAAAGTTTTGACTCTGTGTTTTAAACTTAAAGAATACCAGATCTATTGATTATTTTTCTTAGCTTAAGAAAAGATATTTGGTAGATATTTGTAGGCTTATTGGCATCATATAGATAAACCAAAATTTTTTTAAACTAAAGTAAAAGTCTTAATTTGTCTGCATGGTGTCGTTATAAAGTGTAAATATCTATTTTTGTTCTCATTAATATTATTTGGCTACTCACATTTTATAAAAATTACTTTTTCAAGAGTCTGGAACATTTTATTTTTTATAGTTTGAATCACATCCACCAAACATTTTTTTCCTTCATAAACAAATAATTATAGCAAGAAACTTTCAACGTTTAAAAATGACTTTAGTGGTCAATAGTTCTCTTTTACAATACTAAAAAAAAGATTTGTGAAATTACTATACTTTAAAAGTATTAATATCGCCACACAAAACTGTATTTTTACGATATTGAGAATAACCAATTTACAAAATGCGTAGTAATTTTACTACTCTTAGAGTTGGTCTTGTTATTAACTATCTCAAAGTAGTAATTTTACAATTTTTTTACAGTGAAGAGCATGCATGCTTAGCTTGATTTGCTCGTCGTCCAAGATGAATTCATTTCTATCTTTGATTACATAAATTTCCACTTATACTTGATGCAAAAAATTGGAGATGCCGGGGATCGAACCCGGGGCCTTTCACATGCAAAGCGAACGCTCTACCACTGAGCTACATCCCCTCTATATATAGATTGCTGGCGCTCTAAATCCGGAAATAAAAAACACGATCAGAATATAATCTTATCTTTTACGCTAAAATTATTAATTTTTTTTATATTTCTAATTGAAGACTTCTTATGAATGCAGTCTGTTTAAATGCATTGAAAATACGTCCTGTTATATCGTTAGTAATCATCATTGATTATCTCATTAATAATACAACATTCAATAGTCAATATCAAACATTATAAAAAATATACTTGTAAATGAAATCTTATTTTTTACACTTTCTAAACCTTTAATTTTAGACCAGTAAATTTGTAAAAATCATCCCGAGTAGAAATGGAATTCAGGCAGCTATAAGGCCCTTATAAGGCTGCCTGAGAAACTATAAGGGCCTCATTAGGCTGCCTGCTAAGGGCCCTATAAGGCACGTCACGGGGTTAGCTTCAGGGAACTGTAAGGGCCTTAATTGCCTGAATCGCCTGAATCATTATAGTGTTCTATCACTTGGTGTCTAGTTAAAAAGAAGTAGTAGGAATGTAAATGTAGTTAACAATCTAAACATGCTCAAGGCCAGGCCATTATTTAAATCAGATTAAGCTTGATGGAGCGAAATCATTGCAACTATAAAACAGCTTATACCTTCTTGTGTATAGTGTAACATTAATATAGGGTGCTTATACCATGCATAAATATTTTATTGCATTTTCTAGTCATGTAATCAACTTTTGAGAATTAAATTTGTTGAAAATTTCTTAAAAATACCTCTTTAATTCCCAGTACAGCGATAATGGCTTCTCAGAAAGCGCGGGGATGTAGCTCAGTGGTAGAGCGTTCGCTTTGCATGTGAAAGGTCCCGGGTTCGATCCCCGGCATCTCCAATTTTTTTTGTTCACCAGGAAAGTTCTAAAATACCATTTAGGCATCGGTTGAATACTATTGCGAAAAAAATCAATTATATGCTCGGTTTGTGCACTTCCTATAATTCAAACTAATTAAAAATGAGTAGCATTATAAATTGTGTCATCGTATTATTATTTTTAATGCTTTACTCTGAAAGCATCCTTGATGGTAAAAAAGTAGCTGATTGGCGGCGAAATTAGCTTTCACATATATAAATAAACATAAATATTAGAATTTTTACGCCATTATTGAGCTAGAAAAGAAGGAAAAATTGTTTCTATCTGACTGAAAAATCTTATTTCGTTAGCAAGCACATTTGTTACTCGCCAATTTAAAAAAGCTGGAGGCGTGAAAAATCATGAGTGCCTTCAACGCGCAAGTGGGAAAATTACGAGGGGAAAAAAGAGAAAGAGGGAGAGGCGCTGATGGGATGCAGATGAAGCCGGCGGAGTGAGATTGAATGGTAATAGTCTTCGATTCGTCATATGCAAAAGTTGCCCGTGAAAATATATATTCAAAGCCTATCTATCTCTTTCCTTCTCTGTCTGTTTATCGCTGACGCGCAAAAAGATGCTATCATTTGCAAATGCCGTCCTCGCTTCTGTCGTCGGCGACAAGATTACTTGAATACGTGTACACGCAGACACGAGCGTGAGTACGTGTGCTGGTATCTAGGCGCTTGTTTCGTACTTCGCAAGAGTTATACACTGCGCACGTCAAATATACCGAGAAGACTTTTTTTGTCTAGCGAACCCGCAATATTTCGGCGTATTAATCTTGTTGCCACACAATGCAAGGGACTCGTATAATATACCGTTGTGCGATCTTATGTATACGGAGCTTCGATGATACGACTACGCCGGCAGTGTCCACGTCGAACATTTATTCGATCATTCATGATAAAGCAACCGTGACGTGATGAAATAATGATAAAGCATGAGCAATAATAATCGGGATTACGCAGATCCCTTTCTTTTTTTCGTAGAAATAATATTTCAGATGTGCACTGGATAAGGGTTCCTTAAATTTGCCTTGATTCGGTAATTTTTCTCAAATCCTTATATGCGCATATATGAAGTGTCTTTGTTTGAAAATATATTGCTATCGGCATATCGCATCAAAATGAATTACTTTATCCTGACGTTGACTGATAAAAACCTATTTCTTTTTTGTCGATAAAAATGATCAAAATTGTTCATAATTGCACAGCAATATAATAAAGAAAAATTATTGCAAATAATAATAAATAATTGAATAAACGTAGATATTCAAATGAGAAAATCTCGAGCAAAATCACGTCGGCCACGTGATTTGCTTTTCCTATTTTCTCGCATATTATTGCTCGGGGGATATAGACGAGTGGCTGCTGCCACCGTCTGCCTCGACGCAGCGCTGCAGCCGCGCAGACACTAAAACTGCCGGAGATTTATGTAGAAAATCGTAAATTCGTCTCGCGCCTCGAAATCTAATAGAGTCGCGGGTGTCAGCGCTGAAGCTGCGGTATTCGGCAGTGGCGCGTGATTCAAGAGCCGGCAAGAAAGACAGGCCGTATAATAAAGAGGCATGCGAAAAAGGATGAGACGGCGCGAGTGCGAAAAAACATGTCCTCTCTTCTCCCCTGTCAGTCGAGCGTTATAATATTCTGTCCAGCTAAGAACGAAAGAGACTTTATTTCGTCGGACTCTCGCCCGAGAGGCGAAAGTACGTGTAAGCGATATAAAAATCTGGGACATATATCGAGTTCTGACCAGAGGATCCAGGAGAAGGAGGGTCAGCAGTGGAGCGTGTGACCATTTTCTACGCGCCGATGTCGTGTCCTCGCGTACGGCATGAGAATTTTATTTACGAATATATTTCAAGATTGCGAGCGCTCGATTCTTATTTGCACTCCCGCACGTGCACTGGACGAGTTATATGGCGCGTACGGAATTTTCAAGCTCTCAAAGGAAGCCGACTCTGCGACGATCTTGCGTCGCTACGCTATATATATTTCGCGCTTCTTCGACAACGAAATGCTTCGAGAGCTTCTTTTCGAAGTAAACTCTCTTGAGAGAGTTATTTTAATGAAGTTGACTCACGAAATTGTTTGATGCGAATTCCTCGAGTTTTAGGCTGTGTGTTCCTGATTTAATTTCTTTGAAGGAGGAGACTTGGTACAAGAATCTCGCGAATCTAAAGAAATTTATAAATTTTTAATCAAATCGATTGATAAAAAAAATCTCGGTCTCAAGCAATTTTAACTTTAAAGAACTATCGCTTTCAACCAAAGAAAAATGTACCTCCAGTTCATACTAAAAATTATTACGTATACCTTCGTCGCAGAGAGCCCAATTACGGGTTATTTAATCAGCACTTAAGCGCGTCGTCGGTCCCGACCCTGCGTCGAGAGTCGTGATTAAAAAAGCCGATCAATTATTAACGCGGGGATCGCTGGCTTAATAAGTCCAAGCCGAAATCCTTGGAAAAATGTTTTCTTTTTCCTCCTGTTGACAATATAAGCGCGGGGATCGAGCATAAGCATAATTACCGCTGGGAAGGAAATATTCTTTGTGCAGCCGGCGTGGAGTATGCGTCGTCGTCGTCGGGAGAACGAGTGGAAAGAAAAGAACGGAGCCGGGAAGATCGGCCGCGTGAAAGGTCGGCTCCAGGACAGCTTTTCTTTTCCGGTCCTCCCAGCAATCGTAAATGTTTAATATCGTGATTAAAGGCACAGCGTTGACGCCTCGTTATTATTTCAGTCTGAGGGCGATCTCTTCTAGCTCTCTCCCCTGCTACGTTCCTTCGCGTTTCTTTTCTTTTCGATTCTTCAACTTGTTCATTCTAGATCTCGTGCTGGAACCGAATCTTCCCCGAAAATCAGCCTTTTCGCATGCGCCCGCTAGCCAAAATATTGTGTGTATACAGGGTCGGTGACAAAAGACGCGACGAGAAGAAAGGCGGCAGCGGATGTCACAGCGGGTAGAATTTTCACAAACGGCTGCGAACTTACACTCCCGTCTGCGGGTCTCGAGCCATTGTCTCATGGCCGCTTCCATCCGATGGATTTCTGGGCGTTGTCTTCAATTCCGCTGCTGCACTTTTGGCCGCGAAAAATCGCGCGTGCATCACTCCTAGAGCGCGAGGGACGCGCGGCATTGTATCGTCGAAAAAACTGCGCTTCGCGAGCGAAAGGCCCTGAGGGGAACGAGAGAATAAAGAATGAGAGCGAAGGCAGAGGCACCGGGTCGAGATTTTGTTTACGATCATTTGTTTAACGAGGAAATCGGGAGAACAAAAACGCGAGAGAGAGGAGCAGTAGCTATGGTGGTGGCAGAGTCGAGAGAAGAGGAGCGTTAGTCAAAGGAGGCAATTTTTTAAAAATTCCGCTGGAGTCGAGCGCAGAGGACGAGGAAAGGGTTGCTCTTGCGCATTACTTTAGCAGAGTGAGCGAGTTCGTTATTAAGAGGGCTTTCTTTTTTATTCGCGAAACAATAAACGAACTCTCCGATGGTGTTTGAGAGACTTGAAATTTTCAAGACAATAGTGAAAACACGAGTGTGAAATCACGTTTGCAGCTGTTACGTATTATACTATAGGCGCATTAATCACAAGAATAGCACAGGCTATGGCACAAGAGCAACCTGTTATCCAACCGAAGGGCGCAAAACAAATAAGCAGCTTTGATCGATCACTCCGCGCTCCCTTGTTATCTTTTCCAAAAAGCCGAGAAAAAAAAATACATTTCCGTAATAAGCGTAATAACCCCCCGTTAGAGCAATAAAGAAATTCCCGGCGTCAGAGCAAACATCGAGCTGCACTTGACCCGCTCTCTCCTTCGTGAGCTAACGAGAAATCGCCCCTGTGTCTATTCTATCAATCAGGCTTCCTTTTTATTATTTATCCCCTGTATTGCAACACAGCACCGCCGCACCTCGGAATAATCCGTCGAGCATTAGAGCCGGCTGTATAAGCGCCGACGAGTCTGACTCTGGCACGTAGCGAAAAAGGGCGGACAGATATCCGTGAAATGGGGCCATTTTTCCGTCTGTTGACACTGCAGCGAGCAGGCAAGATCTGACGACATTATATCGATACGCGACACGCGAGGTCGCCGGACAACGAATCTCTACTCTTATGTGTACGCGACTAGCTCCTCTCCGTTTGTTTCGCCTCTCCGGCTACTATTTGTCATCCATTGTCTGACAACGACGTAGTGCGCTGTATACGTTTGCTCGCTCTATCTCTCGAGGTATCCGCCGCGAGGCAGCGGCGACGGCTCCCAAATCGTTATTTATGATTTCGCGAGCTGCTGATTAATTTCCCGGCGAGTCTGTCGGATTTTTAAAACGATTCTTTCTCGATAGCGTGCGTTATCGCTCTATACTATCAGAGGAAGCTAATGCAAGTTGAAGTCAAGGGATTCGCCGATACGAACGTGTGCAAACAATTGGGTATCCTTTTCGTTGTAGCTCACTTGGTAAAAATTGTACATGTTCTACCTTCGAAAAGTTGCGCGCTCTGAGATTATTCATTGTATGCTAATTCCGTCACTCCAAGACAGCTCCGACTACCCGAAAACAGCTTCTAATTCTCTTTCCCTTTTCGCGGGCGCGCGTGCAAACTTTCGCCTTTTTCGCTCCTCCTTACAAATCTCCGTGGCTGACAGTCGCAAATCTCTCACCCCACCTAGCGAGCTGAATCGAGGGCGACTTCGGGGTGCGAATTTGCCCGGTAACTCGATATACCTCCGTTCCGCGTAACTGCGGAAAACGCGGCTCTCCTTGCGCGGGGCTTGAAGCGATTTCCATGCCACCTCGGACGCGCGCTTTATACCCCGGGAAAATCGCATTTGCGGCTGCGACTCACGACGTAGCGCCGTAAAATCGCGTTACGCTCGGCGCCACTTGAGAATATTAAATTCTCCGGCTTTGTGCCTTTCTTTCTCCGTCTATATCTTCACGGCGTATATAGGTGTAGCTATCGCTTAGAGCGAAATGCAATTTGGATCGGGAGAGAGGTGTAGTACAAGGGCTGAGCAACGATCGGGGATTGCGATCTGTAAGCTGCCGCGACTTTTGGAGAGGTGAGAAGTTGCGCGAAAAGACCTTTACACGTATTAAGGGCGTGTAATTGCTTTTAGAATATCGGGGTATTTTCACATCAGAGGGTTCAGCGAAACTAATAGACCTACTTTTAAAGATCTCGGTATCATAAACAGGTTTTTGATATAGTAGTGTACACAATACCCTAATTGCTCCCCACAATGTAAGAATCCAAATCAAGTGTTAAACCAAACGTAACCGGCGCAAAATCAAAACTACAAAAAGAACGCAATCGGTAAAGAAAAAGCGTGAAACCCCATTCTATCAGCGAGCAGTAATTTAATAAACGCAAATCCCCTAATAGAAAGAAAATCGAGTGGCCTTTTGTCCGTCTCTCCTTGAGCGTAAATCTTTGCAGGGCTGCTCGCACGTATCGCGTGTCTCTTTCTCGCACCCCAATGCGACCCTTGCTGTATACATATAGGTACCGACATACACATCCAAACGGAAGAAACGAGAGCACACGAGCTCCAAATCGCCCCTCGATTCTTGCACAGTGCGTCTGTTTCTCTCTCGATGCCTATTGTCGCCTCCCTCGCTCTATACAGTGCGTAATGTGTAAAACACACGTATAAATACACGTATAGACACACGCGCGCGTCATTTCGACTCCCAGAAGTACAGCGTGCGATTCGAGTTTCCCTCGCCTCCTGACGACCTCGTCATACTTGCTTGTCCTGTGTATAGGTATATATAAACACGTTGACGAACTGTCGCTCGGGCAGTGATGCGGCGGAGAGACAGTCATTACACGCGGAGCCAACTCGACCTCGCGCGTCGCGGTAACGTGAGAATGACAACAGATGCGTCGGAATGAAATTATACTGGGGCCGCTCTTTTTCGTTGAAATTGTTGTGACGGGCGTTGCAAACCCTCGCTCCCGAAGGTGCACACATCACTCTATACACTTTGGGAAGATCTTCTCACTTTTGAGTCACGACCCGACACCTTCTTCTCGTATCCCTTTTATTTTTCAAGCCGGAGGTCTTTTGGGAAAAGGGCTTCCCTTTCTCTCTCACTCGCCTTCATTTTCTCGTGTAGTGAGAGAGAGAGAGGCTCGTTGACGCAATCCCATTATTGCCGGGCTATCGCCTTTTCTTCTCTCTCTACTCGCGATTGTCGCGAAACAATTGGCGTGAACTGCGAGTACACAGAGCGACAGCTTAGGATCGAGAGGGTGCGAAGCGAACGCTCGGTTTTTTGACCGGTCGCAGATGGTGAGCGCGTCAAGAGTCGAAGAAGTGCGAGTTTTGTCGGCTGCAATTTTACCAACGATTCGCGTCGTTGATCTCGCGAAATGCGAGCTTCGAGAGGTCTCGTATAAGCGCGGATACTTAAATGCTGCCATTGCTTCGAAGTACGAGGAATGAATAGGGGTTGTGCAAATATTGTTCAATTGTGAATATGCGTCGAGGTATTATTTCAGTGTATTCTATTCTTGTATATCCATTAACAAATAGTGAATATTTCATTCATGGATATTAGTTTATTATAAAAATTGATGCCCGGATTGGATTAGATACAGCGCATCGTCTTTTGATATATTGTTCGAATTATTACTTCTAAATTCATTGTAAATAGTTTTTTAATATTAATACGATACACGCGAACAAGAAAAAGCGATGTCTCTACCTTTGTTTCTAAAATAATAGATAAATATACCTTAGCTCTAGATTCAATTAGACATGTGTGCACGGTTGGGTTGCAGTCATACAGGGGTCAGGTCATACGCAGAATCTATTAGAAATATGGCCCCCTGATCAATCACACTGGCATATTTAGGTCGACTGTAAAGCTACTGCAAAAAGTAAGACCTGAGTGAAATTTTTTTACAGATTTTAAGTCAGTCTGATGCCTTATTGTGCGATAAATTGTAATTCAAAAACAAAAAGTTTGCTAAGTGTGGGGTTCGAACCCACGCTCCCAGACGGGAACCAGAACTTAAGTCTGGCGCCTTAGACCGCTCGGCCAACCTAGCTTCTGTTTTGCTCGCCCATAAAATTCGCATATCAGTCTAGCACCAACCCTCCACTCCATGTGGTTATTGATTTTCCCCTAAATTTACTAATAAATGGCGTTACTCCTTTGTTCAATGCACATACAGTGTGGTGCAGTAATTTGTAACGTGATTGAAATCGATAAACATTTTTAGACTGAATTTCCGTTGTTTATTCATTAATTTGAGATGGTAAAGATTTATCATTTCGAAAAACTTGTGTAATTGAATAATGTCGACTATTATTGCGCAGTCATTATGAAAAAAGCAGAAAAAATGAAGTGGATATAGGGTGTGATCTGTTTTACCGATGCGACGCGTTGGCGATCAATAAAATACAGGAGGGTAGCACACGGTATAGAAGCACCTACTTTGTCCTTTGTTGTGAAAGCGTTTCGAAACGGTGATGTTTCGTTATAACTTCTTTCAATTACTGATACAATGTATAGCTAATGATTATTTACAATTAAAAGGTTTGTAGACAGGATTAGATAGTTTGTGCTTTAAAATCATAAAAAGGACATTATTAGTAGTTCGTCTCAAAGATGTTCGTTTTCTCGTCATTTGTTTACTATAACTGTACTATAATGTCTCAGTATCTGCATGTCTGGTCATCTCGCCTGCTACTACTCGCGCCATCTATAGTACCCTGAATGTCACTTTTAAGAATGCATTGAAATACTCACCAAACATAATAAAATTTCATACGAAATAACAGTCCAACGGGTAAAATAATAAAATCAATGGTAATTTGCCTTATCGTCGCATATTTAATAATCGCCGCTCAGCTCGCTATACGCCTTTAATGCGCACTGCACACAGGCGGTCACGTGCTTCAATTACTAAATCGATAACCCACAGCAAGCTCATGGCGCGTACAATCGTGCGCACCGCTGTATAGGTGCGTTCTAACGTTTAGCGCTTTAATTTCAATAAAGCGCATATAATTAATCAGGCAGCTATGCGGCGAGATCGCCTCGCTCCGATACACCGCCGCATATCGTGCCGCGATGTAAAGCACACAATGGACCCGTAAGTGTCGTAAGCGCGAGGTTAATGACGGCGCGGGCCAAACAGCCCGTGTTTACAATCAATCAGTCTTGAATATAAGAGGCGCGATAAAGTCGGGAACAATGTCGCGCGCGCGCGCGCGCGCGCATCGAGAGCAACGCGGTGTTATTAAGTGCGTCTACGCATACCTGTGAACGCCGAGCACGTGAATGTAAAATACTCGCTTATCTAGACACGCGCGTTCGCCTTTAATATTCTGTATATGCTATGATGGTTGCGCTAGATTGAAGGGTGTTTGTATGTAGCGTTCGAGATATTTCTTCCTCATTTGCGTTCGTACGAAGTCGCTCGTTAGTATACGATCATTAAATCGAACCGTATTATGAAACCGTAAATCTTTTAATGTATAAAAATGCACAGAATCTTGAATTTCAGTTGATTTTTTTCATCCGATTAAAGTACTGACTGCGTATCTATAAATCAAACACGTAGCTTCGCAGCTAAATTACAGCGAGGCAACAATCTTAATGTCAGCCAACGCCGGGATCGAGCTCGCTCGTATTTGAACTGGATTACACGGCGGCAACGCGAGTAAGCGACGCCCCGTATAGTATCGCTTGTAATCGCGCGTCGCGCTAATTTGTGTGTCTCCGTCGGACACGCGTCTGGTATTGATACACGCGCGGCTCGAGTCATTACGGGCTACGATTTTTTCCCCCTCGTCGTAGCGATGTGTATATGCTTTATATACCGGCGTTTTTACTCTCGCGCACTTGCTCATTTGCGCGCGGCCGAGTTCAAGGGAGTTTTCGTTTGTCATTCATTGCTGCGTCGATGGCAGGCTGAATCGTGCAATAAGAAATAAGTGCCCGTAATGGCTAGTGCTGTGTGCCGGCGTATATACCTACATGCTAGAACGCGATCGCCATGCAAAGTATAATAAGCGCGGCATCGATGCAATTTCGATTTTTATTCATTCTGCTCTCGCTCTGTGTCTCCTATAGATGTTTGCAAAGGATAATTATGAATAGATTGATCTCTTGAAACACGTCATGGAAAATAATGGCTAAGTGTACTGTGTAAATTATGAATGAGATTCTTTCAGTTCGAAAGCTTATATAAAAAAATACTTCTTCTCAATAGCGATAAAAAGACACTCTCCAGGTATAGAGCAATGAAAGCGCGATTAGTCGTCAGCGGCGTTGATGCGGCGATCGCGTGTCGCGATGCAGATTCTCCTCTCGTATACTCGCTACTTCTATAACTGCATTGCGCTCGCGGCGAAAGCTACACCGCACGCAGCGATGCGATGTCGTTACGGCGCAATCCTTCACCGTCACATCGTGTGTATATAGGTATAGGTATAACTGCTCTCGAGGACGCCGAGCTTTTACCGCGAAGCATTAAGACTTTTTTTGCATTCGTCGACCGTATGTCCTTCGCAGAAGCGATTGCGTGGAGGTGATCGACAGTTATTTCTTTTCATAAAAGAAGGAAAGGATATAATGGCTGAAGATTTTCTGACTTTGAAACGTTCGACATTCATGTCAGTCAAATATCTTTTAAAACTGGAAATCGTACGTGAAATTCCCTATAATGCTTCTCGATTTTCACACTCGACTATTTTGGACCCCTCGAGATAACACTCGTCTCAGAACAAATGTCTTCGCATTAAGAGCAAAATAATTTCTCGGCGAATAACGAACGAAATGACGCGTGGTGCAATGTCCTTTTGTTAATTCCTCAAGAAAAGCTCTACTGCGTAACGAGCTTAATGGCACAAGGACGAAACTTCGGGAAAGACTATATGGAGGAACCGCGATGAATGGTTTCCGTTTCCGTCGGCACTCAGTTCGCGCGCTATAACGTCCGGGTCGAAACGTATAATTCGATCTATAATCGCCACGTCGTCGACGTCGCAAGCTGAAAAGGAACGACGACGACACCGACGACGAACTTTCTCGACTGGAGCGAGTTCATGCAGCACTGCGGGGTTATTTATGTCGCGAAAGCCGAGAAGTTCCGAGCAACTTAATTGCAGATCCCCGCTGGATGTCGATTCTATAGATTCGTAACAGTTCTATGGGAATTCGGAGCGAAAAGTTGTCTGAAGAAACGAGAAAATATTGTTTTTGTATTGAGAAATCTTTGAACGATGATTTTAGTTGAAAGTCCTCCGATCGTAAATTAAATTTTAATGTTGTGCTATAAAATTTTGTTTTCTTTGAGTTTATCGCTTGATAGCTACGAAGCTCGGCGTTGATGTTCTAAGACTCTAAGCTCTAAAGCGAGTTTTCCCGTCTTATCGCTTGCCGATTGGTGTGTATACTTTATCAGCTGCGCGCAAGAGTCTTCTTGGTTCTTAATCGACTCAGACGCGGAGGACACTTACTAAACTAAACATTACGAAACCTACGTCTGCTCGGTGCGCGCCTGTACATAAAATAGACTGTAGAAATATTTACTCTCAAGATATACAACGTCATGCGATGAAAGAGCCATGATTAAACAAATGAGCACTGTATTCACTTGGCGACAATCGTAAAAATTTAAAGCTTTCTTCTGCATCGCGTCAGATGCATCCCAGAAAAAGCATCTCTGCTTCGCTCGTCTAAAAGTCGGCGGTATGCCTCGAGAGATAAAAAAAGACCAGCGTACGCGAGAGGCTCGTGAAAAAGCAGCGAATAGTCCCGTGAGATTTCCTTACGCGGGAGGAGTCGCTGAGGTAAATAAAGCCGAGAGCGAAAGGATTTAAACCTTTGACTTTGTGGAGACCGGGAGCAGCGGGAAAAATTAGCTATTTGAAATGATCCGCGCGCGGGCGCAAGCTCGCGTTATTAGCCGCTAAGGGTCGTTTCATGTTCCGGTGGCTCATTGTTTTCCTATGCGGCTTCAGTCGCCGCCGCATCGGCTTTATGGCCGATACATCAAAGTGACGCGAGCGGGAACAAAAGTCGCGCACCCCGCGAAGAGGAGAAGTCGGCGAAAAAAAGAGAGTTACGGCCGTTGGTTCGATGCAATTGCACGTGTATTGAACGGCGCACACTCGCACAGTGCACGGGGGTTTGCGTAGTAACGCTGCGCTTTATGAACTCCTTCCTTCTTTCTTTCCCTCTCTCTGTTTACACTGCTGTGAACTTTGATGTTGTGCAGCGCATGCAGGCTGGATCGACTGACTTTTTCGATTAGTCATTTGTGCAACGAATGTGCCTTTGCTTACTCGTATTCTCGAGCCGCTTTGTCCTTTTTGGCAAACAAAATACTCGAAAAAAAGCCTTGTTTAGCGATCGTTTCGCTTCTTCGGCGTGCATATCGAGAAAAATTCGAAACAATCGGATACTGCACAGCTTCGCGACAATGTATAGCAACTGACGCAAGGAGGCGCTTTGGTTGTGCCGCGCAGTGCGTTATGCGAGACGAAACCGCGTATGTGCAGTGTTTACTGAAGCGCAAGTAAGTAACGCAACGAGCGCATTATTGTCGAGGGCGCGCATCGCGCTGAAGTACTAATCAGAGCTCGTCTTTTAAGATTATTAAAATTGTAGAGGGGGTGGCAGGGAGAAAGCTTCAAAGTCCTCAAAGGGTTAATTATCCTACGGGATGTTTATGGCTGGCTTGCCGCCCTCCCGAGGGATACGCGCGCGCGCGCCGCAAAGAAGAGAATAAACGCTCCGCGTGTTATACATATATACATCTTGGGTAGAAAGGATTGTTAGCGCGGGCATAAAGCACCACGCGCGCCCGAGAAAAGAGAGAGCGAGGAGAGGATGACGGCTGCTGCTGCAGTTCGCGCAGGATCGTAAAGGAGAGATCAGCGCCCTCGCCGAGAGAGCGTAACGAGCTAATAAGCCAGATGCATAAATGTCTTGGAGATTTTTTGCCGGCGGGCATTTGTTCCCGCTTTGGAGGAGACACTGCGCTGATCTCTTCTCGCTTTGAATTTTATCAGCAACTCGTCTGTTGCTATGGGAATATTAGGGCAAATTTTATTTACGGCTTCGAGCTGTATGCATTGAATTAGTGCGAGATTATCAAATTTAAGGGCCTTTGTAATGGGAATACTGATGTACTTGCTGTAGGTATACGAAATGCGCTCTTTTGAAACGCAAAATATCCTTCGGCTCGTGTAATAATGCTTTTCCACGCTTACGCAAATATTTACTTGCATAGGTAACGCGTCCTTACAAAGAAGGCAGTTTTTGACTTTGGCATGCAAAATAAACGACACAGCACTGGGAGCCATAAATTTTATTAATAAACAAGCTAAACGCGAAGGAATAAGCGAGCTCTTACGACTACTCTCTCAAGCGAGATTCAAAGACAGATATTTCGTAACGACTCTCATACGCGATCGTCGCGTCCAGCTAATCGCGACCAGCCGTCCACTCAACCGCGAAATCCGCGTATACTTACGAGCACTTAGCAATAGGAAGCATCATCTCGGTTCCGCAACGACCTCGATAACTCGGCGAAGCGAAAAAGCGGCTCTCGTACTTTTTCTAGCCACCGAAAACTGGTAAATGGCCAAAAACGATACGGTGCGCGTAAAATGCTTTTAGTGCTCTTTCTCTTCGCTCTCGACTACCGCGAATTCATCGGATCGGTCGAAGGGCGTCCCTGCGCTATCTGCACTTTAGAGGCGCAAATGCAATCGCTTATGCGAGGCCTAGACTCGGAAGAAAGACGAGTAGTGCTTCTCGGCTCGATAAGACGCTCGTAAAGGCTTAGTAGCTGAGCTGCTGGAAAATGCGTGTAACCGATTTCCGCGAGTATATGCATTACATGCGTATCGATTTGGCGATTATTGGAGTCGTAGAAATATGAATCTCGTTCACGATTGCACCGATGTTGAAGTGCAGGCTTTCAGTGCAATGATTATCATTGCATCGTTTTTCTTGACATTTTTAAAACTCGATCGAAACCCTTCAATTTTTGTATGTAATTTGCGAATTTGTAAAGAAATAACGTATAGCAATCTATAAGTCTTATTAATTATTAATAGCCCGAAGATTAATAATTCATAGATTACTGTGAAAATTTCAAATTTTCAATGAAAAACATGAATAATCTCAAAGCCCCTAAGAAATGACCAAGAGGACGCGCGCATTAAAAAGCCAAGACGAAGTAACTTCCATCCAGCGCAAACACTAAGCTCTCAGAGAGCGGAATCGCCGTCACTATCGCGGATTTACCTTAAGAAGCTAAAAGACGACTTATACATTTGAAAGCTCGCGCTTAGTGTCTTGTAAGCGATAAGGAGATACGAGCTGCCGTTTACCGTGGCTCGCGCTAAGCGCTCCTTCATCGTCCTCCGCTTCCTTGACTCGTCCCGGTCGTCCGGAAAAATCACCTGTACTAAATGCTCCCGCCGCCAGGCGACCAGTAAAGGGTTTTAGTGCCGCTCGCGCTCGCGCGCTTAAAACTTTTCCCTCTCTCGAGCGCGCGAACTTTTAAAGAATCGGTGAAATCACTTTGCTTGATTCATAATGAAGCTTCACGCTTCGTCGCCTTATCGGCCGCGCGGATCCTACGTTTATGGACCGCGAGAGCTGCGTCGTTGGGACGAGCTCGACGGTATAATTGATGAGCTTTCAAGAATTTTACGAGTGAAACAATTTGCAGTTAGTTTGAATTTTCAAACTTGTGTTTGAGCGCAAATTTTCAGCGCCTACTCTTTTTGCATAGAGTTCGCTCGGTCTTGCGCGCTTTTCAGGATATTGTTCGTGTTTTGAGAACAAGCGAGATGGGAGAGGTCTTTTTATATCTCTCAAGTCTTTGAAGTTTTTCAAAAGATTGTCACTGAACCGCGAACCTTTTGAGGTATTTGAAGTCTGCCTACCGCTTCACTGCATAGTGAAGTAAACATATGCGGCTTTTCATTCGATGACGTTTTTTCTTTCTCACTCTAATCTAAAAAAAAATCGATCGTCATCAATTTTACAGTACACTTAGGTCTATTTTCGTAAAACACCAATGATAGGTCTAAAAAGATCCGACCACCTCAGCAATTCCACTAAAGTCCCTCGTACGAGTGATCGCGTGACAATGGTAGTGATCGAGCGTCGTTGTATAGCTCGCCAACGAATCGTCACCGCCAGATAGGTAATCCACGACGCATCACCTTTGTCTAAAAAGACATCCGTGCATTTTAGCGCCGGACTCCGTCGTATAACTCCCTCCTCCCCGCGCAGCAATCCCCAAGAGAACGAATTACGCAAAATTACGAGATAGCGCACACTATTATAGAGCCTAGAGCCAGAACGACACGGCCGCGCTTTAGATCCGTCCTGATCGCTCAGGAAAAGGTCTCTTATCAGGCCGTACAATGCGAGCCACGTAGTCACGCGCCGACCCACTAAACGTTGCTCTAAATGAATCGTTAATCGTTAACTGCTGCTGCTGCCAGGGATATAGAGTATAGCTGTGCGGTATTAAGAGCGAGGCCTGAGCTTATACGACTCGCTTATAAACCGGAAATTCGCAGAGAGAAACAGTCGCTCTCCGAATCGTTCGTTTCGACTGCGAGAGCCGTGCCCTATACGTCTAACATCTTCCACGCTATAAAGCTTGGACGGCGGACACTGAACGATGCTTCTTTATTGTTGCTCTGCAGATGTATAGACACCGAGCTTTCCACGTTAGACAATCTGTCTCCGTAATTATGACTTTTCGATTTAATAAGTTTTCATGGCCATTCATGGCCATACCTCTCATATTTAAAATACGCAATTTAGTACACGCGCGAGTTGAGTTAACCATCCGTTACTTTCTGTCGGGTATACGGTCAAGCAAGCCCGAAATGGCCGAAGAAAGCTCATTTTTAAAAAAGCTCTTAAAAACTCAAAAATACACGCTCCAGCCACGCAATTTGACACGGAAAGCCCGTCGTATACGGCAGCGTCGACGAACAACGGTCAACTCCGGCTGCTTTATACGCTCGTCGTTCATGTCCTTCGTCCAAGCGCATTAAATGCACTTTTTGCGAGCTCCGACTTCTTCCTCTCGGCATTAGGGTCACCGAGCGAGCGAGCAAGCGTTTGCGCGTAATGTCTGGAGCGTTAAATGTCGCACTTTCGGCGGCGACGTCGCTTATACGCGCCGCGATCGTAAACGTTTGCTTTACGCCCCGCCACGATTCGAAACGCTCTCTCTCTCTCTCTCTCTCTCTCTCTCTCTCGCCCGTCCTGTATTATATACTTACGAGGACGAACTGGACGCGGAGAGGATGCTCACTTTGATTGAATTGCGCGTGCCTGCACACGTTGTCCTTTTTATTTCGGGTTTCACTCCGTGCGCGGACGCGACGGGATGAGAAACGATTATGCAAGTGATGGGCGTGAATTCTGCCATAGTGCGTGTGACTCAGTCACATCAGCGCGTCTAGAGTGGGTTCTTTTTTTCGGAGATCGGTCGAGCAGTTCATTTTTCTCGTAGGGAATAATAAAAGTCATTTTTTTTCTCAACCACCGCGTTTCGCTTCGCTACTCGTGTGTTTTTTAATAACCGTTGCAAGAAGCCCTGAAATTCTCGAACTGCACAAAGCACCAGCCGAGCATGAAACAATAAAAATGCTAATGCGTTTTTTGCCTTCCATAAAGTCTCTCCCGCAGTAGCGTCGGAGAGCAGTAGCAGACGTGCATCAGCGATGCAGCGAGCGCATAAAAACGCGCAAGGAGAACACGAAAACTCGATACGGTGCTCATGAGACCATCTCTTTTTTTACGTTTTTATTGGCGCTCTCCGCGCAAGCCCGTCGCTGTACCAACGGAAATTCAAATCCGCTTTTTTCTTCGTCGCTCGCGACTTCTTCGGAGCCCGTTCATGTATGCGTATACTCCACAGCCTCGAATAATCGTAAAATCTGATAATTAAATTTGATCGCAGTGCCCCTCGCTTGGTCCGTATATAGCTGCACGACAACAGTCACTAGTCCCGTTTTGTGTATTTTAATAGGTGATTACTCGCGAGCGCGCCTTTTATATATATATATATATATATATATATATATAAGCGCGAGAGAGAGAGAGAGAGAGAGAGAGAGAGACACCTTGGTCGATGATGCGCCATTACGAGGTCCCGACACGTCATTAAGCTCGTGCGACTAGTGCCGCGTTTAATTGCTAAACGAACGCCCGGTGCGATAGTCCTGGGCGATAAAATATTCGCCGCTCTGCCGAGCGGAATTTTAACCCCTTCGTTCGTAGGTATATATACAGGGAGGAACGTCTGCGAGAAGGGCGATTTTGGTTTATGGTTAATTGCTCGGTGCGCGAGCGAGGCGAGAGTTATTAGGACACGGAGCGACGACTGGTGCGCACATTTTCCGGGGAGTGTATTATAGCCTGAGAAGCTGATCTCACGCTCAGGGAACAGAGTTTTCGCTGGGTCAGCTGTAAGGAACTCATAGTGGGCTTGTTCAACCGGGTAGACATTGCTTTTGAAATTAAAGGCCTCAAAGGAGATTTTCCTTCGATGAAAGGTAAACGATCTATCTCATCAAAATTTTCCTCGTGTATCTTTATCAACAGTATATCATAGCAGAAAATCAACGCTCCCCTTTTACTTCGATAAATATACAAACTCCTTTCTCGCTTATAACGAAATACTCGCACGAGGCATCAGTTTTTATCTGAAAGATTCGCCGCTCTTCCTCCATTTCTCTCCGCCGACTGCATCAGGCGCTAGCTCGCGCGCTTCATTTACTCGAGCGAACGACGCGACCCCCCGAGAGCTGACGCGTCAACTGCAAACGGAAAAACTTTTCGAAGGCAAGCGTAAACGCCTCATTTGAGGTTTCTTCACCCCGGACGATTGAGGTGACATCGCCGTGCCGCCCGAATGATTTAAATAATGATAAACCGCCCCCTGCTCTGCAGCGAGCTGAATCTGGGAGTCGTGCGCCCGTTATTTCCACTCGATTTTTGAGCGTTCCGGCGAAGCGGCGCTTGTTTACGACGGGCCGCGATTTTTCTTCTTATCGCGTTATTTCCCGGTTATAAAGTGGAGTTCTGACTTTCGTGCTTTTTTTCCTCTGCTGCACAAATAGTTGGATGCGATAGACCGACGAGGGGTGAAAGTGAGTACTGAATATTTGTATACCTAGAGAAGATTGTTAGTTAATCAAGTGGATGTCTTTGACAAGTTATTTGACGGAGGACTCGCTGCTTTGAAACTTGGGTCAGAGTTGAGCCAAGGTGACCACCAATACCATTAATTTGTTCGGAACTCTGCGACGAACTACTGCGAGTTTCGTTTCAAAAGCCTATAACGTGAACCGCGATGTGGCTTTTGGAACTTCAGTGCAGAGTCTCAAAAACGTTTATTTTTCAAAGTTCGTCTCGCCACCCCTTACATCCATTCTTCTCGACGCGATAAAATCTTCCGCCCGGTCAATTAAAAAACGAGAGACACCGACAGAGTTGTACACACACGCTCCCCCGCGGCGAAATTGAAAAGTCCCGAGAAGTACGTGCGCTAGAGCTTTGTCGACTGCCGCACGTATAAAGGAGAAAAAATAATTTCGCCCGATTGTTGCCGCCGCCGCCGCCGCCGCCGCCGCCGAGGAAGAGCGTCGAAATGAAAGAGAGACGTATGCGCGCAAGTCCTCCCTTATAATGGTCCGGAAGTGGACGAGCAGGCTTGCGCGCGTGTGCGCATAATACACCTGATTCTTTGATTTAGCAGCGTCGCGCATATCTCGTTCTCGCGATCTCTCGGATTAAATCCACAGCCGCCGCTCCTTGCCTCTCGTCAAAGAGCACCGCGCACGCTGCGAAAATGCGCCGTAATTAACGATTACAAAGTAGTCTGTGCCGGATGCGCCTTCCGCGGACTCTTCTCTCGCTCTCTTTTACTTTATTCCTATATCTCGCGCTCTAGGCCCCTCTCCATAACTTCCGGAGCTTTGATGTGCGCCTTTCCTTGTTTTCCGCCCCATTGTGCCGCCTCGACGAGATCTATATAGCGACGGCGGGTGCTCTTCTCTCTGTTATGCGCTAGCTCAAACGAAACGAAATGTTGATTGGCACGGCTCAAACCGTCCTCGTCCGCCCTTTTTTTTTATTTCTATTTCGCTCTCTTTTTCCCGGCATAGCAGCGCCCACCCACGGTTCTGATCTTCGCCTCTTTATCCGCGTGCTCGCGCGGATCGGTAATGCGCGCGGAAGTCGAGTTTTTAATTTACTTCTTTTTCGGCAGAGAGGGGACAGCTGATGCGATGCCGCTTTGTGCGGCTTTGGCTCGGAAAAATTGTCTTTGAAATCGTATTCAAGACTCTATTGTTCGCTCCGCGATAGATTTAAGCTACGGTTGCATTGATAAATTTTCTTGCTGAGCAGTATACAATTTTGATTAAAAAGCCGGGAGCAGTTATATTCGGACCGAAATAATTCACTGCTCTCTCACGCGAAGCTACGAGTGATATTCTCGAGTCGTCGCGCGCATAAAAATAAAGGCGCGGCGCGAGGACGAGGAAATTGTGCGCCAGTTCGCCTCATTAAAAATCCTATTTCCCGGCCAAAGCAGGAGAGGGAGCCGCGAAGGAGCCTCGCGAATAATGCAGCAACGAGAGTTCCATCTCTCGCGCAGCTCGCGGCGCCGCACAGGGGGAATGGATATCGACCGGCGGCGACGCTTATAGCTGTCGTCTAAAAAGTTTCGAGTGTACACACACACGCACACACACACATATATATATACAGTGCAGCAACACTAGCCACTTACTTTCTGGGCGATTAGGCACGCCGACGGACGATTACCGTGCGGCATTGCCGCGCGTAGGCACGCAGACGCGCCGATCCCAATTATCGTTGAGCGCTTGTTGCTCGATTTCGCGTCGAGAGGCCGTTTCGCGTGTTGTCGGGCTGTTGCCGAGCGCGACTCGGAGACAAAGCCGCGAGGCGCTGGAGAAAAGTTTTGCAATTAGGAGTGTGGCACGCGAGTTTCAGGGCTGCGCAAGCTCCTTTGCAGTTTCGACGGTTTATCTTTTCCGAGGTCGATCTTTCTGCGCAAGTGAATGTTCGGTGGTTGTGGAAACGAAAAAAATCTTATCGATTGTGATCAACGTCTTTAATAGATAATCACCGTAATGAAAACGTAATTATTACACATCGTTCGGCGAGAGCTAGTATTTTCCCCCTATACCCAACCGATGCGCATATCTCATACGTATCCCCGTGATCTTCAGTTGCAGCAAAAACCCAAGCAACCAATCACTCGAAAAAGGAAAAACCTCGACGACCGCGCGCGCGTGCCGTCCGCAATCATCTCTTGCGCACTGGCTGTATACCGCTCATTAGATAATCCGCAGTAAACGTCCGCGCGTAGAGCGCATTATCCCGGGAGTCGGTCTCGCGTTTCCCGCCCCCCGCGTGATGTGGTATAATATATAAGAGCAGCCCGCGGGCTCGTGCCTCGGCTTCTTTTTTACCGAGAGAGAGAGAGAGAGAGAGAGACTCGATACGATCGTCATCTGCTGCCGCTGGTAACGGCCGACCGCAAAAACCGCGAGTCTAGTTGACGCCGGCGGGTTCAGTGCTCGCGATGACTTTATATAACGGGTGCGAGAGAGGAACGACAGGTTTAAGGAGGTGGCGTTTACTCGGGAGGAAAGTGCGAAAACGATTCTGTTTTTCCAGGACTGTTTGTACGTGTAATGGCCGAGACCCTTATTTTGCCCCAGCTTCTCTTTAATTTGTTTAGAGAATGTACGATTGCAGTTGAACATATACATTTGATTTCAAAAAATTGTACGATTTTCAACGCCAACGTTTTATCGCGTACGAACGAAAATATTTTCACACCGAAAGTCGAGCTAAAAGTTCGAATGTACAGCGTAAAGGGAATGTCATTTTCACACTATGCCGGTACTAGACTTTCAATAAAAAAAAAAATGATTGAAGTGTCAATCTTTCGTATAGGCCTGCGTTGACGAAGCAATTTTATCTTTCATTCAAAGAACAAATTGACATGCCATCCCACGAAGCGAAAAATCAAAATTCTCTTTTAAAAATTGCGCACCTCTTTGTTGTACACCCAATATAGTACCAGTCCGAGGTAGAATAATTATTTTTCATCTGCATTTATTTTCAGAGACGTTCCATCTATTATCATAGAAGAAGAAACGTCTCAGTAGTTACAGACCAGTTGATCGGGCAAACTCAATCATCATAGTAGTTTACCTTTTCCAGATCAAGCATAAAAACTTGCCATTCACTCATCTTGGATAATTTCAAGAAAGTTAACTACTGAATCCCGAACGATTCTCGTCGGTCGCGGGCCCTGGCTCGGGAATCGAAAAGCAAACGCAAGAAGAGTAACGAGAACAGAGAGGTCATTCGCCCTAAGATGAAGCAATCGCAGTGCGAAACTAATCGCGGGCGCTATGAACTGGGTTTGACGCTGCAACGGATGCGTCGAGATAGCGGCTAGGTACTGCTACGATAATCATATGCCACTGAACAGTCCTCTGGCGGAGCATTGCTGTCGGTAAAAAAAGTCGAACGACTTTTTGCGAGCGGACCGTTTGAGCGAACTGCTACGCCGTGTTTTGCTCGGAAAATTGTTATGTTTTTCCGGTCAATTTTCTTGATATGGTGATACAGTTATTACGGCTTGATTTCCACTTCATCTTCATTGTGTTCTCTCAAGGTGTTTTTATGTGGATGTAATGTCCTCGATTACGTGATGATATTTATCTTTCGTATAAATAATTACTCTTGAAAAATATCCGTTAAAATTGAAGCTGTTTACCTGATGCATCTAATTACGAGTATACACAAAGGAGTCCCCGTTCGCATTAAAGCAGGATATTGAAAACATTAAAATACCCATTATACAGCGGAACGCCGTTAAATCTCAACCAACACACAACAATGCGCTCCGCACGCATCAACATAATAATCATGCGATTCCATTCCAAAACACGCCGATCCCGTACTGATTATTTGGCGCCTTTTAACAGATAACAAAAACGAGGTCATCGACATCAACGAAAACAACAACAACAACAACAACAACAACAACAAGATAACCAAGAACAATAACGGTAGCAGTAGCTCATTAAAACTGCGGAGCGCGCGGAATTAATGCAATTCGAACAATGAAAGGTGAGAGGGGGAGGTTCGGGAAGTAGTAGCTTCTGCATCGTTTTGTTCTTCGTTTACGGTCAGAATATCACTATAAATAGAGTCCCGCCTACAGGGGGCTGGATTGAGAGAGATTGAAAGCAGATCAGTTACCCATGGCTACTGCAGCAGCGCGGCAGCATTGTTGCATCTCTGCACCTCGACCCATTGTCTTATGCCGGCTCTCTATCGTGCAATTAGCGTAGTAATCTGGTGTACGCCTACGCACACGCGGTAAATGGGATACGGGTGTGTACGGCGAGAGCCTCAGGTGGACCGTATTAGGGACACTATGCGTATAGCTTCCTTCAAATTCTTCGTTCTCATCGATCAAACGCTCTATCATTCCTGTAAGCTTCATGATTTGTTTTTAACCAATGCGAACGCGTTATAATTAAATGATACAAAAAAGTTAAAGCAAAAGTCGAGCTTCTCAGTATGTTTATACAGGAGTAATGAGAGCCCGGTAAAATTACGACAGCGATACCCGGAGACCGCAATAAGGCTATACATACAACCGCCCTGCTGCCCTCGTAATTCTCATTTCTTGGCTCTGATCTCCTTCGAGCAAAGCCCGAGGCAATGACGCATGAATTTTTCCGTGAAAAAGCCTCTTGGACGCATTATCGCATCGCGTTTCGCTTCCTCGTTCGCGTGTATAACAATGCTCGCGAAATGAAGATCCGGTTTGCCGTCTCTGATGCTGGCATCGCGCGCTTAAGAAAATGTTTTGACTATCTTTTTGCACTCGAGCCCTCGGTCTTATACTCTTATGCGGAGCATTGTTTTCTTCGCGCTCGTTTTGTTGAACTTGCGTAACGATTTCCTGCTGCATCGTTCACCTGCTGAAAAGTTTCGCATTATTATAATAACAAGATAGTCCGGCGCTGTGAGATTGCAGAGGAATCGCTGATGAATAGCGTCTGCAATCGTGAACGTTGTTGTAAACGAGATACACTATTCACGTGAAAAAAAACAAACTTATTTTTACGTTTTTAAAATTCGACAAAACCCCCCATCTGCATCGCGTCAGCGAAACGCTGTTACGGCATAATCGGACAATTGGATCCCCGTGCGTGGTCCTCCCTAAAACCCAGGGCAATGCGTCGTCGCTTGGCAAACCCGATTAAGATTCATGAATTTCCCGATTGAGCACTCTAGCTGCCTCTGTCGCGCCTAAATCCCGCAGTCCCCGAATTTCCGCGCAGATCGCGATACGCGCGCGGCTTTAATCCATGCGTCGCTGCATATGCGTCGCCTCCGATTGGCAATAAATAGGATGACGTTCCGTACTCCTGTCGTGTATGTATGCGATGGTCGACCGTATGTAGTAAGTACTGCATGCTCGATTGGCGTGACGTGCCAAAGCAGCCTATAACGTTAATTCCTGTGACGAACGGAGACATAGCCAAGCTGTCGGTCCTGCGGAGGCGCGACACGTGTTTCTCGAGGGCGTCAGGTGTTGCAATCTAAATTTTGATTGATCGCTGATTAGTCGTCGTTCTCGATAAAAAAAAACACACGGTTTGGTCGTATTAATCACGATAATTAGATCTCGGTCAATCTCTGGGATGAATTTCTCGAAATCTATTAGCAAAAATCTCATGACTCACCTAAGTACCTGCGTCGATGAGCCACCCTCGAATTGATCCAAAGCCAGAGAGTCAACCCTTGGTCGAACCCGTGCAGATCAATTCAAAGGATAATTAGTCCGAGAGCTCGAAATTTCCACGGCTGTC
Source organism: Pteromalus puparum (assembly GCA_012977825.3). NCBI lineage: Eukaryota > Metazoa > Arthropoda > Insecta > Hymenoptera > Pteromalidae > Pteromalus > Pteromalus puparum. Next base: position 5,860,338 of record CM053169.1, read on the forward strand.
CATAGCTGATGGTCCACCGGACTTCGGGGTGACCGTCGCCTTGTTTAATGCTGGAACACGCGGAGATACTCGTAGGAACAATTTTCGCCGAGTCAGCTTGCGCGGCACAAAGCAGGATCTGCGGCAGCACGATGCAGGAGCAGAGAGTCCCGTCGCTCTTGCTTGGCTGCATGATTCATGGAAGAAGCTCTCGGAAATTCAATTTGCTCTGGTTTGCGACGCCATACTCGCGCGCGACGCGCTTTATGCTCTCAGCCGCGAAGCTGCCTCGCGAATTAATGCATGCCGTCGAGGATGAGAGATTGCCGGTGGCAGCCTGTGCGTCTACCCGTCTCCGCTACTGTGTCTGCTGCTGCGCTGATTTTTTTTCTTCGCCAAATTAAATTGCGAACCCCTGCGTCTCATTGTGATTGATGACACTACAGTTGTGTGTATCTTTTTTTAGCTTTCTGAATATCTCTTTACGATATGTGCAAGTTGAGATTATAGGAATATCTTATGGATATAAGAGAGGTCAAGAGCCGTCTTATACAAGAGTATCCTCGAGCACCGAATTTTCCAGCTAAAACATTCCGCGTCGAATAGCCTCAGCCTTAGCGCGCGTTATAAAGGCGGCTCGGAGAGTATCCATAAAATATGAAATGTATTAGACTGATAAGGCCTCTTTCCTCCTTCTTTCTCTCTGCCGGCGCCGCGTATATTTACTCTCTCGCGGGCTTTATAACCGATAAAAGTTACAGCTGACACTCTCTGCAGCCGCCGCCGCCGCCGCTGCAGTGGAATAAGAAGCTGATATCGCGCGCGGGAGCCGCGATTTTTCCGCGTAGCCGAGATGACCGAGAAGGCGACGGTATAGAGAGGAGGAACGATTTACGATCGCGGCGTTCTGCGTGTGTGCGAGCGGTCTCTAAGATTCTAAAAGGTTCGAGTGAGCTTCCTTGTTCGCTGTTTTTATGGAGAAAACCAAGCGCGCTTTGCTTTCTTTCTTCAGATCATCGAAAGTCTGATTATTCCGTTTTCCTTTTGTTAAAAATTTGCATTACAAACCAAATATCATCTTTAACAAAATAAAGCCGTCATGAGTCACGCAATAATCGTGGCGCTCACGTCGCACCGAACGACCGCGTAGGATCTAATTTCGGCGCATATCATGCAATAGCGCTAAGTGAGCGTAACCGTAAAAATTTTTATGAAATGCCGTATAACAATAACGTCGATAACCGTGCGCGCGCGAGCACACATGACCGAACACACACGTGACATCCTCTTAATTGATATAAACTCCGCTTGGTTCTCACCCCGAGAGATCCATTCGATTTTTCGCCGCAAAAGCGTGTCTAATGTGCGGGGAGTTATTGCGGCTCATCCGGCTGCCGTTGCCGTTCCGCCATTGGTCCCGCGCAGACAATAAAGATTTTACGGGACGGGCGCGCGCTTGCTCGCAATTAGAAATATTTGCTCGGACCGAGGACAGTTAATATCTTCATTCGGATACGCTCGTCGCGGTTAATTCCGCGCTCGGGCGAGCCCCGAAAAATTTTACGAGTCGCTGCTGCTTTTACTTGGGATAGAGACTGTCGACGTCGCCGTTGGGGACCTGAGCTCTCATCAGGATGCGTCTCGCGTCTCGCTGGCGCGGATAACGGCTATAAAAAATTTGGCTTTTCTTCGTCCGCGAAAGCTGACCCGCGAGGGTTTGTCGTCTCGAGGGATTTTTACTGGAGTGTTGTTTGTTTTATGGTTTTTAGTATACATTAACTGCGATACGGGCTTCCGTTAGCTCATCTCTATGAATATTGAAATGTAACAATTTTGCGTGTCCGAGTTTTTCATCGTCAAGGTATAACACACGATAAATCAGGCTATCGCATGAATACGGTACTGAGTTTATTAAAAATCCGTCATCGACGCCCGGCGCAATCTGAAAAGTCATATAACAGTCGTAAAACACGTCGCTGCAGCCGAGCCAGGCCGCGTGAAATTGGCAAACGAGCATAAATAACGACGGCGGGTGATTTCGCATTAAGAAGTAGTCGTAAAACTAATTAAGCCGCTGTCGCTTCGCTCAGCAGGCGCCGAAGACTAAACAGCAGCAGCGCAGTAGTCGACGACAAGAGGCGATAGGAAATCCGCGTTGAAGGGTTGATAAAGCCACGAGCTAGTTTAGCTTTCTCTCTCTCCAACTCTCGCATATCTGCTCCGACGCCTCAGGGGAGCGAGAGCAGAGTCGTGGAAGAAGATAGCGAGCTCGCACCGCTGTGACGAACGGCTCCGCGATAGCTGTATAAATTAACTCCCGCTGACGTTTAGATTAATTGTCCTCGCGAGCGTTCGCTCATTTTCGAGCAGAGCTGTTTATTGCATAATAATACGAGGAAGGAAGAAAAAATAACGGGATGGGATGTACGGGGGAGCTGGAGCGAACAATGCGCGCTGGAGACTGTTGTACAGGAACGAAGCTCGCAAGTCCTTTGGCTTATTAAAACGTTACGACAATGAAATGATTATGGCCTTTTATGGGCTTATTTTATTTTCCGGGGAGATTTATGAATTTATTTATGACTCGATTCCGCGCGCGGGGAGCGTATTTTTCATTGCTTTTTTTTTTGACGAGTATGAGAGCCGGTTTAATTTTCCTCCGTCGTTAGAGCTATACGTCCGCATTTATTCGGCAAACGTTTCGGGAATGACGGTGAAGATTATTTATTCTACTTAGAACAAAAAAAGAAAACAATAAACTCGCGCGGCAGTCAAACTCACAATTCATGCTTTTCTCCGAACGCATTCGCTCGTCGCGAAAGCAACACATCCTCGTAAAAGTGATTCGCGCCACGTTTCGCGCGCTTTCCGTTAGTTTTGTGGTGCAAGAGGGACGCGCCACACAGCGTGTAATTTATACATATTTAACGAGACTCGCAGTGCGGAGTCGGGAAGCGACAACAGCGCGCCAATAAACACGGAGACAAAGCAGCACATGCTGGCGTCGTAAAATATCACGCACGTCGTAGTCCTGCATATGCACTCGTACATCTCTGTTACACTGGCTTGAGTATGACGTGTAACGCGGATTGAAATCGTAGCTCGCAGATTGCGCTTATACAACAGAAAAGTATGGCGGAGGCAAGAATATTCCTGCAGCATATCGCTGCTGCGATGGGAATTAGTTAAAACACTTGTGCGATGCTGTTTACAAATTAAAATAATCTTTACTAGCAATGCTGCTACACGTTGTTTGTATTATTCGACAACCGCGAACAATGAACCAACTGACCCCTGCTCCCTAGCCGTACAACCCTACTCTATACGCAGCTTCTTATAGCCCAAGGCCCCTATCATAATTCGCAGCTTCTGCTTTTCCGTTCTCCTCTCTCGCTCACGCGCTTTCTCCTTGTGTATCTCGAGGGTCTCGTCTGGCTGTCGCGATGCGGGCGAATATTGGCTATGGACACGTCCGCGTTGGGATTCTGAAAGCCTCAAGAATAGAGAGAAGGCGATCGTGACAAGATCAAAGGGAACGTTTTGTCCTAACGATCACTGGTGGATTGGTCCGCGTAGCTTCTATCTTCAGATAATGACAATGATGACGGCTAATCAGAGTCGTTCTTTTGCCGTGGGATCCCTGAGGTTTGTTGAGCTGTTTCTTGTGCGGAGAACTGAAAAGTCAAGTGAAAATGGATTCCAATAGAAAATCATGAATAAAATGCAGCTTTGTCCCTTCATACATCGAAAACCAGCTTGCGATATATCCCCCCATCATAGAATTTTCCTCATAATTCACGGTCCGCTTATCGTTCATAAGCACGGCGTAAAAGTAAATACGATCGAGCCCTGAAAAATACATTCGTTATTAATACAGCGACCGAGGCGTCTTTCTCCTCTCGACCAAAAGAAGATTCAACCGAGGGGAGGGTATCTCGGCGCACATTTCTATGTCAACGACGCGACTCGAAGAGAAAAATAATTCTTGGAAAAGGGGAAGCGCTCCCCGCACCGCGATAAGCCGCATTGTGCTTGCGCAGAGCTTTCGAAAAAGACTCGGCTTTCCGTTTCGGTTTTCTTCTCTGATGCTTCGCTTCCTGAAGTAAATGCCTGAAAATAAAATTTCGTTTTGTGAGAAAATGGATTATTAAACGAACAATTAAGTAGCGAAGAACAAATTTTATGATTTTTAAAATGACCATCTCAATCGAGCTTTTGTACTCGCCGCGTGAGAAAATAAAGTCCATAGTACATAGTAGCCCACGCAAAGATGGACAAATGAAAACGCTGACCTTTGATCAGTCTACCCTTAGACACTTGATCACAAAAGGTTTCACATAGCCTCTTTCACGAAGCCTCTCTCCTTGCAATCGGTTACCCAGGCGATGGTCACTTTGATACACCTCGAGTGTAGTCCTTTTCTCGGTTCTTCTCCACACCCCACATACATCTCTCTCCAGAAAATCTCTTTTTCCGGCCTACAGCCGTCTGTCAAAGGAGCCGAATGTATACACGCACGAGAGGAAATCTTCGTGACGAAAATCCCGCCTTCTTGTTATGTCAGAGTGCGCCCGCACGGTATCTCTCGGCGCGCACACGACAATCGCTCGTTGAAGAAAGAGGAGCATATCAACCCCTGTCGCTCGCCGCAAGCGTGTGGTCTGACCTAAGGCGCGACGAGTGTGAAAATAACAAGCTGCGCGAGATGTATGGTTTGTGGCGCAGGATCAGAGGCAGCTCCGTCGAGCTTCCCCAATTTTATTTATGGCCTCGCGCGAGTTGAGCCGGAGGGAGTATCGAATTATTATTGCGTGAGGATTACGCGATGCTCTCATGTCTTGTGAGCTTTTGGGAATATCTCGATCGAAACAGCCGTTCTCAGAGTCTGTTGTTATTAATCCGGGATCAGAGTGGTTTCATTCCGTTTTTTCGTTTATACTTCGGACGACCGTTATGCGAAAGCAGATATTGTAATAGATGCTAATGCAATCTCGAAAATAAGTATAATGAATGAAAGCAGGCTTGATCTCGTGAAAGCGTTCAAAAGCTACGGCGTTTTACATATGCAAACACCTTCAATATATCATTAACCCACAACAATAATTAATCTATTTCACCTTCGATTTTCTGGTCTCAACCAAAGCACCGGACTACACATCCGAAAAAAAAACAGGCATCATTAACCTGCACGCAGTCACGCTTGCGTGAGACCAACCGAAGGGACAAAGGCGCGTTTTTTCCCGCACGGCTTTCCCGACTTTTCCCTAGCGTGTAATAACGATCGAGGGCATGCGCTTGATCGCGTATCGCCATCGGGGGATCGTAAAAGGTAAACACGCGGTTCGGCGGCACAATGACGAACGATCCCGCCGTGATTGTCGTTGGCCGCGAGATCAAAATACTCGATAATTACCTGTCTAATCACGTGGGACTATGTTCCGGGGATGATTCAATGAGTGCGCCGTGTTTGCTCGGCTGGAAATCGAACGAAGAGCGTGCAAGAGAGCAGCCTGCCAGCTGCGCATTACCGTAGTTAAATTGTATTTAAGCTAACTAGCGCTAACGCGATCGGACAACGAGCCGGCATTTCGTCGGCTAAATCCTGATTGTAAAACGGGTGAGCGAAGTGAGTGGATTTGACTTTTCATTCGGCAATCGCAATCTCTTTAACTTCATTTTATTGCTGTTTGTTAACTTGTTTAAAAAATTTATGTAAGCTCTATTCTCACGTGGAAAAAGTGCTATTTACATTCATACGTTTTATACTGTATGGTATACTGTGAAAGGGTATGCACGCAGCTTTCAATTAGGCATCATTAATCACTATCAGCTTTTAAATAATTCATGCAGTCCACCGCCTGCTTGAAAAAACAACGAAGAAACGAATTTCGAGCTACCGGGATGTATCTCGAGCCTGCATGAGCCACCGCACCAGCAAGACGCGCGCGACCGCACCGCAAAGAAAGCGTCATTAATCAAATTACGAATCATTGGCTTACACTCTTGACAATCAATCGACCGCTGTCGTAATTGATTAATGGATTTCCTCTCGTATTGCTAGTGCGGCGAAGCTGGAAGAAACGAGAAAAAAAATCCAACAGTTTGACGCGCGTCGTCCGCACACAGTCAAATTAAATCCGTCTATCTCGAATCCGAGTGCGCGGCACCGGCCATTTTTCAATTGATCTTTTAAAGTGCACCCTTATGTTGGCGGTGGCGGTGAACCCTCTGCTCATGCTCTCGCCTTTACTATTTTCCGCTCCTTCTGCTCCGATTGCTGCTCGACAAACTTATCGTAAAATTACTCGGCGCACTGGATTCGCTATCGGGTATAATTTTGCCACCACCGGCTGCTCGTTCCACAAATCCTTTCTCCCCTTCGTTCGATCCTTTTGTACATATAGCTGTAATAGTTATCCTGTTGGTTTTAAACAAAGATAATTTTCAACATTTGTCCAAAAATAATATTTTGAAAATTCATTGCCTCTTCCTCGTCAAAGGGCAACTGTTCAGATATCAGAGGCGTCGCACACGTCACATCGCGTCTCCTCGCGCTTAAAAGCATGAGTCACTCTGAAACCGAGATCCGAGATCCGAGACGGATCTATCCGCACAGATAGACGTACACAGCCACGACAATCGAAGCGACGGAGCGGATTGTGCGTCCGTCGGAGGAAACGTCAGAAAGTGCGCGCTAGTAGCGCAACAGCGTCACCCTCCTCTGACAGCCACTTTAAAATTACATCGATAATGAAATTGTGCCGCGGACCCTAATTCCTAAGCTAAGCCCGCAAACAGAACGCGAACGTATAAGGGGAGCTGGCTCTATACTCGTAAAACGAGGCGCGAGAGAGAGAGAGAGAGAAAGGGATGAGCACAGTACATACGCAGACGCACGCAGGAACAGATGCGAGGACAATGCCGGCGCCGATCGTCGGTGCGAAATGAATTTAAAGTCGGCGAGAGACTCGCTGATTTTACACTACTACCGCCGACTCACCCACCCCTCGCGCCCCCTTTTTTCGCTGGCTTTCTTTCTCGTTTTATCTCCCGGACGCCGAGCTTACGCACATGCCGGCAATTATTACAAACCGATCGCGCGTAAAGGATATCATTAGTTCGCTGGTGCGATGCTCATGCAGGGGTGACTGCGTGCTGCATTGATCTGCGATATTGCTTAAAATCCGCTTGTCTGAATTATTTGCAGTCGCTGATCTTGGCGTAAATGTTTTGCTTGTCTGTACGCTTTTTTTTTTTTTTAATTACTAATACTATAAGTGTAAAAATGAAACGTTCATTCTATAGATCATACTCTCGAAAAGTACAAATCAAAGCTGCGACTTAGTATTTTTTCTAGAAGATAAAGTTTAATCCTCGAGATCGCGCACTAAAACTTTCGAATGTACCTTTCATTTTGGATACACATACAATAGCTCGAAAGCGAAAGCAAATAAAAGGGTGCGCGTCGATTTGTTATAGCAGGAAAGCTCAAACTTCGTAATGACGGACGTTTTGCAGTCATGATTTCCGGCTGACTAGTCAAGCCTGGCTCGTGTTTCACGCACACGATGTCTGGCGAATTAAAAAATCGCCCGCCGATGAATTATTTTGGGGTCCTCAAGGGGGTCCCAGATACCTCGATAAGGTTTCATTGGCCGACAAAAAAGTCAATGGCACGTACGCGCGCGAAGCCTCGAGAATCGAGTCGTAAATTCGATTGTGCACTCGCTCGTCTGTACGTGTCGAGCATGTGTACCTTCGCAGTGGATGATCGAGCATTTGTATCGGCCAAAGGGTGAGGCTGTAAACATGTCTTAAAAGTAATAAATGCCAAGTATGAATTAGCCGAATACCCGTAATAAAGTGTCAAATCTGTCACTTGCGTCATCGAATTTCTTTTGGACAATGAAATTGCGAGAGCCTTTTAGAGTCAAAACGTTATCGGTCGGTTTTGGATCGGGCTTTTTGTCTGCTAGCTTTAAGAGTGAAAGATCGTTCCGCTATAATAAAGCAAGTGATGTAAAAAAAAAGAAATGTCAATCTGCTGCATTGAAAATAATTGTCATCATTTATCATTTAAATTTGTTCTGTGAATTACAAATGAGAACATTATTACAAATGTTACGAAGAAAATCCCGTAGATTTAGTCCCGCCAGAGGCCCTGCTATTAGCCGAAAAATCGCCTCAAAACGGACTTCGAAAATCGCGTATTTTTGGCGCTCACTTATTGGCTTAGGCAGTTTTTTGAGAAATCTGACCGACATAGGCTTGAAAGGGACGAAATAACGAATAAGCTATGTTTGTATAATAATCTGATTAATAAGAGTTCCTTTTTTTTCCAAAAAGCGAGTTGCATTCCATCGCCTCAGACCAAAGGGGAGATTCATTTTATTTGTGCTTCTCTCAGTGCTATACGCGGCGTCGCGCAGCAGTGAAGCATTATGCCATTTAGCCCAAGTTTCTGTATAGCGTCGAGCAGAAGTTTGTCACCGAAAACCGTGCGATGTCGTTTGCGCCCGAAGATTCTCAACCCTTTCGCGCTAGTTTACGACTGCTAGGCACTTGTTGTATACCCGCTGCTGTTGGTGCTCTGCAGAATTGTCGTCGGAGCACATGAATTTATGAAACGTCAACGTGTTTCTGTGTGTGTGTGTGTGTGTGTGTGTGTGTGTGTGTGTGTGTGTGTGTGTGTTTGTGTGTTTGTGTGTGT